>BOPP01000081.1:4930144-4973425 GCA_017312745.1 Gryllus bimaculatus
CCCCGTTTCCCCGCCTCGCACCACACCGCGCCGGCGAGGGCTATTCATAGCCACGGCGCGCGCTCCCTCGCGGCCAAGCCGCCCTCTGTCCGCCCACCGCACGCCCTCCGGTGGCCCGCAGCTGCACAAGCGGAGCAGCGTGCAGGGTGTACCAACTCTGTCCAAACCGGAGGACAGGGAATTAAGGAAACCTGTCGTTCGCCCGGAAACACCCATTGAAGGGTACAAACACACATGACACGAGACGACGCGGCACGGTAGGGTGGGCACCACCTCAGAACACAAATGACACGACGCGATGCGGCGCGACAAGCTAGATCTAGCGGTTCTGAGGAAGCTCTTGTTATTTGTAACGGGTTACGTGATATAATACTAGCTGATTTTCTGCAAAAAATTCCTACTTTTGAACTCGATTGCATGTTTCCTCGGCCAACAACGGATTACTTCTCTTAAGGCTCACGTCATGGATTCAAATCCTCTAAGACTATTTCCAATCTGCAAAAAAATATATATGCAGTGTGTAACTTTAACACAATAAACTACGTTTCTGCGGCTGAAACGTTACATTCATTATGCGAAAGATAATCATATTTCAAAAAAAATGCACATGAAATTATTTAAATTTTTAATATTGATGAAAAACATTGCACTAAGAAAGGGATCTCCAGCATCAATACTGGTGAATAAAGTTTAACTTTGGCTTTTTTTGGAATTTCAAAAGTTTTCATGAAAATCGGGCCTATACTATATTTATTTTAATCGAAGCAATAGAATAAAGCGCACTTCATTATATTTGATCTAAAAGTGTAAAGAAAATATTTGGAGCCTTTTTTAGCAAATTTGCAAAGGTCATAGAGGTTTATGTAGAGTACTCCAAACATTAAGAATTGTCTTAAATTCGCAAGGCCTCGATTTCGGTCAAATAGTTCGGGGAATATCTATTTTCAGAAATATTCTGTGTATGATTTAGACGCAAGTGATGGTCACGGACGGACAAACGTTAGAAAAAGAAGAAACGCGTTGTCGAAACAACGTGTGTTGTTTCTTTATGAGAATCTAAATTTCAAGTACACAAGTTAGCGATGCGAGTGAATTTTCAGACTAGAACACTTGCGAACTAATAGTAAAATAAATTTTTCCTTATTTGTTCAATTCATTACGTTACTGTGCTACCTCTTCCTACATTTTGTTAATGGCACCTCTCTAAGGTTTAGACTGCCAAACTGGAGGTCTAGAAAACATTTCATTGGGCTGAGGTTCCCCATCCATCGTGCTGGTCGTGTGTATTCGCGTGGAAAAAACAAATCAGGCCGTTCCAAATTTTACCGCGCGATGCGGCTAGCTGTGTGTTTATGACCACTTTTACCCTTCATTTCGATCTTGCCACACCCAGTGCAGATCAGTCAAGAGGAGACCACAAGCAGTATAAATGTGTGGGCTCTGATACTCAAATTATAAATTGAAGTTGCAAGAAAGCTATTATAAACTTATTAACAAATATAAAAGTAAACACAAAATATTGTTACCCATTAAATAAATGCATTTTAAAATATTTACACGAACTTTATTAGTGACAATGCAGGGACATTTTTCTGCTCTGTATAGAAAATGGAAAAGTTATTTAGTTTTTCTTCTCCCACTGCATTTCTTAAATATTTATTTTACTTCACTTAAAACTGAAAATTATATTTTTTCGGAATTTATCTTGTTTTCTTTACTTTAAAACTGAAAATAATATTTCTTTGAAAACATTTACTAAATAGTTAGGCAACTATTCAATAATATTTCAATATTCAAAAATGTTCAAGACACTGAACCTTGTCATGACAATTTCACAGACATGTCTTGAACATTTTCAAATATTGAAATATTATTGAATATTTTTCCAAGTGTAGTATTAAAGTTATTTGTAAAAAGAATGTACGAGATAAATATATTAAAATGAAAAAGATAGGCCGTAGTTATTCTCCTTACGAACGTATAGCATTGTAATGCTGGCGTAACAAATGACGGTGGACTACGTAAAAAAGGTGTTATTTACTCGAGGGAGATGCGTCGAATTGAAATTTCTACCATCATATTCTCAGAATGAACTCAGTGTCAGAGGGCTATCTAGAGTAGGATTAGCAGCGTACCCCAATGGGGTTGGTAACGATTCTGCATGAGTCGATGATATTTTAAAGATGGTCTGTTGGGGTCGATTGAGTGTCTAGACCCTATAATACACCGGCGACTGATCTGGTATCGACTATAGCGACTGATCGGCGTAATCAAGATAGTATCTTTTGTATTAAAGTAAATAATCACTCCATTTCTGATATTTATTATTTGTTTCTTTTATATATTTTCATCTATTAATAAATTAAACTCCTGCTCCTGTTTTGATATTTCACAGCGTACACATGACTAAAAATCGAACTTTTACGCACTTAGAAAAAAATTGTTTTGTTTCTGCAAACTTGTTTATTTTTGTACTATTAAACATAATAATAATAATAATAATAATAATAATAATAATAATAATAATAATAATAATAATAAAATCTAATAAAATATTTTTCGAAAACCTTTCCTTTGTATTCTTTGTGTAATTGTTACCATTAGGTAATTTAACTCCCATTATTTGCTATAAATATGTTGCGTGCTGTATATTATAGAGAAAAATGGAGTCTACGAGGCAAAACATTCTTTTAAAAGCGGTCGATAAAAGTGGGCAGGGAATTCCTGATTTAGAACAAAGCCCAATTACATTTTAAATAGTTTGTATGATTTCGAAAAACGTTTCTTGAAGAGGCACGTCTCCCCTGGAACTGTGGGTAGCTTTCACTGTCCTATTTGTGAGAATCCTGTAGTTGGCGGATTTTCGGTACTAGCTATACAGGTGATCGAATTTAGCCACTGTCTGTAGGAGAACAACAGCAGCCAGCTGCTCTCATCTGTAGTTTATCGTGTTTTCTACCTAAAATACCCCGATGGAGCAGTATTCTAACAAACGGATTACGGACCGCTCGAGATCTTTCCTTCCTCGTCCTTGCCCCTTCCTCTCTTCGCATGGGGGTCATCCCCCCTAGATCCGCCCGTTTGTTACCTTTCTTTATTTAGCAAAATTTATTTAAATATTTATGTTGGGATTATGTAATTATTTAAAAAATAATATTGTATAGTAGCATATGCAGGATGTCCGGGAAGAAAATGTCGAAACTTCGCAAATAAACTCTTAAGACAATTTTAAGCATATTTTGTTGAATACACTACTAGGATATTTCGAATAGTTGTGCCGCAATAAGCACTAAAAAGGTGGTTTGATAAAATGTTTTCCAGGCAAACATTTGCATTGCAGAAGCATAGACAAACTCCAAAAACATGTAAATTGTTTATTATTTTACAAAATAAATGCATATATTTGTTCGGAAAGAAAAATTAACTGAGAAATAAAAAAGCAGTCGAAATGAGTAAAGTAAGTGCTTTTTTTTATTTCTTTGTTAATTTGACACCTGTATACTCGTATAGTACAAAAACAATATACAATATAATAACAAATATGTTTATTATTTAAAAAATCTATGATCACCCCCTCCCCAAAGATCAGCTGGATCCGTCCCCGGGGGAGAGAAACCTTCAGAAAGAACACCCGCAAAAACCGACGTGTAGTTCGGTCCGGGAGCTCATGTTCCAGCGGCGCGGGGGCGAGGGGGACACCGCGTATATCCGGAATATAACATGCTCTGTACTTCCTCATTTCCTAAGAAGTAGACGGGCCCGGAAACCATAAATACTCGCTCCTTAGGGAGAAGGGGCCGTTGAAGGGCGTGGCGCGACTCGTGCAGCGGTAGTACGGATTGTTCGTTTACGAGCGCACAACGCAACGCCGTCCCGCGCCTCTGATCTTTCAGGTCGCCTCTTCAAACAGAGCCATCTCTTGCAGGCGGGGTCTCTTTGCCGAGGACTGGCTGCGAAAGTCCAAGACGTTGAGTGGCTCTACGCGTCAGGCGTTTGTACGCCGGAAGTTGACTGCACCTTCAAGGACGTACTTCGCCGTAAGTTGCCATTCATTGACGGAATTAAAGAGTAGCAAATACTCGTACGCCGTAAATAGTGGCCTTAAGATGATGCACACGAACAGGACAAGAAAAAAGGCTACGTGAAAGGACAGGAAATGGTGGTCATCATCGAATACACTCAAAGTTCGATACCGCTTTGCTTCTCTAAATACGCGAACATTCTTTCACGGATGCGCTAGTTTTATATAATGAAATAATACCAGAACAGTTCAATTATGAAGTACTTATTACAAGCAAACTTTCATAACAAGCAGAAACGTGTGATAAAAGGAAAATACAAACTCTGTTTGAAGTAGTTAGCGTCAGAGTGATGTATTAAGAGTTTATTAAAGGGTCAAAATTAATGAAAACACAGATGATGTAAGCACAAATGTAGGGCGGTGTGGCAAAACATTAAAATATAACTCTGATTCAACTACGTATATTTTCCTCAATATTTCTGACAGTTTCCTCCTAGCGGTCGGTACCCTTGCGTAATTTCTGAAACCTATTAAATTACGTTACATAACCGCTTTGAAAATAGTTTTACAGCCTCGCAATCTACTCAATATTTGCGTCATTGTCCAACGCAATAGCCCATATGAACCCTAAAAAAATAAAGTACTTCGCTTCTTGCCAAGTGCGCGCTACTATTGTAAACACGTACATACATCATATCCGTGAAGTTCTGTCATGTCCACTTTTAGATGTCAAGATCAAAACCTAGAAAAACTAAAGCCGTGAAAAGAGCGTGTGATTAGCAATAAATTTGCTTACAAGAGGCATAAAACCAAATGCGAAAAGACGTGTGAGATTTCATTAGGCACGGGAGTTAATCTTAAACTCATCCCTACCATCGCCACCCACGTCTCAAATCAGGAAATTCATACGTACACACTTCAGAATGACAGATATAATTACGAGCAGCAAGTCTCATCGTTTACTTATCTAATTATCATCTCTTATCGTTCTTACTTATTAAATATTCAAAACTCGTTGCTTCATATTAAATTCCTCACAGAAGTGTCATTTCTCACTTTCGAAGTCGTATACGATTTCAGGACCCTTTTTGGTGCTAAATAGCATATTTTCAGGACGTCGAGTAGTGATCTTGGGTGAGATGTGTTCTGCCGTTGCTTTGATTCCCCATATGAGATTCATGATAACCACGTCCGCGATCACAATAATGCACCTACACCACACCGTTTAACCGCGACTTCACTGATTACGTCATACACGCATATGTTAAGGTTTCACAAGGAATGACTTCTGAAAACTTCTTTCGGACACGGGCAACGACGCATGGAAAGTGTGTTACATTGCAGTTTCATGGAACATTCAAATATTATAAATCCTGCTTATTATTGTTTGCAAAATGTTAATCTCGGAGCCTGATTTATCCGAAAATCTCAAGTGCTTAGTCTCAGGAAAGCTCTCAATATGGAGAAGTGCTTGCCCTCAGAAACACCGGATGTGTCCAAGAACAAGGGCGGCTTCTCCACAACATCGCTTTCAGCTCGTTTAAATATAGTAGCGCCGTTAATTTTAGTTTGTTTCGAACCGAACTGCCCTCATACAAACCGTTCTTACCGAAGACTCGGTGTTACTTAGTGAGAAAAACTACTTTTACCATTGTTCAAGCGCCGACATTCATCGAGGGCGCTGTGTGTTCGAAGTCGCGAAGAACTTCCGGCGAGTATACCTCTCATTGGCAATGAGCCTTTGAATGTGCGTCCATGCGTTATACTGGCAATTCAGGGTAGCAAGATAATGAGATAATATGAGTAAATCTACTTTTGTTTCAAAGGAGGAAAAGCAAAATTATTATTTTTAATGTTACACAAAATCATTAATTCGATAACAGTGGAAAATTTATCAGCATTGACTTTGAAGTAAAAGATTCTTAAACATGCAAAAAATATTTCCTGACATCTTTACTCTATTGTCGAACGAGAAAAAAATAACGTTTCAACGTAAAAGAAAATTAAGCCTGTTTCCTAGAAAGTTACTGCGTGAAATTGTGAGTCATTTTTGTTATGACACTTTCTTATACAGTCTGCAAGCGAATTTGATTATCGGATTAAACTCTGTTTACGGAGAAAGAGACACCTTTTGCAGCTCAATGTGGATTCGTTGCTAACTGAACGGCAAAATTCCGCGATTTGTTCCATACAAATACAAATTTCACAGAAAACTAATTCATGATAACTATACGAGATACGAAACTGACTCGAAATTACAGTGATTATTTCACTCAAGAACGAGTATTTATCTATGAGTTTTAAGAATTTCAGCCGTGTAGGCGAATGCGTTTTACCCATATACATTTACTATTTTTGTTTAATCGCTTTCGTTTTATCACCACAGCGTTCACTTATTTTTAGCTTTGCTTGAGAAATGGCAAGGCTTGAAAGTTGGTATTGATACTAAAATAATTAATTAAATATAAAGGTTGATTTAAGATGGTGGCAAACTATATATTTATTTTTCTTCTTGAAATAACCATTTGAATTACAACTCCACCCGTGGAAATTACAGATACATTTCACAGCACCAGTGATATTGATCATCGTGAATATTCGAATTTAATGGACATATATTTCATTCTCAAAATTTATTTTCATGTCTCTCTTTAATTTAAAAATAAATGTCTAGTCATACATTCCTGTTTACAAATTAATTATAATTATAGATGACACACAAATTCTGGGTGCCAAGATACCTTGCACTGCCAGTACTGGACACGTGTGAGAAACGGCTACTGATTTTGCAGATTACGACAAAGGAAGTGACGTAAGACGCCCATTGCTATATTTATTTCACATGATTGTTTTGCAGATGCAATAGTCAATAATACGTGTTTTGTGAACTCGATTAACTGTTATATCATGTTATTGATATTGATGCACTTTTACCAGTAAGTGTTTATTTGACCAAACAAATGATCGCCATTTTTCGGAAGAAACATGATCCACGACTTCCATATGAGTCTTGGCGGCCATCAGTATTTCAATCAGTAGTGCCAACAGAAGGAAACACTAAGATTTTTTTGTGATTTTCGTAAGCGTATTTCATGTATATAAAACAAGAAGTAGAATCCGTTCTTTTTTCTTTTTTCCTTTCCATTTGTTCCTGTTAGTCACGAGGGTCTTCGAAGCCCAAATTTAGATCAGCACAGGATAAGAATTTCTAACAAACACATTTGTTTGGAGACCAGCGAGATTTTGGCATCGAACTGGAGCGTGGGGGAGGGCCTAGCCCTCGTGCGCGGGGCGGCGGCTGGCCAATGAAGTTTTTCCAGCCGGAGCCCTGTCCCGCCCTCCCTGTCTTTCGCACCCTCGCCCCACCCTCTCTGGGTGTCCGCCCGGCTTCCGCCCCGCCTGCTCTCTGCCGCTCACTCGGAAGGCGCTTCGAACGCCGCCCAGCGCACCGTCCGCCCGCTCCCGCCGCGCCCCGCCGCTGCATAGTGCCGTGTCGTCGAACTTCTCGCCCCTTGGCACCGGCGGAACGGAGCCGCCGCTTCTATACGCATTGCAAATTGCAACGTGTTTGTAAGGTGTCTGCAATATAGTCCCGCCGTTCTCTGGCAGACGAACAGGCTAATTTTAGGAGCGAGTCCGAAGAAGTCTCGAGTGGTCCCGCTTCCCCGGCGAAGCGAGCCCACGGTGCGGCCTTCAGCCCTCGGTCTCTGTCTCGCTCTCGCTCTGCGCTCTCGCCCTCGGGCTCGGCGACGGAGAATATCGGAGTCTGGCGCTCGGCGCGCCCCGGGCCGCCCCCGCCGCGCCACGGGCCCCGCCGCCCGCTGACGCGCCCTGTCGATTCGCCCAAGGCGGAAGGGCAAGCGGATGCGGCGTTGGGCGGGGGCATGTCACACGCCACAAAAGCGCATGACTGACGTTATTTCGCTCCCACTGGAATAACCCCGGGCGGCGGCCGCCAAGACGGGCGCGCTGAGGCTGCGGGCAGGCGGCGGGGCCGGCGATCGGCGTGGCGGCGGCGGCGCGGCGTTTTGGCAGGCGGTGGTCGCGCCGCGGAGCCTACACCTCGTGCAGGAGTTCGATGACTGGGCGCTGGCTCGCCGCTGGCTGGTGCGGGTGTGGACGCGGCCGGTGCGGTGTGGGTGGTTTGCGGTGGTGCTGCCGGTTGGGGGGTGGCTGGTGCTGGTGTCGCGGGCGACTGCGGGCTGCCTGCTGGCCTGTGTCTGTGCCGGAGCGCTCCGCTGGGCGCCCGCGCTGCCGAGCCCCCCCCCCCCCCCCCCCCCCTGAGCTGGAGGACGCGCCGACTAAAAGCTGTTATTTCGCACCCCGCAGCTCGGCCGCCTCCGCCCCCTCCGACCGCTCGCCCCGCGCGCCACGCCCCTGCACCCGCGCCGGCCCCCTCCCCCGGCCGCTGCGGCCTACGCCATCCCACCACTCCTGCCTGCGTGAGTGCGTGCGGGCTGCGCGCGGCCCCCTCCGCCTGCGCCCCCGCCCCCGCCTCCGTCGTTACGTTACGTTGGGGCTCACGGCTGCCGGCCAGACCTCAGGACTTGAGAGAATTCACCCACATGCCCGTGACATACACCAGACTTCAAAAGTTTACTTTCGCTGGCGCTCATTCATACATGTCCATTAATACCTATTTCTTCCGTGGATTTTGTTTCTTTCGCAATCTCCAAAGTAACTCACTCACTTCTCGAGCTCCCAGACTCGAAGCGAATATGCTCGCATTTTGAGTGCGTGTGCGATCAAATTCCCGGTGTCGGTTCAGCGTTGTGACATCAATGTATAGCTATTTTAGTTTTATTACAACAAAATGTTTTCTTCCTATGAACCACAATGAAAAGAGAAATACCATTTATTACACAAAAATAATGATGGGAGGACAACCTGCATCTCTTAAACATGAGAACTGTGCTTAAATTAAAGTTTGTTATTTTTTTTACTCCTTTTGCTTTGTTCGTCCTTTTGTCTCCTCTTCCTCGCTATCACCACCCTTTGCATACTTCCTGCTTCTTTTTCTCTTTCTATTTTCTCGTTTTTCTTTGCCTCTCCTGACCGCAAGTATTGACCTATGGCACTATTCGTACAAGAAGCCATCCGAATAACCTTCCTCCCTTCCGTTACAATTCCTTCCTTCCTCCCTTCCCTTACTTTCCCTTGTTTCACTTCCAAACAGTAACGCCAAATCTTGGCTTTTATGAAACTTTCTAGTGTACTTCTAATGGTCGATTTTGGGAAAATAGTGTCAAAAACTATTTCGAGATAATTTGTTGGAAATCGGGGCGAGGCCGGCCAACCGTTGGTGTCGTCTTCTAGAGGTCAGATCGTGGCGATCGCCCCAGCTCCGTGGAGGTGGAGATGACGTCATCCATCGGTCCGCACCTGACTGTCCTCTTGGACCGCAGCCATCTTGTCTCCTTCCGGGGTGTCTTTCGTTTCCACGAACCGACTTTTAAGTCGCTTTAAGCAAACTGCAACCATGCTCTCTCCGCAGGATGTTATTTGGATTAAAAATAATTTCACAACGTATTTATCAAGGTCACTTTAATTACTGCTCTAGAGTACGTCATCAAAATGCGATTTGAAATATGTTATTTCCGTTGCATGAATGCTCAAAAATATTTATTTATTCCAAAATGATTCAAATGGAAAAGACTGCTATGCATCTTTACTAAGGGCGGCGTATCAAGGGAAGTATCGTTTGTTCAGGAGGAACCGTGTTGGAAGATCGAATTTGGATAGTATAATAACCAATACAGATCTATAACACTTTTAGTATATTTTATTTATGTAATTTTTGAATCATTCTAAATTAATAATAAGTGTTTTAAAATAAATAATTTTAACAACTATTTGTTTTACTTAATTAAATTCTGCACCTCGCCAACAATTCCAACATTTTATTAATGTCAATATAATATTAACGTGTAAAAGAAGCTGTACTAGACAGTATATATCTCATCTCATTGATTCCACTAGAATACCATATTTATTAATCTTGTTAATTTGAAGGTCTATTTTTAATTTATTTACTTCCAGAGCAAGCTTCTACGATTTCTCATTTAGAAAAATTGTTCTATGTCATATTTGGTCGGATTTTAATGTGAATTAACAAGCAACTCCAGCCCTGTCAACCGTTTCTCAAGCATTCAAGCAAATCCCAGCTATGAAAACATCCTTGTAACTGGCAATGTAGTAACAGCCCTAATAAGATTATAAACTCCAAGGTAAATATCATTCTTGAAAAGTTATTTAGTCACGAACGCACAGATAGGACACTTCTCAGCTGTTCAAAAATATTGTTAATTTCATTTCTCTCGCAAAATATCAATTTCGCCTTTCAGTTATACATATTGCATGTGATTTTTTTCTTCCATTTCATACCTAAAACGACATATAATGTAGGTTTGTATTTATAAATGGCAACGAGATGTATTCACTTTTTCTTTATTACGACTCGGCAACGAGTTTTTCTGTCCAAAATTCGCCGTTTCTCGGCACACAATCACAATAGTTTCAAAGGGCGAGAAGATACAACTAATTACTAGATATCGCTTCTGAAAGTAAAGTTGTGAAAATGCTAACACTTTCACAATAAGAGAGCATACGTTCCAGAAAAAATTACAATCTTTCGATATTGCAAATGATACTAAGCTAGTGAAATTTTCGAAATATTATAACTTAATGTCACTATCATCACAAACAATAGCAGAAATAACAATAAAAATCATGGAATGAATTAGTGTAAAATGGGCCCAAACAACAGTTCTTGAGCGTGATCACCGCATTTTGGAATCATAGTCCGTTTTGGTTTCGTACGAATTCAATTACTTACAATTCTCTCAATAATACAAAAACTCAAGTGTTCACTGGAAATCAAAGCCAGAATCAGTGAGTATACCTGACTTGGACTCTACACATAAAATGATGTAATGTTTGAATAAGACTTTTATTAAATTTAGTTTTAATGAATTTACATGAGTGACTTAAGTTTTATTGTACATACGACTTCTGAATTTTGGGAACTACATTTACATCGCTCGATGGAAATGCGACCCCCATTTTAGGGGGCACCAACCGGCTCTACTTAGCAGTATCAGTTAATTACACAGTTCCACCACAAAAAACCAATATTCTCTTTCCAGCAGCCACTTTCAAAATGAAAATGCCGCTTACCAGTATCTGAACTGGTAAGCGTCCAATAAAACCGAGTATATCGATGGATAAGGAGTTAATGTGATCCAAAAAATGACCTGAGGGACGCTCACCATTGCATTGCCCCAAGGCATAGAATTCTTAGACATCTCCTCTTTAATATTAAACCGTATCTTCATTATTTTTATTTTTTCAGCGTAGGAATATATTAAGATACTCTTGCAGAAATCTTAAACGTCTTCAGGGAAATTATAAAATATACGAAAAAATTTGTATTTTATTTTTATAAACGAATATATGCAATATATCAAATCAGAATATTATACTATAACGTTATACAATATATTAGCCATAATAATATATTAATGTAAACAAGTCCTGCCAAACATTAAGATACAAAAGAACTCACACGTGGGCTGAAAGATCATAAAACTAGAAAATCATAAAATAATCTTTCGATTCGACTCCATAAGCATATTTATGGCATAAACGTAATTCGTAAATAAACTTAATTATGAACAAACGCATTTCAATAAAGTATAAAAATAAGTTTTTAAATGCATTTATAAAACTGCTTTAATATAAGACGTAAGTGGCTAATGAGTCTAACTGAGGATTAAGAATTTCGGAGTGAGATAACACATCACACTTACACTCACCAGAAAACACTTTGAACTGCAGCCAGCTTTACGATCATGCCGACGGATTTGCCAGGGTGAGAATAAACCTCTGCTATACAGGCCAATGTTCTCTGATCAAAGTTTTTTTTTTTTTTCTTCTTCTTCTCTAAGCGTAACTCGGCTTTTGACTGCATCAATCTGCTGCTCACGTATTTATCTGTAGTTTTAAGCTAAACACGTTAAAAATGAAGCTTGCATCCAAGTAGGAATTTAGATCGCCATCCGTCTGTATTATTTTTCCATTGTCGATTTGATTAACTTTGCCAAAGGATAGTAAAAAGTTTATGAGACGTATGGGGAGAAGGGTAATCTGCACATATTTTGTAAGGCTCCAGACTCTCTTCTCCGCCCTTTAGCCATAAATAGGTATTTCCATGATGCACTTGCTCTATGGTTAGAGCCTCCAAGCATTTGCAATAATTTCTAGATTAAGTTTTCTATATTTGAGAATACCACTTCAGACGAATGTTCATCGTTAAATTACAGCATTTTAAAGCGATTTTGCATGATTTACAAATTCCGCTTGTACGAAAGAAAGATCTACATCGTATATGTCATTCAATGTCTTACTCAATTACGAGAACAACGTTTAGTAGGGTCAAAAACTTAGGACATACGTACATTATCATTAAATTCAAAACAATGTTCTTGATCCTATGTGCAGAGAACATTATGGATCAACTGACAGATTGCAGTATTTTTTAACAAATATGGCAATGAAATTGCCCACGTTTCTCCATATTTGTTTCGCAATTTGTGGTTGACTGATACACACAACAATCTTTTGAAAATCTTTTGATTGCAGATACTTCAACTTCGTAAATATTAATATTTTAAAATTTGGTATGGTCGTTTCATGGTATGGTCGTACAGAGCTATATTACCTACAATTATCACAGTTTTGTCAATAACATATTTTAAGCGTATTCGTTAATTTTTTAGGTAAATAGTTGATCTTGATAATTTTTAACACTCTTCACTGAGCGATGATTGTAGTTACTACCATCCATTTTTAAGGAAATGATTTCATGATTCCTTACATACTTCACCTCCTTCTCAAACCTCAATTAAAATCTTTCATCCAAATCAATCATTGAATGGGGAAGCGATGCCCCAGTCCTCGTTGCACCTGTATGTCCGAATTTAGCCCGGTGGCTTCTATTTGCGAACGCTTCCCTTAGGAATGGGGGCCGCATTCGAAGACAATGGGGTCGCAGCGTAGGGGAACGCCCTCGTGACACAGGCACGGCGGCACCGGGCCTCTGTTGGCATGCCCTGGCGCTTTCTGTTGTTTAGTAGGACTATTTCGCTTGTTTTCTTGGCGAAAAGTGGAGCTGGTACACCAGACACGCTAATTTTTACTCAGCTCGTTGAAGGAGAGTACGGAGACATAGTCATTCGTAACTAGGAGACTAGATTATCCATGGATTCTAAAGTGTATTAGGTTTGAAGTGTTCTGGCTCCTTATAAATCGTTCCGTCTTAAGTTATGACATACAGCCATAATTTCATTGTAGGGGAGACGAGGGCAAAGTCCTCAACTTTTTCAACCCCAAGTTTCACAAATAAAACAAATATTTGTTGGTGAAATATGCTTATGAAACTTTCAGAATGGAACGTCAGCTATGTTATCTTTATAGTCGCATGTTATTTAACGAAGAAGTAAAATTGATCTCGCCATTTCCGATTTATAATCCATGATTTACCTTAAACGCTAGTTAACATGAATTCCTAGGGACCGATATAATCGATGTTAGTATTATAAAAAATTGTGTTATGTAATTAGTATGTACATCCGTATAACTATTATTTCTTGACGGGTTCCAATTTTTTTTTCGTTGTTCATTGTTTGTGGTTTTAAACCGATGAAGTTCTCTACTAACTACTGTTGTTCAATTAATTTTAATTTTTCTACGGTTCAATTAATTTTAATTGTTTTCATTTTTGGGCTCTCAGTACCCATGTGTACGGTTACTGTGCCTCGACGTGAAGGGTGCCCTTCTAGGTTTAATGCAACCCGCGCGTCATTTATGTATTGCGATGCATTGGAGCGGGCAGAGACGGGACAGGCCAGTAGAAGCAATGTTCTAGGACCAGTACCCTCTCCGCAGCATAGCTGCTGCTTGCCTTATCATGTATAAAAAAATTAGTTAAAAATAAAAAAAACAGTGGTGCTACAACAGCACATACTTTCTCGCGTTATTTCTAAATTTGCAATTTTCGAAAATTCAGAGACTTCAATGACAATGAGACCTGCACCACTATTTTAATCATTCCTTCTTCTATCCGTGAAAAAATGTAACCAAAAATTAGGATCCGTTTTTTTAGAAAAACATGTTAAATGATTTTAAATATTGCAATATTTAAAATCATATATTTCAAGCCAAATTACACAAAAACTACTATTTTCGAATAATTTAACATGAACATATGTAGAGATCCGTTGTTAAGGAACAGATTTCTTCGAGAAAAAAATAGTTGTAGAAAGACACCCAAAAATTGTACTTTTGCGAATTTAAAAAATCTGGGATTCCAACAAACATGAGTCCTGCACCATTCTCTTAAGCGTCCTTTACGCTATCAGAGAACATAGTTTGAACAAAAAAGTTCGTGAAATTTTTTTAGAATATTTGAAAGTGTTTTGCGGGCTTCATGTTAAGTATCCTCAAAAATCAAATTATTAATTTGAAACTCTTGAAGCCTCTCGTTTATTCAGAACGATAGGGGAATATCAATTTTGAAGAAAATCGACTGAATGGTTTAGGCTTTAACGTTGACCACAGACGAACAGATGGACGGTCGGACAGAGACGTTTTGCCTTCAATCCATTTTTCGGTATCAAGGACACACAATATATGAATTCTGATTACACAACGTGTTAGAGAAACTTTTTTCTGTATTTAGCAACAGGATTTACCCACTTTTTTGTTACCAGGGCCCGGCAATAAATTTTTTTCTGTCGAAAAATCGCCGATTTTCCGCGCACGATTACAATACTTTCTCTTCTTACGAATTAAGTCGTGAAAGTGAAAAAAGGAAGTTAACATCGCTCTACTCCAGGATACCACTTAGCACTGACCGGGCGGGCAAGGAGCTTTGCATGACTCAGTGAAACAGAGTTGTGACAGCGGGAGTATTGCTAATGGGTTAAAGAATTGAGTAGCGCAGCTAGTGGTCATCATGGCTGACCACAGGCAACGCCTCTTTGCGTCGTTAAATGTCAGATCCTAGCATCATGTGATCTCAATGGACCTACAAGATACAATCCGTTTGGACTGAGGAGTTTGGTGTATACAAACGCATAAGTGACGCTGGCCATCTCTTCTAATGACATGATGCGTGACACCCGAAGCTCTCTTAGTTCACATAACAAATACAATACAAAGACACAACAGACACACACGTGTTTGGGTAGTTTGTCCATTTACACTTAGACTTATTTAGTCAAACAAACAGTTTAAAACGGTTTAATATAAATAATTTTTTTTTTAATCGCGAGATTAGCAATATTTGAAAAAAATAGACATTTCGTTTCCGAGTTACAGAAAACCTATTTGCATCAGTAAACGAATTCCATAAATCGGGAAACCCCGCAAGAGATGAAAACTGCCCAATTACTTGTACGATATGCAACGAGGACGATTCTGACTCACACTGAATGCACAAGGAGAGACCGATGAGAAGGAAGAGGTGCCAAGCAAGGTAACGATAGTACTTTTTTTTATTGATTGATTATTTCGTGTTGCCGGGCGAGTAAACTGCAATGGTCATTAGTCCTGTATGTCTGGTGCATGTGTTTGTCACGGTAGGTGGCGCTGATCTTTAAACTGCATGGTGTTTGCTGAGTAATCGTAAGATTCTTGATAGGCGCAATGAATAACTGACAAACAATAATACATATGTCATCATATAATGAAAGAATCGTTAGCAAGCTAATCACAATCCACAGAGATATCCTTCTGGACCATAAGTCTCAGTCTTGCCAAGAATTATCTTTCCTTTTTGTGGCAAAACATGGGAGTAATATATGAACTGAAAGGCACAGGGAAATATAATGTAAGAAATATAACGTACATAGATGATATCAAGCTGTACTTAAGAAACTTACCGGGACTAAAGCATACATGTCACAGAAAGATTCTTCACTGACTTAGGAATGCAATTTGGTATTGGAAAATGTAAAATCTAAAGCATCAATAAAGATAAATCCATCAGCGCAATAGAACAAGAAACCTTGTCAAAAAAGACTATAATAGCCCTAAAAGTAGATGAGATCTGCAATTACATAGGGATGAGAACACGTTCCTTTACAATATGAGAATTCTGTATACTACCGACACAGTGTCGTAAAACTACTGGTATCAACGACTGCAACATCCACAAACCATACTTCTATCTTTGTTTTTTATCTCAGTGTTATGTCGGGTGAACTGTTTTACTTGTCAGAATACTTGTCCCAGTACAGTTTATAACTGTTGTTTTCAAGAACATTTTTTGGGATATACTAATAATATGGTGTGTCTAATAGAACAAAACCACAGATCTCGACACGTTGGGCCTAGATAATTCGTCCCACCATTTCATATTTGTTCTTTTACTCAATAGGGGCTAGTACAACACAGTTTGAGATAATATACTGAATAGCTTCGCTGCAATGGCCACAGCCCCGACAATCATTAGAGGTTACAACTGTATCTTTGATTATGTATTTCAGATAATTCTTTGTTTCAATTACTTCGTCCTTAATTGCAACCATGAATCCCTAGGTTTCGGAATACAGATATCCAATACTGAGCCATGTGCACGACATATCAGCGTCGACATTGGAATTGACTCTCTAAGGCGTATATTTACCATGGATTGCTTTCCGTTTCCATAGCTCCATCTCTCGATCAAAGGATGGCTGCTGGAGTTCAATTGCATGTCAGTTGAGGCATAACGGAACAAAGTTATAATTTGCTTCCTGTGCCACTCAGTGTAGATGAGATGATACAGCTTTCTACCGGACGTACTTCATACCCTGGCCCTTTCCAGTAGGTTCTTGATTACTTCACTAATCTCTTCATTAGTAAATTCTTGGAGATACATAGCAGTAAGGTTCTCATAGCATTACTTTTTTTTCTCCAGCCCAACTCGCGCTCATGTTGCTTTCGATCGGATTGGATACCTGATTACTCCAAAAATCCCTCACCTGCTGCTGTGTTGGGTACAATCCCTCGTTATAAATCTTCTTTTCCCCAGTGTTCGATAAAAGTTATTTTCAGATCTTTAAAATATTTTTATATTTCTTCCTACTTGTGCTTGTTCGCATTATTTATTAGTATTATTATTCCTCTAATTCTGATTATAAAGTCTGCAGATTATGAAGTTTATTCCGGGTTGCAACCAGCTTCCTAAGAAGCAGATCTAGGGACTATCGGTTCTTCTACGATACTTGGCACAAAATGTGGGCTGCTCCAAATAAAGCAATTTCTAGCATTTCCCAGCCTTCGAATGACTTCTGAGTTAAGTCAAGCTTTTATACCAATTTTGCGAAACAAATCCCAGAGTTCCGATAACAATCGGGACGGCCTGTGCTTTTACGCCCCACATTGGGCAGATCTCGATTTCCCAACTCTTGTATTTAAGATGTTTCTCAGCCTCCTTGGTTGCATGGCATAAGAACATCTACAAGTAGACACGATCTTTCTCCAAATCCCGGCTAACAATATCTGGTTTGTTGAAGCTATCGTGTGATCAGTTCGAATTTGTTGCTCGTACAATATTGTATACAGTCCAAAAGACGTCACCGGTTTTGGTGAGTGTTCGTACCACTTCGGGCATGTGTTTGGAACTTCGAGAGCGGTACAGATCCGCCAGTGGAGGTAACTAACACACGCTGTCGTGTCTTGTCAAGTATTCGGTCTCTGTTAGAATTGGACAAGCTTAGATGATATGATCGAAGGTTTCTAATTGTTCCTGGCAAATGAATTTATCTTGGGAAATTTTTAGAACCGCTATATCAGAACGTGTTCTCAACGCCCGATCTTGGGCAACTATTAAAACTGCTTCCAATTCTAGCGTCATTCTTCCCCTTTTAAGCCACACAAATGAATGATCTTTATTGATCTGCACCTTGCCCTTTCCTTTTACATCCTGGTCACTTGTACGGGATGGATCACGTATCTTCTGCGCCCCTTGCCATTTTTTGAACTATTAAAAATATTGCAATGTAATTTTCATACAAGTGTGTGGGAGGAAATAGATACAAGTATTTAGTTCTTTTTACTTTCCCTTACGTACAGAGTACCTGTATAATATAGAGAACGTTCTGCTGCAAATAATTAGTATTGTGTATTGAAATTCAGATGAAAATGCACTTTAGGGGGTTCCCTGATACTAAAAGACTTTTTTGTCAAATTCACGGCCGTAAGAATTTGAAATAACAATTTTTTACCTTACATAAAGTCACCGAACTTTGTTCTTTTTTTGTAATAATAGAGTTAAGTGCACCTTTGAAAACGGTAATAATAAAATAATAATAATACCAAGCGAAGTGGCTCAGAACGTAGCGCTGCATTCGCAATCGGGAGGTCCGGGCTCTTAATTTTAACTGGTGTGACAGCAATTGGTAGAAGTAATAGTTGCACTTTTCCTTTTGGTACTCCTGTGAAGAGAGTTCACCTCAACTTCATTATCAAAGCTATAGCATTATCGAACAATAGGTTTTGGCCAACATACTTTGTCACTGGTCCTTCGTTCTTCCACACGAAATTTAATTAAAATAAAATCCTTAGGTTTTTATGATGTGCTTCCTCCTATGAGATAGGCGATTTATCTAAACAATATTTTCAATATCAGATTCTGGCAGCACAATATTGAACTTCTCATCACTGATATTAGACTGCAATGTGGTTCTTGATATCTTTTGTTGTCGTTTTTTGGTCAATCTTGTTTCATTTTTAAATGTTAACTTATTACCAGTTGCACTAGTTTCAGTGAAACCTAGTGTGCACTTGCTCTCCCTCTACGGGTTCCATTTACCACAACAATTAGAAACTTGGGGGGGCTTGTGGAACCAATCCAATTTTCAACAATAGTACAATAAAAATGGGACCATTTACAAAGCATTTTCTACCTATATTAATTCTGATTACTTAACAGAAAAACAATTTTAACATTATATGAAAAACTTAGAAGCTGTTTCAACTCTTAATGAGACAATAGGCAAAGGCAAGTGCCCTCTAGTCCACACTGCAAACTTTTTAAGTTAAAAGTTGCCTCATAACCTGTTTTGGTGTTCTGTGGCAGGTAAGTTGCAACTTCAAACAACAAACTTTTACCATAAAAAGTTGCCTCACAACCGGTTTTGGTGATCATAAGAGTTCATTTTGATTTCTAATATTAAACTTGACACTACCCTAGTGTATCTATCCTACCCTCTGTTCAAACTATTGGTAAATTCAAGTAATTTTGATTTACATCATGAGAATTATGTTCCATAATCACTAGTATACTAGAACATGCTGAAGGCCTGTAGACCTCCAGACAGTAGAATAATATATGTATGAATGGTGAAGGCAGTTGATAAATACACCTAAGCTTTGGGGTTTAAATCCTTGTCAAAGCAAATAATTTAACTTTTCTAGTTTCTTTACAAACTGTTTGTAAGGATAGACAGAATTTAATGCCAGAAGAGCAATTTTCATCAACTGTTGAATTTAAAAAAAAATAAAGATGTATTTCTTACAGAACCTGTTGTGCTTCAAGAGATATTCAACAGCCAGCTGAAGCATTAGTAGGATATGAGTTGCAATATTATACTATGTAACTGTTGTCAATACCATGAAAAATTATGTACTGCTTTACCACTCATTTATAACATTTTTTAATGTGAAAAGGAGGTCAATCTAATTTTTTCAAATTCAACTATACAATATATAACAATATTTTACATCCATGACAAAGCCAACTATACATATTGTCATATGTCAGATAACTATTTTTTTGGAGTAATTTTGAATTTTTGGTGACTAATAATTAACACTAAATGAAAAATTTTTGTTCTCTTTTCTTCTCTCACCAACAAGCTAGTCACAGTCAAAGCAGTTCTACCTCATAATGTGCACTCATTCAATAAACATGGTGATAACTGGCTGTGGTAATTCAAAATGCAATATGTATTCCTAGTTTCTCCAAATTGTAATTTAATTACATTGACTTTTTTCTTTCACAGTTTATGAATTTTTATAAAAGGGATGTATTCTGGTACTATATTAGGGTACAAATACATGAATTGGATTCAGTGGTACCTTTTACAGTAATTAAAAGTGTGTTTGTGTGTGTGTGTGTGTGGGGGGGGCATGGTATATCATCCAATATTAAAAATAAGAACAAAAAAACATTACAATGGTATAAAAAACGATGCTCATCCTGGGCAACTATTTCATACATTTTGAGTTACAACATACAAAAAATAAATGATGTACGGTATATAATTATTAGTTGAAATATAAACACTTAAACTATTAAATTGCACATTTCACTACTGTTAACTTTGAGCAATATGCACAATCTACTGACCTAATACAACATGACATACAACACAAACACATTAACATTATATTTCAAATCATTTTGAACTTTACTAATTTTGGTAAAATCTTAAATTGTTCAAATAACCATTACCAGTAAAAAAATTGCTGGGGTTGGGTATATAATAAGTTTAGTATTGAATTTGAACTACTCTCTACTGGTTTTGATGGGTATTATAGTTTATTACATACGTGTTCCCTTCATATAGGTTAGTGAGGACTTTTGGTGTGCTAATCTTCATTTCTAGTTTTGTGAATAAAATCGTCCGGAAAACTCTGAAGATTTTACCATGTTTTTAAGAAAGTGTGAAAAGCATGGACGCACTGAATTACTTGAATATCTTAATTCACTAAATAAATGTTTGCAACAGTTCGCAAATATTTGGTAAGGTAGCTATGTGTTATGATCAATTTTTGCAACCTAGTTTAGATGGACCACAAGTCCCGTAAACCTGACTTCAGAATAACATTTACAGTCTTTAAGGATTCTCCATGTTTAGTTCAGATGATTCAAATACCAACAAAGGTATTCAAGAACCCATTACTGACTTTTGTGTGCAAAGTACCTCACTATTTATGCACTATATATACTATTTTTAAGCAGATAGTTTCACTTGCAATGGCTAATACTCTCCAAATAGGAGCTCCTACTCGGTTTTTGCCTGATAATGGGGACAATCAATCCCCGAAGCTGCAGAAAACCAAAATGACATGGCTCATGAAATAAAATAAAGTTTACATAGTTTGCCTATAATTCATCTTGGGACTCCCAGTTAAAATTGATATTACCTTATCTACCTGACTCAATTCACTGCCCCTTAAATTTAAAATGGATGTTTTAATTTTTGGAAGTACTTTACAAAAAGCTCAGTTTTCAAAATCTTCTCAAAAAGACTAAAATCATTTCTTTAAATGGTTTGCTTAATAGAGGAATATTGTATTTATGCGAATCTAATGCACCATTGAATAAAATATGCACCCCATGTTTGGAACTTAAAATTATGAAAAAATGTTTTGTATCGAATGTAATGTGTATCAATGACAGAATAATAGGTATAGTATTTTAATTCAAATTTACTAATAAAACAATTTTTTTATTGTACACATAATTAGCATTTTTGCTGCTTTACTGCTGCTTCATGCTATAATGAATCATCATATGACGTTCTTCTCTGTTTGCCCTCCATATTGTAACACTAAAACAGTCAATAATAGGCCAATGATAAATGAAACAAAGTTGAATTTGAGTACTCCAGCAACCCTTTCTGATATAATAAACTAAAAATTGAAGGAAGTTACTGGCATTTTAAGGAACAGATTTGCACTTGAATGTAATGTGCACCACAATTTTGAGTATTACATTTGGACAAAAAAGGGGGGTGCATAAATATGTGTAAATATGGTATACGCCCATAAATATTGAACAGGGCCAGTTTTCATTAAAATTGCAAATATTAAATATTTTTTGGATCCCTTCCTAAAAGTATATTTGAAGGTAATTTTTTCCTTCCAAATGAAATTTTTACTTCAAAGTTAGATCTTTCATTTGTCATATACAATTCTTTTTAAAACATTAGTAATTTTCACATAATTCACAGTGAAATTGTGATAAATAAAACAAAATACATAAACAAGATTTTCTCAAAAACCACTCCAATTTTTTTTCTTCTATTTTTCCTCAAACAGAGCCGTGTTTGCTTCATTAATCCATTTTTCATCAAAACCTCTGTAGTTTTGAAAATTGCAAAAGTTGAAATTATTTTCGATTATATCCCCTACCTTCAAGCTACAGATATTTTCTATAACACACACTATTCCTCAATATAAAATCTTTAAATTATTCCATTCAATTTTTATTGAAAACATTAGCAGGTTTTGCATAATTTTGAGTAATATGTTGAAGGAGTTAAAAAAAAATTTTAACATGTTTTTTTTTATCTTTAATACTGAAGTTAAAGAGATTTTTTAAAAGCCATCTACTCTCCAATATTTTATCTCTGCACCATTTTATATATACTTTCTCAAAACATTAGCAGCTTTCTTGTAATTTTGAGTTATACCGTTCATATTTTTCGAAATGATAGCTGAAGTGTTAGTATGATAGAAGATGCAATATAATATTAAGTAACCATTACCAACAATATGAAAAAGTGTGACCTGTTATAGCACGAGTTTTACAAAGGTCTTCAATGTGACCATGAAAGCAAAGGTATTTGTCTATGATTAATACCAAGAAATTGGTTCTTTATTTAATTGCAATTTGTCAGTTTTCAAGATTACTTCTGGAAATATCTGTTTACAGTAAATTTATTTACCTCATTTGTTTTAGACCTCAGAACTGAGTATGTTTACGATTCAACATTGTTTATTTTAATTTGCAGATAGTCAAACTGGAGTTAGCTTTGTTATATGCAGGAATCATCTGCAAAATATATGGTGTGCCCTTGCTTGATAGCATGTTAATATTAGAAACAGTTTGGGACAACTCTGTGGAACTTCTTATATTGATATGGCCTGGACGTAAGTGGTATTTCACAACTGCTTTTACTACGATAATTTATTTACTTCCATTTAGGACCCCATCAGTCAGTGATGTGAAACAAGATGACACTTCCTTGGACACACATTTTCAAATATATCACTAACACATTGTGGTGCACAATATCAAATGTTTTGGCAAGATTACAGAAAATCCAGAACGAATGCTTCATCAATTACATTTCAGCATTTCCCAGAGACTATGAGTGTTCTTTATCCTTAGATATTGAATCGATTACTTTAAACAGACTATTTGAAAAAGGACTTCAGTAACCCCTATTTTGTTAAGTTGCAAGAACAACAAATTTAAATACTTACATTTGCCAAATGAAATGAAAATCGAAACTATGCACATCAGAACTCAAGAAAAATATTCTAGATTACCCACTGAATTCAAACATCACTCCATAAACTTCAATAATGTTAAAATACTTGACTATGAAAGATTAAATATTTGCAGAAACAATAAATATAAAATGCAATCATATGATGAACTCCTATGATAGAAAATCATTCATTTACAAAAATCCTTTAACACTTTACGGTAAAAATTTTAAAAAATTATTTCAACATTCCTCTCCCTCTTCATAAAACACTCATTTCTTTTAACCCTGTAACTTTCACAACACTTTCACCCTCCTCTTTGCATTCTTTCCCCCCTTCCGTCCAACTCTGTTTCCTTTCTATCTCTTCTGCATCTCATTTCAAATGCATTCTCAGGTGAAATAGTCTTTCATACAATTTTATGTACCAAATTATTTGTTTGATGTTTCCCTAGATCAGTAACCATATATTCATTCTCCATATAAGATGGAATGAATTACAAGAGCATATAATTGTACCATTTAGATCATGGAGATTACATTCACTAACAAGGAAAATACATCAATCTTTGTACTGGAATATATATTTCATGTTTTATCAATAATTTATCTCAATGTAATTTTTTATAAGAAAGCTAAATTTAATTATATTTTACTTGTGTTTTATCCAAAGATATTTCGACCTCATGATACTAAATCCAACACTCAAAACACTGTTTCTTACATTTTCCATACCATTTGACTATTTTTTTTCACATAATTTTGTACAATTATATTGTTTGAACCCATTTTATATTCACATCAACTAATCATATAAATAAATTCAAACAATTTGAATGCCTGGCATATAATATACATGGTGTTAGTATCAAATGCCAAAATCACCTCCTTTCAGAAGGCTCGATTAATTAATTCAAACATATCAATAAGAACAGTTTAGGTAAGCATATTCAGTACTTCACAATTAGGAGTTTGGGCTTCCTAAACAGAAACACATTTGCTATGCCATTGTGTTTTTCACCTCTAACGCAAACGTCAAATGCCGAAAGTGAAAAACTTGCATTTTCACATTCAATAATTTACAGTTCACAATTAAGAAAGAACGGGGTACTTTAAGAGAATAAATGTTCAGAAAACCAAAATTTCATTTCTATTCTTCTTTCACTTTCTGTATTAAGACTGAAATCAATAACAATATAATGATAATCAACACATCTAACCAGACAATGCAGGCATCTAACACTAACAATCTTCCCTCCACTTTCCCTCATACCTTAATGCCTCATTGCATCACAGTGATAGAGACTGAGTTTGCACCAGCACAATCCAAGGAAATTTTAGAACTGCAGTCCTTGTGATATTTGCCCACAAATCCAACAAACCAAAACACAATAAATCACAAATGTCAACATTATGTAGTTACTGCTACAATAGTTTGATAAGTAGATTATCAATCAGCAAAAATATGCTGCCCATTTTTCTGTTTAGTAGTGGCACTTCTTCATTGCAAAGTGGTCATTTTCAAGAACGGTTGATTATTTTGTGTTTTCGAATGTGTCAACTGCTAAGGTAATTAGTCCTGTAAGTTTAGTGCATGTATTTCCTCAAAAGGTGGTGGTTATCTTCCCCTGCTGGATGATATTGGGTGCTGAACCTACACATCGGCTAGCAGGCTTTCCTCAAACAGGTACAGATCTCCTACCAGGAGGGCACATCCTAGCCAGGACAAGCTCTAAGCTCGTGGTGTGTGGTAGTGTAGGGCACGAAAGTGTACATGTATGTAAGGGTGTGAGGACAGGACAAGGAAGAGGAATGAAAGATTGTGCATGGTCCAAGGCCCATTTGTTAGGGTTCTGCATTGGCATTCACCTGGTGTTGATCAGAGGAAAACTACCAATCACAGCAATTGGCTGCTAGAATTCTCCTCCAGACAATGGCTGAATTTGAACTATCTAGCTAGTGTTGAATATCCTTCCATCGTTTGGACTCAAACCCTAGGTTTTCCCTGTCAGTGGTACTGAAGAGACCTGCAGATAAATTGCTCTAATATTTCAGGCGAGTTGATTAAGCTATTAAATACTTGTAGAAAAAAATAAGGTCTATCATTTGTCTCCGAGTTTGAAGGCTATCAATCTTAAGTATGTCATAAACATCATCAGTGTTTCTCACATTTTTATCTTGTAATAAACTAAGGATTTGCAAAACTTTCATTGAACTCTCTCAATTCGTGAAATATGTTGGACAGTGTATGGTGACCAAACTATGCTTCCGTATTCCAGTATCGGTACCACTAATGCAGAGAATATACAAGACAGTGTTGATAATTCTAAATTCTTTTTTTGATCTGAGTATGAATCCCAAGATTTTGTATGCTTTTTTAGAAATGTTGTTCACATGATCAGTAAAAGTAAGTTTCTCATCAATAATTATGCCCAGATCTTTAAATAAATTAACAATTTGTACATTTCTTCCATCTATCTAATAGTTGACATTGTATTGACCATAAGCATGAGAAAAGATAATCACAGCACATTTCCCAATGTTCAAGAATAACTTGTTATCCATACACCATTTCACGAGTACAGAGATGTCTCGTTGTAGAATAACCACATCACTCTCGCTCACAATAGTTCTGTGGAGCTTCATATCGTCAGCATATAAGAATTCTGATTGCAACCCTTCACCAATATCATTTACAAAAATTTTGAATAATATTGGTCCGATGTGAGTACTGTGGTATACCGGCCAAAACATCATATTCATGTGATAAATGACCATTAACTTTCACTTGTAATCTCTTACCTGTCAGATACAAACGAAGCCATTTAAAGACTGTTAGTCGAACACCATAACTGGTCAATTTTGACATCAATATTTCATGATCAACTTTATAAAAAGCTTTACTGAAATCAGTGTATAAAGAGGGCATATTTTGACCATTGTTTAAGGCATTTGAGATATGGTTGATGTATATCAAGAGATTTGTAGATGTTGATCTTCTTCCAATAAAACCATGTTGTTTAGAAATAATGATATTTTTGAAAGCTGTTGTCAATTGTGGGAGAACGATAATTTCAAAAAGTTTAGCAAGTGATGGTTGAATACATATAGGCCTATAGTTATTCACTTTAAGACTTGTCTCCACTTTTATATATTGGTATGTTATAAGAAAATTTCCAGGTGGATGGAAAGTAGCCCAACTCAAGTGATTGATCAAAAATGGGTTCACATAATCCTGCAGCACAGTTGTTGAACAGCTTTGGTTGATGTTAAGTTGTGTCAAATGGAAAACATTATCATAGGCGACTTCAAAATCTGGAGAGCTCCGCATCTAAATACTCTTTGCCAACATCACTTCTGGTTGAAGATCTTGTAGGTTTTCATACACACTTCTAAAAAAGGCTGCAAATAAATTTCCAATATCTACTCCGTTATTTGCTACATCTTTCTAAGTCATCTCAGAGGAAATATCTCTGTTATTCCGACGTCTATTTTTCATGAAATCCCAAAATTTTTAGAATCAAAGTTCAGGTAATTTTCAGTTTTTTCTAAGTAATTTTTGTAGCAGTTTTGCTTAATTGTTTACATTTTGATCTAAGTGTGCGGAAAGTAATATAATTATACTGACTTTTTCTCATTTTGTAATTTTTATGAGCAATTTTCTTTTGTATAGTTAACATATTAATTCCTTAGAAAACCAAATTGGAAAATCTGTTTTTCCTCCATAGTTTATTGGAACAAATTGATTTATGGCCCAGTAGATCAAGTCGTTGAACCATTTCACTTTATCATCTATATTGTCCAATTTATTTAGATCTATCCAATTTACACTTAGAAAGTAGTTATTCAGTGATACATAATCAGCATTCCTGAATAAATATGTGGGAGTATCATTCAGTCTCAGACTCGCTCTGAACTCCAGATGGACCATGCAGGATGAAATATATCCTCATTCACAAAAGCAGGCATTTTATCAACATGAGCATCCAAGTCACTGAAACCAAGGTCTAGTAATCGACCTTGGCTACTACAAATGTCATTTAACTGAGAACATTCCAACAATAGAGGAAAATAAATTCATAGAGGAAAGATTCACAATCCAATTGTGGTAGACTACTGTGAATTGTTATAATAACCAGTTATAATCAATCTGCAGTTTGGATTTTTTTCTTGTATAATGGAGACATTTGACAAATGTTCACAATAAATATCAAGGTGGGATTGTGGAGGGATGTATACGCACCCAATGATGTTGTGATTATATCCCTTAATTCTAACAAAAATTTGCTCAAGGTGATTCTCCTCAATTATGACCAATTCAGATGCAAATATGAACCGGCCCAATCTGTGCTTAGTGTGGATTATCAGTTTTCTGTAACATCCTTTCTAAAGAAAGAAGAACGTAAACAAGGCTCCCAAAGGAAGTGAACAAAAATCCCAGGAAACAACTTCTTGCTAAGGTTTACAAAATGGAACTTTTTGACATTCCACACTCCTGAAAAGAATTTCAGTTGAACAGATGTGGTGCAAATTCATTCTACCTGGAATATTTCATCCTCGTTTTATTTTATTACTATTGTACAAATCAATTATCATTACCATGTTTTAAAAGTTAGCCGAGTTGGCCCATTTCTCCCAAGAAGTGACAAAATTTCCAATTAGTTGACCGTTTGTTTCCGGGTGTACTTAATTACTAAGGTCATTAATCCTGAATGTGTAGTGCATGTTATATCCCAGGATGTGCTGGTGTTGCTTCCCACCTAGAACCACAGACCCAATGCTGACCCACATTGGCTTGCAGGGTTTTTGCCCTCCAAGCCGTCTTCCAGGAATGGATCCCCACCTGCAGGTCACCACATTAGCCAGGACAAGCTCCCGATGTGAGTGGTAGTATAGTGCATGTAAATGCATGCACATGGGAGGAAGGGAAGATTGCACACTGAGTGACCGCGTTTGCTATGGTTCTACTTCAGCATTCACCTGATATTGATTGGAGAAATTATTAAAAACTACAGATCGGTCCCTGACCATTAGAATTCATCACCCAATGGTTGAATTCAACTTAGCTATGTAACTAGTGTTAAAAATCTGCTACCATCAGGACTCAAAGCCTAAGCCCTACCTGTCAGAACACTTCAGATGCAGCCACTATGCCATCACTGCATGTCACATAACATCCAAGTTAAGCAGGGTAGCTCCACATTAAAAATATGCAGGAAATTACACAGTAATATTCTTATTATTATATCTGCATAAGAGAAATGTTCAATGGCAAATGTAATTGATCTGGCTGTGTTGGTTTCAATCCATAAATTTTCGTATCATTTGAATACCAACACTTCTTGCATCCTGCACAAAATATTTAAGTTTTTAAAGCATTTCATGAGAGATCTATTCATCTGTATTTCATAATTAAAAATACATCACGATTAATCAAAGTACATAACAGTTGCATTAAGTGATCTTGACAATCTGCACATACTATTTTTTTTATTTTTTTTTTATTTTATTTTATTTTTTTATTTTTTTTTGTTTTGTTTTGTTTTGTTTCCAGAGGCCTCAATGTAAGTTCTTCCATTGGCCTACTTCAACATCTACATGTCATATCTAGCAATCTACAATTCAAAGACAATATAAGTGCCTACATTTAAGGTTGAGAGGACTTTACCATATGCCTTACTCAAATGTGAAATCAGCTTTTAAGGCATCACTATGATTCAAAAGGACCTGTGTATAATCACTGCAATACACTTATCTTTCAACTATAATACTATATTAATAAATATAAATATACTTTAACTACATTACAAAACATTGTTATTTTGCTGTAATGGGAACTGAAAAATAAGAATGTAACAGTTGTTTGGATTAAGAAATGAAACAAGAGAATTTTTCAAAAGCTTTTATTGATTAACTGAAAATATCCATGAATTTTCACTGGTTATATTGACATTAAAGGCATCACTTCACTGAAAATCTATAACAGAAAATACTCATGTCAAATAAATGATATTACAAGATTATTAAATTACTTTAAGTAATAGATGGATTTTCATCTTGTAGGCTACCTGCAAATACAACTTTTCAAATATACCACTCAAACTCACTATTCCCCAAAAAGAGATTCTTGTTGGTCTAAACATTTTCCGTCTATTGCTAGACAAATCAAAACACCAGAAAACAATAAAAAAGATCATAACAAAAAAGTAGGAAAATAAAAAAATTGAAAGTGAAATATTATTGATAAATAATAATGAGAACATGTGCAGATAAAAAATTAAAATAGTTTAATTTTTAATCTCTTTGAATAAATAAATTAATAAATAAAATTTCTAAAAAAACATTATTCATAAAAAAATTTAAAAATACAGAGCTGCTTACAAGTGTTTCCCACTTACCTGAATATTACCATCCTGTATACACAGTAATCAAATTCTAGCTCACAATGCGGGTAGTATGAAGAGATTTACCCATTTCAGGAGAAGAGCTAAAAAAGAGAACAATGAATCAATGCTAATATAACATCATTAACACTCCTTTCTGATAGAATAATGAAGGAGATAACATAAGATATAAATACCGAAGATATTTAAATCTTACAGATAGATAAGATTGTAAACAGTTGTACAAGACAATTTTCTACAAAAAAATCTTATAGGGAGACAGCATCCTTCACACAATAAGATACAATAACCACTTCCCAAATAATGGATTAACATGATTAACAAGTTCAGGCACTTCTTATTTGTAAATGAACAGCAATCTCAAGTGAAGATATGAAAATCTTGTTTTGAAACAAAAAAAAGTGGTCAAAAGGAAACACCATCTTTGTAGAGCTTCAGTGAAAGAAAATAGTGTATTAAATATGATTTTTTGTTGCACAGTTTCCTCTAAAAAATTTTCCTTCATTAGCTTATTAGAAAAAGTTTATTTTATGCACTAAATAATATCATCAAGTCACATTTCTCTAAATATTTTTTTCTTTCTAATATTTGATATCATCAGTTTACAAGTGTCAGTTACCAAGTCTACAGTGTTTGGAGATGAATAAAAGTTGAAGATTCTGTTAAATATGTCTACTAGTATTGTTCGCTAGATTAGAAATAAAATTATTGGAGATCAATTTCTTTTTGTCATCTTCACAACTTAGTTAAAGAAGGAAATAACCAAGAATTTATTACAGCCAAACTCCAGGAATTCCAATATTTCACTAATTAAAAGGATAAAAAAAATAAATAAATAAATAAAAAATAGGTTTGCAATGCAAATAACTCTGAAACAAAAAATGGATTCAGAAGAGTTTCACTTGCTTACTGACAATATTGGAAATATGTTAAGAGGAAGAATCGTTGTAAATGTGACATAGCACTTAAATCATGAGAATGGATAAAATCAGCACATTTACTCAATGTTTTTGATCTTGGCAAACCGCAATTTTTCTATAACATGTGAAATCTTTTGTTCCACATGTGCCAGAATAACAAAAATTAATAATGTCATTAGAATAATAAATCTCAAAACAATCAATCTAAGACCAGGAATAACTCCTTAAAGAAAATACTAAAGTGGCACCATTCCATATTTTCATGATACCATGGCACCATTCCAGATATTTTAATTAAAATCCTACTTCCCGATGAGTGCTTTCAGTAGTTGCAATACTACCAAACGCACAATTCCAAAAGTGCCTGTACTTTTGGGAAGGAAATTAAATTTTCATAACAGCAATTTTTCTGGAAGAACAATAGATATAATCTAGTATGAACATAAATATCTGTGATAGAAATAAAAACAATTTTAAGGAGAAAATGTCAAATGTAGTTTTCACAACCTTTCACAGAACAAGAATTGTGAAGTCACCATTGCAAGACTTCATTTAAACAGTTTGCATATTTCCATCACAGATAGGCAAGTAACCACATGTACCACATACAACATACACCGGAAAGGCTTATCTGCCCATTATTAACAAAAATCATGTGATTGATTTTTCAATATTTCTGGAGAAATTCTTGAAATCAAGAACATTAATATCATATGAATTTGTAAAGAAATCAACTTTCAAGTATCTCTAAAAGTAAGAGTATTTTCTTAACTGGGTCATAAATAAATTCAACTGGTGTAGAACATATCAATAACAGGCAGTTAGCCATAATTCAATAGGTGCTCCACAGGCATGCAAAGTGCCTCAAATATCTTTATTTCAAAATCACATGCCACATAAATATTTCTGTAAAAATAAAAACTTCAATTAAGAAGAAAAAGAGATCAGTGGAACCAGTCATGACATTTAAGAACTGAGAGTTCTTATATCCATGCAGAAACTTCAAATGTAAGCTTGTAATTTTCTTCTACACAAAATTTTGTAAATAAATCATTTTAACATTTTCAAGTCGAACATGCCATTTATCACCAAAGCAACATTGTTCCTGAATAATAAATCAGATTCAAACTCTCAAAACATGCTAAAAAATTCCATAAAAATGAAATTTGAAAGCTTCCTATTTTTCAAAAAGCCATGAAACAATGAGATGCAACAATGAAAAAATTTGGATAGCATACTAGCCAAAATTTTCCCTCATACCATGACCATAAAAACAAAAGAAATTATTCTTTTGTTACTTTACAAGCAATTTGTATTTGTCCATATAATCTTATACTTTTGTGATTTTAATTATGTCAAAGTTTTATAAAATTTTTGTTGAAGTGTTAAGAAGTTTTTTTAACAAGTTTTACTAATTTTTCTCTCTACTAATTTCAATATTTAGCTTTTTCACAAGTTGACTGAACATCATCTCTGAACAGTGAATTAGTTAAGAAGGAAATAATTGAGAATTTAGTACACCCAAAATTCAGGACTGCCAAGATTTCATTAACCAGAAAAATAGAAAATAAGGACTTGGTGATTCAAAAACAAAAAAAAATGGTCTTTGTGAATTTCACATGTATACTGCATACTAGAATTTCTTCTGATACTTGCATTGCAATACTCTCATATTAGGACAAATTTGAATAGAAGTCACTTGTTTTAGGTAATTAATACTTTTGATGAAAATATCTCTTAAACGATAAATGTCTCGAGTATTTTGGACATTTTTCTTCTTCTAGTTTATTAATCAATTTTGTGTCCTCCTAAACCGACAATTTATTTCTTATGGTTAAAGAATCTATTCATATCACTTTGGAAAACATTAACAAACATATCCAAACTAGACAAGATTCCATGAAAAGAAACAATTAAATTAATCCACAGAAAATATAGAAAATAGCAACAATGAAGACCCAGAACTTCCTATGAACATAGTTTGGTTATTTGTTCTTAAAATAATAAACAGTTTTAAGAAAATATCACATTAATCTAATCACAACATAAATGTTAGAAACACTATACTCAATACAGTCAATCCAATAACGAATACAAAAATAACTTAGAATATGAAGAAAATGAAAATGTAATTCATTAACTCAACTGCAATGATTAGACGTTAGTAACATAAAATTGCCAACGCCAATGCAAAATTTACTTTTTTGCCATAGACTTGATTTACCCCTCAAAATTATATTTTGAGAACATCCAAGTTGTAGTCGGATCAGAAAATGTGCTCTTTACTTGTTTCAGAGCAATTACAAATTAAACTGCGTAACAATGATTAGCATAGTAGAATCAACTTTATTTACAAAAATAAATGACAACTTACTTACAAATTTAAAGAGATAATGTTGGTAAAGATAAACAATGACATCCATTCTGTCTCTAATTTTCTCATTGGCTGAACTCTTCTAACAGTTAATCCCCTTCCCTCTCCCTTCATTTTCTGCACCTTACCACTTTCCTCACTTCACTGACTTGAGCATAGAGACTTCTGTCCTTGAGTGTCTCAGCCTAATAGAAAAGTGGAATGTTTCAATGATAGTCATGGTGGTTATCTGTTACACTAAATACAATTTAAGATGTGAGAGTTTTAACTATTTTCCTAGAAAGTTTATATGCTCTCTTTGCCTGGAAAGCTTTTATTTTTATCCATGACCTATAAATCTTGCACTCCCATTATTTTGAAAAGGGAAACAGACTCGGTTCTTTTGCTTCAATAGTGAGTGCATTGCCTAATTGGACAGCCATTTAACCACCTCATTGGTTCGTGTGGCTTGGTAACGTTTTATAAGATTTCAGGTTAACAAGGTTGTAACACATGTCAACACATTTGCTACAGAACCTTTTTGTCGAAACTTCTCAATTAAATAGTACTCTATATCCTGATGAGGAATTTCAGATTCTTGGAATTTTCCCACAAACATTTCATTTACATCACCCATGTACTTATTTGCTCAAAACATGTTCCACCAAAAACACACATTCTTCCTTTGTCAGCATTCAACAGTTACAATTTGACTTTCTACAAACTACTGATACATAGCCAAACTAAACATGTCACTCTGCAATTAATCACAATCACATTTTTAATTTAACTAATTGCTTGTAGCACACTTGTGAGAATATCAAAATTCAAAGAATTTGACAGAATGCCATTCAATGTTGTCATTTACACCATAAAGAGGAGCAGTGGGGACAACCATAACAAGCACTTCAGATAAACTTTTTGAATGCTCTGTATACAGAAAGAGTTGAACAGCTTGTAACTATTTGCACTATTAATATAAAGTATTTTCACAATTTACAGGCAACATACGAATTCACACTAAGAGTAATATTGAACTTGAAATTTACACTTCATTATGAATTTTAAAACATTTGAAAAACTTTGCCAATTTAAAATCATCCCCACAGAATATTAAAAGGTTCCAACATTCAAGTAAACTCTTCCTGCAAATTACGGCACTCATTTACACTAATGTACTTTCTTCCCAAAACTACTTAAGATCACAGTAGTAGGGCTAATTCTGGACACACCTCAAAGAGTACACTGTTGCAAAATCTAAAGAATGATTTTAATGGATTGCAATGCTAACAAATTCTATGAACAGGTTCCACTGTAAACCCCCATGTGAAATATTCAGATTTTTGTAGTTCTCAGATATCGAACTATAATAAATAAAAATAAATTTTAAAAAAGTAAACAAACACAGGAGGGAAAAAAAAGGAGAGAAAATATTTTGCTGAATTTTTCTTTCTTTTATGCCTGAAAGAAGCACCTATCCACAATGTAAAAACACCTTTTCATTGCATGCACATTGTAAGGAAGCTATTTTTTCCAAAAATTATTCAAGACTAATAATAATACAATACAGTGGTTAACATTTTGGCTGCTGCAATCAGAAATACCTTTCAACAGCTACAACTGATGGTAGCACCACAGCAACTGAAGACATATGGAGCTCCATCACACTGTCTGGAACAAGAATAGCCAGAATAACAGTCTCATGCTCACAATGAAGAAACATACTGCCTGTCACATCCCCTCCTTCCCTAAGGAAGTGTATTTCAATTATCACATGCTCTGTACAAAACACACGAGGTATTGAAGCTGAACTCAACTCCATACAGAGCATGTAATAACAGCAACGAGACCTGTAGGTATAGATATAGGATAATAGCACTTACAGCTATATCCAAATTACACAACCCCATATACCACTACCACCCAAGCAAATAGGGCAATTGTTATGTAGTTAAACATGAATTGCAATAAAGAACTAATGCATGCAACCAAACAAACTTCAGTAGAATCCCAAAGAGATACAATCCTTTACGCTGAAAATGTTTTGTAACAATACTTTTAAGTATCAATTAGTTGAACAGTAAGGCCTTCGGTATGATTGCATGAAATAATAAAAGTAGTAAAGTTCATTATAGATATAAGGTGACTGAGCAACATGCAGCAGCTACTTTAGTATAAGTTTGGTGAAGCTAGTTGGGGTGGGCTAACTGAAGTCAAATCAAACATCGAACCACTAGTGTCTTATGTAAATATAAATTCAAAACACAATATACTGCAGTAATGAGTAAGATCCTAAAAAAGTGTTATTGCTTACAGCTCCTTCAACATGTCTGGGCTGCTATGATGTCTTGTCCATTGTCTGGGAACAGGAGAGCTGGCCGGGCGCCCAAGACATTATGAAGAAGCTGTATGAGGAAACACAATTCATCATTACATGAATTATTTGCATTTTTAAAAATACAAGGAGAAATATGTCAATTTACAAAAAGGATCAGAACCTCAAATTTGTACATTTATGTGATGGAGTATCCCACATCACTTACAACACAGCAAAGTGAATAATTTATAGATCACAGTAATATTTGTAGTACAACTTGCAATTATTAATTGTACTAGAAATATTACTTTCACATTTGTAAACGAAAACTAACTGCTGCCTTAAATGACCGCTACAAGATGAACGAAAAATGTATATGTATACTGAGCCCGGAAAGTGGAAGGGGAAGAAAAAAGGAGGCTAAAACAAAAGAAACTGATTTGTGTGAAGCATTTAAGGTATCATTTCAATGTAGATAAGATCATCTGACCTCTCAGAATGCAGAACATTAAGATGCATTAGAATGAATCACTCAAGTTGAGAACTTTATGGTGTATAATTCCAATATCTCTTTGTACACAAGTATCACTCATAACATTTGAAAACAAACTTGCATGGTTTTAGAAAATGTAAAAATCACATGCATGCAATCCAGAGCTTAACTTAAATAAATAAAAACAGATAATCTACAACAGAGCAACTAAAAATTTCATTTATGAATGAATATTTCAGACACAAAACAGGACCTAATAGTCAACAGACTGTTGTTCTGGGTTTGTTTGAATACAAGACAGTACATTGTACTTTTCACTTACACTTCATCTGTCATAGTGCTAATTAAATAGAATTTGATGAATTCTCAATTATGAGGCAGATTCAAGATAACCTTAGTATCATGCCTGTTATTTTTTATCATCCACTATTACATGGGATGTAGTGAAACAACGCCCAGCTGTCTGTGCGTGTAACAATTAATGTGTAATAAAGGCTTATTTGACAAATACATACACCAGGTATTATGTGGTTCCGCTTTCACGAGCACTCCTCCAATCAAGTAATTCCTCAAGATTTTTTCATTTTATACTACACAATATACATAATTAACACTAACAACTGATATACAACACTTGTCATGATTCATTATTAACATTTGAAACAAATATATCCATCTGCAGCACCAAGGTCCTTCAAAGAAATGCTACAAATTCCATGAAACAAATTCAGATAGCAAATAACGACAAGCTAATGCTGACAGTTCTGATTCTGTATGTACATCCTTGGCTCAATGAAGTGCTTAACCATAAGTTTATCACAATGCAATATTTATATGGATCTATTCAAACTAAAAACATACTAAATACATCATTTATATATGTATATATATTAAGAGCCTTTTCAGAATGGCATCCCATATTTTATTTTTCACTCCATAAATGCAACTGATTTTACAAAGTTTGACATTATGTCTGTCAATATTCAATTTTGTGAATTAAGTGTTCCAAGTTACAACCCTATAGCAGCTTTGCTGTTTACATAAACTTCAATATAAAATAACGCCACCTATTGGCGGCACTTCAATTTCCATAAATTCTTTCTCTCCGAGGCAGTTACCTCTAAGAACAATCATTCACCCCACTCTTGTTCTCTGTGGATCCTCCAAATTTCTGGCAAACCAAGCAGCCAAACAACTTCAATGACGTCCATTCATGTTCACAACACGTTCATCTTCATATACTTCAAAAAATTAATTTCCAATAGGTCCTGCAGAAGAGTTTAATTCCTTACAAAAACACAGCCAATTTTGAAGAGGATTCAGCCAACAACACACCCCTTTCCTGTAACAAACAATAAACATTTCCCCTTTATTATCAGTATTCTTGGGTTATTACATTCCATTATTCACCATTTATTGCTATAAAGCTTCACCACTTAGCATCCAAACAAGACATTTTGTCTGTTTTGTAAATTTGGTGTTTGTATGTTTTCTATTTTCCAATGCAGATGAGTGAATGTTTTCCTGACAAATGTGCCCTTTACTTTACATGCCACTGTTCCTGCAGAATACTTTAAGTAAATTTACTATATGCCTGCAAGTTAAATCAATTCTCCAGAAATTTAAAGAAAATAAAAATTCCATTTACAATAATTTGACTTTCAATTTCAGCATTTTTTTCTCAGTTATCTAGTATCATCATTTGTAATATTAGTTCACAATTACATTTATCACTGCTCTTGTATGAATCTGCTGATTGGTGAAGATATCACTTGTAATACAAGTAAAATAACCTTCTTTAACAATAAAATTTAACTTCAACAAAAAAAACTTTCATAGAAAAATACTCTACAAATGTAGGAGTTTATTTCTTTATACTTTGCAAGTTAATTAAATCTATCTATATAGGCATTTTCCAGTAATATGAACAAAATAATCACAATTGAGAAGCTTTTCAAGAGTACGCGGTTCAGGAGTGTAAGCAGGAAAACTAATACAAAGGACATCCGAATTGACATAAAACAATATCAACATTCAATATAGAAAAAAGAAAGTAATTTTATTTCATTCATAAGAAACATTAAACCAAATATTTGAAATGCGAAATAAAATTGAGAATAAAATATTAAATTTTCCCAAGACTACATACAAAAGGAGGAACTAAATCTGTGACTAACATGCCAACCTCATTGCAAACCTTTTTTGATTCCACAACTTTAGATTTGAAACATCTTTATTCCAAAGGGTTAAATATTTTGCCAAATATTTTGAAATTAAGAAGTAATCTACGAATGTTTCCAATTGCATATCCTATCTATAAATGCTTAACAGTGCAAATAAATATATGATACTCTTTAGTTTTCTAATAAAGCAACTGGTGACGAAAAGCTATAGCTCTTTACTATACAAGAGAACTACAGCCAAATTCATAGTCCACATAGTTCCTTGTAGAATAAAGGAATCCTTCGGCAATAAGGCTGCTTAAAGAGGTCATTTCGTAAGTGCTTGTCATAGTGATGTGGCAAAGGTGATGGTCGAGAGGCCACAGAGTGTACACACTCAATATTTTTTCATACAAAGAACTTTGAATTTTACTTGTATGCTTTTGAAATCTAGTGTAATTGTATCCTTCCAACGGATTACCCATTATTCTGTGTTTTTTTTTTGTAGTACAAATAATGCATTCCATATTGAACTCAAACTATTCTGCACAATTCTTTTTTAACATTTTCCATAGTCCAAGTGAGTGCCATGAAACACCATAATCTAAACCAGAAAAGAGGAGTTTGAATGAGACATGGAAACAGGTGCTTCCTCAAGATTGAGTGATAGTTACTCATTGCCCATTAATTTGATAATAAGGTTTGTTTCTGAATAAGAATTAGTCATTCAAGAAGTACAGTTGAAGTGTTCACTATGAATTTGGCACCTGGTTTCTTAAACTATTATTTACAAAGATGATTAAATCATTTCAATCAACTGCTTCAAATCTTTATTTTATGCAATTACACAAGTGTATATTCTTTACACCGATAAATGCAAAGCAACAGAAATGCAATCTCAAATTGACACAAGCAATGTTTCTGTCCCAGTGTCCTTATATGCAGCCTGATAAATATAGTACATTACTAAAGATCTTCCTTTCCAAAATAATAAAGAAAGATACTGAAATGTACCAGATGGATATAAACATTTCAGCACAAACTATCCCATATGCACAAAATTGTCACGTACCTTGCAACACATTTCACTTTTTGCATAATTAGTTCAAATTTTCTCTTGAATAAAGGGGTGTGTAAGAGCTTGGTTGATAGCAGCTCGCTTTGATGAATCTAACATGAGGATTTTCTCTAGTAAATCCTTCAGTTGGTTGACTTTCCTCATCTGATCTTCTGGAAGATTTTGATTGCCTATTAACTCTGCCAGTAAATCTCGTGAAGGGTTCAATGTTGACATAACCACCACTTTCTCCTAAAAGAGAAAAGAAATTCAAATGTCACTGCATAATCTAAATTGCAAAGGCAAATCCAAAGAGTTGAAAACTTCCCCTCCCGCACACACTTAATTTATTATTTTGTTGACCTTACAGCTGCAATTTGATGAAGTTGAACCACTTAAGCCATTATTTTAGGTATAAATTTGCTATTTTGGGTAACCATTTTACTGACTTCAAATATTTACTGTGAACCTTGATTAAATTAAGATCAGTTTCACAACATTTTGTTACATCACAAAGAGTTCTAATATTTAATAGCACCCTTGTTATCTACAACCATCAGTTTTGTAATCAATTATTACATCAAAGGGGGTTTTAATAATCCACGACCTCTTATTAACAACTAAAAATTCAGTTGGTCACATTTCTAAGGATGAATAGTGAAGTGTAATGTATTTAAATTTTTTACAAAAATAAAATATTTAATGATATTTCTATTTTAACATTTGTTACAATACTAAATTGGTTATCAAATTCTGCATAATGTCTCGTTTAATAATCATTTAAGCTTTTAATACAAAGGTTTACAATACCTACTGGGTAAACAACTTAAAATATGTGTGTGCACACTTGCAATTACATGGTGTGCATTGGGAGAGTGAGCGAGAGATAGGGAGAGTGAGCGAGAGATAGGGAGAGTGAGCGAGAGATAGGGAGAGTGAGCGAGAGATAGGGTAATCAACTTTTTTTAAGATGACATTATATTGATAGTTAAAGTCACAAAAAATATTACAACTGTAGCTAACTAACAGATTGATTTTGATTTCCCCCCTCCAGAAAAATACAATTTTCTAAAATTTGATTTGTTTATACTTTTTTGACAAAACCTCAACACCCCAAAGAACTAAAAAATACAAAGATTTCATTCATTCTACACTGAAATATTTAAAAATCATCAGCAGGTAACATGAATATAATAGAGCCTCAGATTAGCAAAAGATTACAGTTTCGAATCCCAAAGAATAATATATACGAGTTTAAAATTTATGTTTATTGTAGAATACATTAAGAATTGATAATTATGTTTTCTATAGATACCTATACTTCCGATAAAAAATATTTTGTCTTTGTTTAACAATCATGTAGTATACATTGTAGATCTTATAATCCCACCTAAAAAGTCTGATCTGTCTCATGCTCTGATTTGACAAATGTACCAAGAATCATCGCAGAGATTCAGCAGCCAACACTGTAATGGAGTTCTAATGCAAACCTACAATAATGAGTCCTTTGAAAGCTGATGAAACCTAAGACATGTCCATGTTACTTTGAAAAACAAAATTGCACTGTCAAAAAAATGTAATAGTCAAATGTTCGATTCAGATACTTCAGTATTGATTGATACGGCAGTATCAACTTATCTTATTTTAAATGCTAACTAATTAATTCTAAGAAGTGTGATACAAAATCGACACTGGGCAAAACAAAAGGACCACCACCACAACTCAAGTTACATTAAAATACAAATACATACCCTCTCGGTCACTTTGTCCACTTCATGATATAGGAAATTACAGTTAGTATCGAAGTGCTGCTCCTTGAATTGTCCCTTTCGAATTAATTTATTAGGCATTTTGCCTTTAAGGTCCATAAAAAACTTCAACATCTGTAATTATAATTACCATAATAAAAAGAAAAGAAATATATATAAATTATATACACCTACACTATGCATAAAACTTACCTGATTGTTGGTTTTCCCTGAGAACATGATCTTGCCAGTGTACAATTCATATATTGTACAACCTGCTGACCACATATCAATACCAAAATCATACGGAATGCCTAAAACTGTAATACATTTTTAGTTTACAATTTGGTACGTATAACTTGCACATAAAGTAGGAACCAATAGAATTTAAAAACACTTACTTATTTCTGGAGCACGGTAGAAACGACTGACAAGATAAGGAGTAATTTCATTTTCAGCAACATGAGAGGCTGATCCAAAATCACACAGCTTCAAAACTAATTTGCTCTCACTTACCTACAAGTTAACAAAGAAATGGAAAGAATAATACTTTTTACAACACAATGAGCAGATTAAAACAAAATGTTCTTCCAATATGATGAATTGTTGATGGTACACAAATTTGGAGCAATAACAAATTTCTGATACATAAAGTGCGTGTCAAAGAGTGATTTATTTTCTTGTAAGACTGGCAATTGCATCTGACAATATTCTTTTGAAACATCAGAAATGAAGTTGCCAGTTCAAATAATAATCAGGTAATATAACTACTTCATAAATGTGCATTCTAAACACACTCCTATCTAAAAACTCAAAATTAAAACGTAGAAGGGTTTCTCGGTATGAACTCCCCAACAAAAGATAAACTTTTTTGATGGACACAAAACAATCCTGCTGTTTGCAACCTAAATTTAACTCTTCCTATTTGAATACAAGCCTTGGGATAGGGTGCTCAGAAAATACCATGTCTTACATGTGTAAGGGCACTTCCTGAGTGGGTAAATTCCTTTCACCACACCTTCTACAGCATCCCATTCCGCATGATGAATGAAGAAACACGGAAATGTCGACTCATTTTTACAAAAGCTCCCTCCAGGATCTATAGAACATGAACTAACAAGAGGGCACAGTAAATTTTTACCCTGAAACGCGCTCCCTTACAACACATCCCTGCTTACCTGGAGATTTTTCAGAATGTTAAAATTATCTTCAATAATTTAATCAAAGAAATCATAATTAATAACTGCTGTAAAGGAAATAATGGCAAGAGACACAACATGAGTGATGAAGAATGAGTAACTTGTTAAATTGAATGTTTTCAAACTTACCAAAATATTATCAGGCTTTATGTCTGCATGAAGAATATTAGCTTTTTTCAATAGTTTCAAAGCTAAAAATAATTGCTGACTATACGAACGTACTGCTTTTACATGCAGTCCAACATCTTTACCATATTTTTTAAGTACCTATTAAATTAATGTCAGCATCTGTTAATAAAAGTGTCACAAAAAAAAGCATAATTTTCAGTAATACAAAATATTTAACTTACTTCACGGAGATTCATGCTCAGCGGTTCAAACACCATGCATAAATGATTTTTATGGAAGAAATGTCTAAAAAGTCTCAAACAGTGAAACCTGTCATCCGGATCAGCATCATTCAACCGCCTCAATACTTCTAGTTCTTTTAAGCCAGTTTTGTGCCTATAAAAACAGGAATTGTCATGAATTCTTTCAGACTAAAATAAAACGATTATGATTTAATAGTAGTAGTCATTGATTAACTTGCTAAAAAATATTCTCCAAGACTTGAACAAGTCTCAAACGAAAAAAAAAATTGTAAGCAAAAAAAAGAGCAAATACAACAGTTTTCCAGCTTGTTCTAAGCAACTATCAAAATATTTCAGAAAGCAGAAATCCTTTCTCTGCTCCCTCTAACAAACTACTACTTTGCAACAGAGTGAAGTATTTTTGAACCTCTGAAACACCCGGGAGTAATTTGTGTAAAATGAAACTCGACAAGTAGGTAGGCTTATTAGCACTTAGGTGAGCTCATTTCAAGACCTACTTAAAAATACAATATAGTTTAATTTCAATAAATACAAACAAAAAAAAAAATTAAAAAAGATTTGCATCAATTACGAAAGACCATGCACATTGTAGATTCTTTGAACTTTGAAACTGTTATAAAAAAAATTATTATCCTCAGAGAATTAGAACGTAGGCCCTAATATACTCAGGAGTTTTCATTATCATTAACTTATCAATGAAGAAAAAAAAAACAAACAACTATGGAACTTATAAAACACCAGGTGTCTTAATGCATATCTCCAACAAACAAACGTCTACACACACAAACAAACAAACACCCACCCACACACACACACACACACAAACGCCCACACACACACACAAACAAACGCCCACACACACACACACACAAACAAACGCCCACACACACACACAAACAAACGCCCACACACACACACACAAACAAACGCCCACACACACACACACACACACACAAACAAACGCCCAC
>BOPP01000081.1:4973479-5000170 GCA_017312745.1 Gryllus bimaculatus
GCCCGCACACACACACACAAACGCCCGCACACACACACACACAAACGCCCGCACACACACACACAAACGCCCACACACACACAAACAAATGCCCACACAAAAACACAAACCATTATTCACATAACCATTGATCTTGTCACACAGTGTATTAGTTAACACCAAATGAATTACATTATTTTTGCAACAATATTTCACTTACATTATTTCATTGTTACGAATTATCTTGACTGCCACATCCAAATTACTACGTGCACTATCTCTGGCTCTAATTACATTTGAAAATACACCTTGGCCAGTATAACCATAAACAACATAACGTCCATCCATAATTTCACCAATTCTTACTCTGTAGTAACCTTCAGCATCATCCCAATTGTCTGTTAAGCTAGGATTCTCAGGACCACCTTGTGTTTTGTCAACTGTTCCAGGGCTCTAAAAGACAAAATAATATATTCAATTTTTCAAACACAACAGATACCAAATGGTGTAGAACACATTTAACAGTACATTGTATGAAATATATTTCACATACATTGTAAGTTTCTAAATGGTCAGCCTCAGCAAACATATCCCATTCATTCTTCTTTCCATCTTTGCGGTCACGTTTATCAGTCTTGTCACTTTCATTAGGATCATAAGAAGTGAACCTTGAAGCTCGTTTCAATGGCTTATCTTCCCCTGGCAAAGGTATGAGAGCTTCATTGCTAGCAGAATCATTATCAGTCTGATTATGATTCAATGCCTGACTCTTTGACGTGTCTTCGATTATAGGATTGCTTTCGTCTGCATCTTTTGGTGGTATGGTATCACCATGCCCATTTAAGCTATTCTCCTCTGAAGGAGGTGGGCGTTCAGGACTACTAACTCCTGATGCGTTGTTGACATTAGAAAGATTCGAATCTTCACTTGCAGCACCCAATCTCTGTAACAATATGATACAAGAGTATTACCAGAATGAAGTTTATGTGACAACACAGAAACCTTGATGATAGAATACCGAATTTACCCGAAAATAAGGCAAACCTAATTTGGAAAGATCTCGTGAGATTTTTTTTTAAATACTACAACTTTATATTCAGTCAAAATAAAATCGCAAATTGCCTTATTGACTAGAAAATTGCCTAGCAAATATTCATTTTTTTTTTTAGAGAGCATAGGCTTCTGCAGCGAGAGTCAGTATGTACTTGGCTCTCTGGGAGATACCACGGTCAAGGAACAAGTGCCGATGTTTTGGCTACCTTTCTGCAACCTTCCTCAAAGCTTAATGATAGGAAAGTCACAGAATGGCGGCCAAAATGTCGGCAGATGTGCCTTGTATGTAGCGTCTCCCGGACAGACATGTACATACTATTAATTGTTTTTGCCAGAGCTCTCACTAAGATCTTGTTCATCATCATTATCATCATCATCCCAATTTTAGTTACTACCATATTGATCTTCATGTGTCAACGATTTATTCCTTTTTTTCCTTTCTTTCTTTCTTTCTTTCTTTCTGGTCCTCTCATACTAGGTTGTCCACAGACATCAATTTGACTAACATTCTCGTCTGGTGACATTTTCTTCCTAGCACTCATTTGTGGTTCCTGTTTCTTTAACAACTATTAATTTGAAATCCAAATCTTTTAATGTTCGCATGATCAGCTGTGAACTGCAAACTCATACACCTTGGTACCTCTGTACCATGGGGAGCATGAGGAGAGTGACGTTAGGGATAGTTATTGTAATAGTTACTCACATAGCTATGCAATGTCTTTAGCACAACAATGAAATGTTGATGGACAAGGTGACATAGAACCCAAAGCCAAGATTCCTTCCCCCCCCCTCTTTCTTTCCTTTTTTGCGTCTTCAATGGCAATCAATCTTTATAATAAAAAAGGAGAGTTTGCCCAAATGTATTTACAGTTATAAAAGATTATTTAAATCATTTACCAAGCAGAAAGTTACACAAAACTTTGTAAATAATTGGTAAGAAAAATTTGACCTAAATGTCCTACACAAAAGTCAATTTATCCCCCCCCCCACCTCTACTTCCAACTTTTTAACATACAGCAACAGCCTATCCATCGCTGCTATACGACTACACTAGTTTGAACTTCATTTATAGGTATCGAATTTTGGGGAGTTCCAAGACTTTTTCCAACTGTTCAGCTAAAATTTATTTATTCCTGAAGTTTTTTCAAAGATTATTTGATACAAATAGATATCCATTGTAAAGATCAGCACCTCTAGTGGTTATATCATGATTTTTTAATACAATTAATAATTCAAAGGAATATCATTTACATGCATGTATTCCTTTTTACTGATGAAAACTAACATGGACAACTTTTTAACAGTATAAATAGTGCAACTATAATAAGTAAACAATGCAACTGGAAATATGCACTTTATCTAATACATCAAATATTCACACTTGACGTATATCAACTATTTTATTTTATATCGCAAAATTGTGAAACCATAAAAAAAGTTGCAAAAACATACCCTAAGGAGTTCTTCTCTTTGCTTTCTTCGCTTTTGAATTATTTGTTCTTCATCTTCATCTTCCTCAATATCAATGTCTTCTAAACTATAAATAAAACAAAATTTAAATATCAAATGTAAATATCAAGTGTCTAGTTTATCATTCTTTCTCAAATTACATTTTCTTTTTGGAAAGGTGAAAGTACTTACTCTCCTTCAGATGATGATTTATCAGCTCCTAGGCCCTCAGATAAACTGTCCTTAAATCTATCTGATTTATCACGCCTATCTCTACCATGCCTAGCAACAAAAAAAACAAACAAAAAACTATGATTATTTGCCAACTTCACATAAAGTAAGGTAGTAAACCAAATAAGATAACAGCCAACGAAAAGGAAAAAGTGTTACTCTCATAAATAACAAAGTTTTAAATGCTCATTCTCTTTTATCTACATAAGAACTTTTCTAAGTAAGTGCATTCAATCACACTATAATAATGCTTCATTAAAATGCATTTAATAAAGGCCTATTTTAATTAAATGCAATGCAAAACTCAAAATGGGTTTAAGGAAGTCATTGGAAACATTCAAATAAGTGAAATGATACTGCGCACTGCTTTTGCTCAAGTTTCTAGAAACATTAACAAATATCAATTAAACATTGCCTATGTTTTGTACAATTTCACTGTGTTGTCTTTCTATGTTTTATTATAAGGTATTCTATTTATTACCCCACACAACAATTGGGATCACTTGCTCTTATTCTCATAGTCTCCAACATAATTTGCAGCCAGTTTGGGGAAAATGCTATTCAGAATTCATGTAAAGTAGCCCCCAAAATTAAAATATCATTTCAAATTCGAGGTGCCCTGTCATTTCCAGGCAGGTCAAGGAATATCGATTTTGATGAAAATCCTGGTTACAGTTAATGCACTAGTGTTGCTCACAGATAAACGAAAAGAGTCTGACGCTTTGATTAAAAGTAATTTCGAAAATCAAGGTGTGACAAAATGTAATTCTGACTATACTACTTATTTGGGAGAGTAATGTCCCGCATATTCAAGAAAGTAATGTCCCGCATATTCAAGAAAGTAATGTCCCGCATATTCAAGAAAGTAATTTCCTACACACAGGAGCCAGAAAATAACAAGTTACGATTTCAGAGGTTCACGAAAATGCTTTTCTGTTGAAAACGGACAATGTTGATAATACTATTTTGGTATTAAAGACTGACAGAAAGCCGATACTGACCACACTACATATTGAGAAAGTAATTTCCTAGGAAGAAGAAAAATACATATTTTGGTATCAGGAACACTCAAAACTAGTTTTTCTGCCGAAAACTCAGCACTTCAATACTTTCATTATACTACAGAGATGAAAAAGTAAAAAGCTCTGTTCTAAAACCTTTTTTTTTTCTTTCTATGCCTCATGAAAACAAGGGTAATTTTCCATTTTGGATATATCGTGTCTACAGATTTGTGCGTTCAGATATCCAATTCTAGATATATTCACTTCACAGCACAACGCATTCCAAAGACCAGCTGGGTACAACAGCACACATCTCGCAGAACAATTCTTCCATATTTATTTTTACTTCCTCAATGTTTATGGTAATAATGGTCAATATGATTTTGCAAAAGTTTCATCTTCTATGTTTTGTGATTTACTGATGACTGACCAAGATCTTTGAGAATTGTAAACGAGACAAGCAATCATTCTTAAAATTCTTTCTCAAATCTTCTGTAGAAATATGTGAATAACTTTATTAAAAACCCTAATTTATTTATTCATTCCATCATCTTTCTGATCCATTCGAAGTCAAAGTTCATATTCTACTTAATGAACTAGGTTATGAAAAACCTTATTAATTGGAAATAAAACACAAAAAAGTTTTATTATTTTAATTACAAGATTGAATAATAATAATAATATTAAAATAATAAATATTAATTTCAATACTAATGATAGTTTTTATCCGATATTATACAATAACAACTTAAACCATCAGGAAAACGTTGAAGCGACACACAGGTTTCAGGATTATTTGAACCGAAATAAAAATATAATGTTTGAAGCACATAAAACTTCTCTAGAAAAAATTTAAAAATATATAAGTAAATTTAAAATAAAAAAGAAAGGAAGAGATCCTTTGACTAAAAATTTATTTAGAAAATAAAAAAATTATCATGCAAACTACTTTGTCTACCGAGATTAGCATAGACAAAAACCATATAACAAGCAATTGCAAATAACATGCAATACTAAAAAAGCTACAATAATGCAATAATGAAAGAGGATTCCCAAAACTTTCAACTTTCAGATTTTGTTGAACTAACAAATACAACAATCGAAGTCGTAGGCTTCCGCAGCCAGAGTCATGTGGGTGATCTGGGCTGTCCAGGTGACGCCGCGTCGAAGGCTGAGTTGCCGTCGTTTCGACCATCCTGTCGTGGCCTTCCTCATACCAGCCTTGAGGAAGACCACAACAGGATGGTCGAAACGACGGCAACTCAGCCTACAACGTGGCGTCACCCGGACAGCCCTGATCACCCAAATACAACAATCATCTATTAGAGTAAATAGTACCCGACATTGTAACTGACAGCAAATTGTGAAGCATACATCAAATCACTAATTGTCACTATAATCAATAACTGCAGACTTGCTTCCTAAAGCTTAAGGACATTACATCCATTTTCTGCTAAAATAAAATATTTTATTATGAGGGTTGAAAATCAATTGACATTAAGACTGCCTTATGAGTATATTTTAATATGTGCACCTTAAAATCAAAGGACCTAATCTTCCCAGAAAAAAATATTTTAAAACACTTGTTCCACTTCCATTGCTCTTGCTGGAGGTATTGTGAACTAAATATTGTAAAAAGACATTAACAATGAAGTTAGAAGCAGTCAAAACATCAAGTCAGCCCAGTCAATTAGACCAAAAACTGATCAAAGGAAAAAATTCTGGAGTTTTGAAACTTGTTGACAACAATTTTATTGGTCCCTACCGCACATTATACTTCAAATCCTCAGACGGGGTGGTTGCTCTACTTTTTTGGCTTATATCTTCATAATGATCAATCTTGCTGAAACTTATACCTATACAAAATGAAGTTGACAAAATTTCCTACAGGAAAAGTTCCTATACGGTTTTGTTGTAAAATTTACTCTTAATATTATATGTTCAAAAAATGCTAGTTTTTATTTACAAGACCACTTTTTTAGATACTTCCCTTATAAAAATAATGTCATATGTTCAATGCAAGGAAGTTATTGTATTAATGTTCATCATTAATCAACATGTATTTGCACACTTAGCGCCAAAAAACTGTACGAGCCTGAGTATTTGAGGTTATTGTGTCAAGGTGACCTGGGGTACCTTGATAATCCATAGTTTATTTGCTAAGGGTCAAATCCAATTTGGAAAAGGTTTGTATACACTGTTAACATATTGTAAATAATATGAAACATTATACAAGTACAAACATCATAATTGGAATATTCTCATTTACTGAATAGAGAGGGACAACTAAAACAAGAGTGGCAACAATGAATGATTGACAAGGGGATCCAATGATTACAAAATTGAGGAAACCTCAAATATTCCTAAAATCGATAATTGCATTGACCGTGTTTCAATAAATTATTCCGTTGCTTTTCCTAATAAAGTTTCCTCCAAAAAATTATATTTACTCATTGATATTGATTTTGACCTCTTTAAACTAGTTTGCTTGAAATATAATAAATTTGTGCCCACATTTTTCCTAGTTCTCGAACTTCTTCTGAAATACGGTTATCAGTACATCACTTAGCTCCTTCAATGATACTGTTTTAATTACTCTAATGTTAGCAAAAACGCTTCCTTGGAAAAAATGTTAAGCTTTGGGAATAGGACAAAGCCACAGGGTGCAATGTCTTGGGAATACAGAGGCTGAGACATCATAACAGTGTTCTTTTTGGCTAAAGATAAACAAACCAGCAGTGAAATGGGAGCGGGTGGTTTATCGTGAACAACGACTTGGTGCCAAGAACATAAGATGCTCCACCTCATTGAAATCCATGAAAATCATGAACAGAACCTTCAAATTCAATTGAATTTAACATGCTTTTTCAGTCTTGGCTTATCCAAAATTCTACCATTTGTACTACTCTCCCATTTGGACGAATAAGCCTTCATTTTGATGTCATTTTGATGTCACTTTGATGTCACACCTATGTTTCTTCAGCAATTATGACCCTTTTGAGACCTTGTTGGTTGCTTCATTTAGCATCACTTGAAAAATGTTCACAAGAAAATTCAACAATTTTGGAATACATTTTTGCTGCTACAAGTTACATGACCAAAACATCTGAAAAAATGAATAACAGGACTTTCCTCAATTCTGCAATCATTGGATCCCCTTGTCAATGATCAAGTGTGTAACATCTTAATTTCCACTCTCAGTTTTAGTCGTCCCTATATTTACATGATAAACGTAATTAATTTTATTAAAATATTTGTACTATTACTTTGTTTTATATAATTTATATTAATAAATTATAATAAATTATATTGACAGTTTACACAAACTATTACTAAAAGTACTTGTATCGATCCTCGCCAACTAAACTATGGATTAACAATTTTCATACTCAAGTTAATCGCAGATTCAGTAACATCTGCTACTCATAAATACTTACAAAACAACAATTTGATAAGAGGTAAAATGTTCATGTTTTTTGTGTAAAATATGCAAATACATATTGTTGATTACTGGCAAAAAAAAATTAAATTACATCCGTGCATTGAACTTATCGTAACATCATTTTTATAAGATAGATACATCCTCATATTTCGATCAGCTTTTCTTTCCTGAGTGTGCATTAGCAGGGCGGTTGCTACCAGACCTTGTATGGTGGACAGACTCAAAAAATCCTCGTCTCACATACCAAACTTCATGCCAATGTTCTGATCAATTAAATCAGTTTTGAAGAATTTTGCTAAAAATCAATAGAAAGTGGAATGCATGTTCCTTTACTAAATACATCCGTACTGTATTATCATTACCATCACGTGATAGCAATTAATATTAATACCTCAACAACTCAATAAATTACAGCACAAATTAGTTTTTTCTCAACCTTCTGACAATTACTAAAATACCATTTCTGCTGTAGTGCTATTTTGAGTGAATAATTGAATTAAAAATTAATTTTGATTCTACAAAGGCAGAAGCAACAATTTAATATATGTTTTTATTAATGAAGACTATACATTATGAGAAAAGTAATACAATGGAAAATAGCTACAACATGCAATATTGAATATTTACAAATATGGAAAGTTTTCAAAAAATTAATTACAATGCCAGTAGTGAACTACAAATATTTACCTGGAATGTCTCGACCGATGATAGTCTCTGTCCCGATCTCTGTCTCTGTCTCGTTCTCTATCCCTTTCTCTTTCTCTCTCTCTACTTCGAGAACTTGAACGATGACGTCGTAACCTATCTCTTTCACGATCCCTCTCTCTTTCCCGCTCTCTTTCACGTTCTCGTTCTCTTTCTCGCTCCCTTTCTCTTTCCAAACGGGATCTTTCTCTATCTCTGTCACGTTCTCTCTCTCTATCATTTCTGAGATCACGACTTCGACTGAATGACCTTGAATGACCTACACCAAACAAGAATAGATCAAAAGAAACAACAAAACCAAATTTTTAAGGAATAACATTAACATTTAAACATACAATCAATCCAATACACTGAATAATTAAAAACAAAACAAAAAAACTACAATGGAATAAATTCTTTCTAAAATCTCAAGTAAATGAAACCTTGTAAATTATTTATTCACTTACCCACTGGCGAACGACTTCTGGTGGATCTTCTTCTGGAGATTTCATGTTCCCTCGATGTGTGCTGCCTCCTGCTATCACGATTCTTATCATCAATTCGATCCCTAACTATTTCTCTGCGAATGCTTTCAGATGATCGGTGGTGATGATTCTTATCATCTCTGTCCCGCGATCGGTGGTCTAAATCACTTTCTCTACTCCTCTTAACATCACGCAAATCACGTGATCTATCCAGAGGAGAGGTTCTCCTCTTATCCCGTCCTCTATCTTCTTTTCTCTCTCTACGTCGATCAGGAGTAAGCGCTTTACCTTCTGTACGGTCCCTCTTATCTCTGCTTTGACTTCTGCTTCTGAAATAGTCCCAAATATTATTGAGATATTTACATTATTATAATCCAGAGAAGCAACATACACCAGTATCTTCAACTAACAATTTTAAACTATCGGCCTTTCATAATTCTTTGAGCAAGGTTCATTGGTTTATTGATAGAGTCTGTTACCAAACCAACAATATTCTAGTGAACCAAATGTGTTTGGCTATTCAAAAAATGCATAATAATTGTGGCTCTTCACTGATATGACCAAGGACCGAGCCTCAAACTCAGGTCCTTTCAATTTACTCACTATGAGCCTTACCCCTACGCTATCTAACGCAGTGAGTTCCAAACTTGAGCTTGTAGTTTTGAAATGTTACTTGTGGCAATTTTAGCAAAATATGGAGATTTCACCGAAAATCAGACTAGCTCCATTTTTTTACTGCCCTTTGTTACATATGAGGAGAAAATTTAACGAAAAAATTTAGAGTGGTTTTTGAGAAAATATTGTTTTTTAATTGAAATTTTAACCTTCTGCAATTTTCAAAAATACGAAGTTTGCAGAAAATGGAACAAGCTCCATATTTTTTACTGTCACTGATAAAAACTTTTTTTAATTTTTTAACAATAAAAAATATCAGTAAATCATTCTGGCAAATTAATAGCACCTTTCACAGCTTACAATCTCCTGCTTACTAGAATCAAAAATTGCATAAAGGAAACTGAATTCTCACTTAGTCCATGACCAATTCTTCGAAATGGAAAGCAGATTAATTGGAACCTACCTACTGTGTTTTCGTTTTCTTCGATCTGTGCGCCGACGTGTAGACTCTCCATCAGAGTCAGCTAAGTTAATGACTTCTGGATCTCCTTTTTCTTCTTTCTCATCTGCATCATCATCAGACATATAAGCACCAAGTCGTGCTTGTAACAATGCCTACAAAGAAATAATTACAATTTCTTAATTTTGTCAATGTAAAATCCCTAAGTATTAAAAAACAAAACAAAAATGCCAAATTATAACCAAACCTAACACCGTTCTACATCAGCCAGGTATTCCCATTGACCTCTGTAGCAATCTTACAGGTTGTGTTGGAAAGAAGTTATCGATTATGAGAAGAAAATATATTTTTCTACAGTACAATTAGATTTTCTTACAATTTACTATAAATTTTCAAAAATTTGGAATTGACAAATTTGATTATGTCCATTTTATGCATTTCAAAATCAAAAATATGATTTTATAATATTGTAAAATTTAATTCACATTGTAATAAATACTGACATATTACAAGTGAACTACTTTCAGTTTTAACCCTAAGGGCACAATACGTGTCTCTCAATTAATAGTGGTAACACCAATAAATTTGTGGACTTGTGGCTCCAGTAGGTTTGACTGTCAAGGAAGAGGCCCATGTGGTTAGCACACTTCCCAGCCTTCTCAGTGTCATCACATCAGCCACTTCAACAAGTAGTATAGTATCCATAGTGCCCATGAGGGACGATGTCTACAGCTACATTAACACAACTACTACTAGTGATTTAGACACTATGTCCGGTAGAATGGATTATTTCAAAACTCATTTTGTTTTTATTAAAATAATGATAATAATAATAATAATAAATAATAATAATAATTTGTTATTTTCATTATTGTTATTTAAAAACATTTTTCTGGCTATTGGGATCAACTTTGATATTCCACAGAGCTGTATTATTTTTATTTTATTCTCTCTTTCAAAAGCTGATTCATTAAGTGTATATAAGATGTGTATAACTACAGTTTTGAGACGTATAGTGTTGACTGATATTTATTTAAGTGAAATTTCATTTTTTGAGATATTTCCTAAGTGAACATATAGATAAGAAAATATTAAAAGCTAATATTATAAGAAAGAGATAAATCTTCTCAGCCTCATTAATAAATGTGGTGTAAACTTTAATCCAGTTTTAAGCCACATACAGTGAAAACCACAACCAAAATTGATAGAATAACTCGACGAGAGAATAAGTAAAGTGTAGCTTCTATGGCAACTACTAAACCTCTGATATATGTAGTTTAAGAATGGAATAAGCTGAAAATGTGTAAACAAGATTTATCAGTTTGTGCATTTCTCTTCTTTGTATCATTTTATTTTTATACCACTGTGCTTTCTTTTTTGTGTTCTCAGATGTTTGGCAACCTTGTTTCCTTCATGGATGGTATGTTATTTATTTTTATTTTGGGCACTGGAAACTTCAAAATAATTTTGTTGGCTTTTCATACCAGAAATGGAAGTGTGCAACAGTATTGATAAAATGTATGAACAACTGAGAAAGAAGTGTGCCAATCTATTTGAAGTGTATCCAGATGAGGAATTACAAAATAAAAATGGGTATTCATATGAAGCAACATAGGAGTTAATAGATTTGTTTACATCAAAACAAATCTGACTAGTACGAAAGGGTAAAATTTGCACATTTCTGCAGAAATACTCAATTATTCTTTGCTTCTGAGGAAAACGAAGACAACTGCAAACTTGCATGTCATGAGTTAGCATCTCAAACAAATGTGTGTTTAAAGGCGACATTAACAAGTACAGAGGAGAAAGGGAAACATCAATGCATATGCCTGACATTAGAATCGGAGGCACAAACAACCATAATGTTTTTGAAAATGCGTGGATTTACATTTGTAATCAGCTGTACCAATTGCATCATTCATATGTCCATAATGATGAAGATCAATAAAAAATTTTCATCATTAAACGTGCACGAATACAATATCTCAACGATGAAATTCAAGGATCTTGCTTTATTTTATTAAAGTATATATATATATATATATATATATATATATATATATATATATATATATATATATATATATATATATATATATATATATATATATATATAGTTCAGATAAAATTCTTATTTTCATCATTAGAACAGTCAAACTGAAATACTTTCGGAGTTGCCTAGTATATACAGTATGGTATGTTAAATGAAACCAACCCACCCCTGTTTCAAGATTTCAAACTCCTATAAGCATCACTGGAAATATCAATAAGCAATAATATGTAACAAATGCATAATATGTAGCAAAGTTTCAAAACAAGGTTGCTTTTTACTATAAGTTGATTTTGTTCTTGTATGGTCATATTTGTGTGTATTATGGAGAAATTGGAGTTGTGAATACCAGCAAATGAGGTTTTTCTGAGGGCATTTTCAGGTTGGGGAAACATTGGCCAATGGTGAAACAAAGCAACCAATTGAATATGTTGTACAGACCATACACCTTTTTCCTAATAACTCTCTTTGATTATTACGCGTTTCCGGGATCGTCAACTGCTATGGTCATTATTCCCGTAAGTTTGTTTCATATTTGTATTACGGGAGGTGACGATGGGTGGTGTGTTCCGGCGGCCACCTACACGACGGCTTGCGGTGTTTTCCCCATCCAGGTACCTCACATCGGCGAGGCACCGCCTCTGCGGTATGTTTTCATTTCATTACCATTAGAGTTGTAAATGGGACTTATTGAGAGCTCTCTGATTGGTTCGAGATGGGGGCGCGAGAAACAATGTCAGCTGCTGGCACGTTCTCCACACTTGAAAATTCAGCTCCACGCACATTTATGCATCAACAAACTTCGATAAACATAACAAATTTGCATGTTTTCCAAATAAACTTACCACGTGCCTTTTAGAGAACGGGCCATCAGCTGACACTTTTGATTCGCGCACCATCACTAACCAATCATGGAGCTCTAAATAAGTCCCAATCGTAACTGTAGTGGAAAATGAAAACAAACACAGCCGTGGTATACGCTCTAAACTGTCGACTGGTATCCCGACGTATATTTGGAAGTAGATAAGGATAAGCCAATGATCACGCGCGGTCCATGGCCCGTTTCTTAGGGTACAGCTCCAGTATTCGCCTGATTTTGATCGGAAAACTACTGTGATCAGAGCAGACGGCCGGTAGAATTATTCAGACAGCGGCTGAATTCGACCTATGTATGTAGCTAGTGACGAAAATCCCTGCCACCACCGAGTCTCCAACCCTAAGGCCCCCGGTCAGAGAGAGAGGCAGTGCAGTGACATCAGTTAATGCTCTGAGACACCCCAGCTGGTGCTGACGATTTCATACACAAGGCTATATTCTATAATTTGAAGACACTGAAAAGAAAATTGGCCATACAGTTGCCCCTCTTAGGCTGCTATTATCATTGCCATTTAAGAAAATTCTGCTCACAAGTTTCCAATCTACATATAGTTCTTCTTCCCGTAGTGCGTCACACAATTAACTTTTTTATCATTGACATTAAAATATTTGCAAAGTTTAAACAATGGATTTTTGACCTTACTCTAGCCAAGAGATCAAGTGAATACAGTTTTACCTTTAAGTCCATAGCTATGAAAACGTGGAGAAAAAACACAACAAAGAGTGCTAGCAGACAAAAATCTCTTCTGGTAGCCCCAGCAAGATTTCATACAAAGCCCTCTGATACCATTATCTGCGAAATAAAAGAGACCGCAGCGCACTAAAAACTGCGTGTACTAAGCGATGGAAATACTGCCGAAGATGCGACGTCGCCCTCTCGCACAGCAAAGATCTCGGATTCCTGCTGCGGAAGCTCGCGCCTACATTTTACTGTAGCTACGAGTCACAATTCTCTTCGCTATGGCAAACGAATACGTAGGAGAATACATTGCTGTCCACTAAATTCTTAATACAGAGCATCCACTTCATGACGGCTATCGGGAACAACTGAAACTGCGTCTGTCGCAGGAAGCAGAAGACAGCTGCTGCTTCGAGCGTGGAACGTCAGCCAATGGGATGAGCGTTAACGTCGAAAGAGGGGCGAAAGCTCGGAAAAAGGGACAAGGAGCCATTCAAGACATAATGGTGTGTGGGTGCTAGGAAATTGTACGATAGGGGTAGGGCGTGATTGAAAAGTTACGTGCATAACTATTGGCGTCTACACGGGCAGGGAGGGGGGAGCAAGGGGACACGTTGCCTTACCGAACATTTTATTTCTATAAATATGTTCAAGCCCCGATTTTCCAATTAATGAAAGCTCCCAAGTTGAGCTCTCTACCCATAATTTTAGGCTGCGTACACAACAAAAATAATTTTTTGAAGGTCTCATCAGCATCATTAGCGACCACTATTGTATTTAACGTTATGGTAATTAGAAGATGCCATGACATGGTGATGATAGTGGGGGGAAAGGGCGAACACAAATATGACCATGCCCGAGGCGGGACTCAAACCCGCGATCCTTCAGTTCGAGATCGCTACGACACTACTGCCTTAACGATCTCGGCCATCCGGATGACGTTGTTGTTGTTGTTGTTGTTGTTGTTGTTTCAATTTAAGGACATTTTGGTGTATTAGGCACGACGGGTGTCGAAAATTACGGTTCACTGAGAAAACAACGTATATAACGCTCATTGTTTTATATCCTTATTGGTCCATTTAATTATTTATTATAATAGTGATGTTAAATTAGTGTAATTCTGACAATTGTAAAGAGATCCAGTTCATGTCATGCTCATACTATATTCGAAGGCGACTGGTGGGAAAAACGCTGTGTGCTCCTTAGCATTAGCAGCGCTCAGAAAAACAAGTTCTACCCCCCCCCCCTGCCGAAGTACATTACAATACACATTAAAGTATTCGATGATATTTTATAAACTGTTTAAAGGTACATATGTTTAAATGATTGTTCTTAGTTTAAAATATATGCACATGAAATTGATAGTAACTAACGATAAAATTTTAGATATTAAAGTAATGCATGCATCGTATACTAATTAAACTTTTTATTGATAATTCTGTGTTGATTTCTTATATTTTAAAATATAAACGTTAAAATCGTTTCATACTTCACGTTTGATTTTACAGCTATTTCACTATGACAACTATCAGAGCTATCTGTTTAAATTTTCTAGTATAAAATGCTCCATAGATGGTACATGCTTAAACCCTATAAAGGGATATCAAGTCCCTAGGCACAGGCAAAGCCTTCGTGTTAAAGAAGGCTTTGGCACCGGCATATCGTGGGACTCGAGCACTGCCATTAACACTGCTTCAAGAAAACCAACCACCTTTTCGAGACACTTTGCCTTGTGCAGAGTGGCATACTATCCCCTTTTCACGATCTTTGGGACTCCAGAAGCTTGTCTAGTCTATCTCGCCGAAACCTGGGAAAAGGCGGCCACATGCAGCGGCGGGGACTGAGGGGTGTCGTGTGACAGTCCACCGCCTGCACTTTCCTGTTTGAAGAGTCGGCCGGTCAACATTCGCAACAATTTTAAGGAATCTGCGTCAGTTCCAACGCTGCTTCGATAATTTGCTCCTCCGGTGGAGGGGCGAGCCTAAGTTCAACATACGAGAAAATTAAAATAATTTGAAAGAACGAGGGGTTTTTTTCCTGCTGTGGGACGGCCCGTAGAGAAGGGATCGGGGCGTTCGCCTTCCACCTGAAATACCGAGTTTCAAATTCCAGTCGATGCAAGGAGAATTTGTGATGGCCGAAGCGAGTTCGCGGCACGTATTCTCGGGGTCCTCGCGTTTCCTCTACCTCTCATTCCACAATTACTCAAATCTTCAACCAGGAAGTTTGACAAGCCGTTTTATTATTGTCACTACGAATCACTTAATTGTGCTTCAGGAGTTGTGTTAAGTTTATTTTCATTTTTGCCTTTCATTGTCTATTTTAGATCCTCATGCAGATTTTTCCCTTTTATTGTTGCCACTTTCTACCCTTTACGTCATTATTGCGGCTTTCCCCCTGGCACCGATCTTAATTAAGCTGAAAACATACTACCTACAAGCCCGAATAACACGAAGACACGGTTCTCTTTTGTCTTTCTGTGGAAGCTGAGGCTGCGTTTCAAATCTAAATGAAACTAGCAATGCTATAACACACACTTTCTCATATTTCTAAATTTGCATTTCTCGAAAATTCACAGCGAAAATGAGACTCGTGCCATTCTTTTAAGCGCCGTATCCGTGAGGAAAATTTAAAAAAAAAATATTTGAGCGGTTTTTGAGATTTTTTTTTTATAAATTGCATTAATTTCAAGCCCAAATTAATCACGAAGAATCCCATCCTACTTTTGAGTACGGCTACCGATCGCTTTTGCGGACAGGTCTCAAATGATATACCCTTCCCGAGAAGGCTGGTGATTACACAGTGCGAAGAAGGAAGAAAATAATTCAGTTTACTATTCTGATATTTCAAGATTCAAAAGGGGTTCCACAATAGCATTTCGAAGAGATCGTTCGTCCACATCAGGTTTGGTTATAAGCCGTAGAAACTGTCATCACAATAAAGATATCTAGTATATTTTCCTGCTGTAATGGCAAACTACTATTAAACAGAACGGCCGCGAGATAGGTTATCTCCATACATCTTGCACGACCTCGCCTTTATGGGACAAGGTCCGAGACAAGAACTAGAAAACTGGAGTCAATTTTGAGTTAATTTTGCAAATGTTCAGAGATATATGTAAAGTAAGAATTGGGGGGGGTGGGGGGGGGGGGGGGGGGGGGGGGGCAATCAAAATATTCATTTCGAACTCCCACCCCCACACTTTACCACTCCCACACATCGATTTTTCTGTACCGAGGACTCAAACATGGATTCTTACAGCACAATGTGACAGGGAAGAAATTTACTGCACATAGGAAAAAAGATGTATCTAATTGTTCGTTACCAGGGCCCGACAATTAAAGGTTTTCTGCCGAAACATCGCTGATTTCCGATGCACAATTACAAAACTTCATCTTATGAAGGAAAAAGGAGATAGTAAAATTCAGATCCTTGATAAAGGTCATGAACATTTTTGAAGTAGTTTTGCGCAATTTCTAATTGAAGTTCATGCAATTAAAAAAGAAATTCTCAAAATCTGTTCCAAATTTTGTTTTAGTTGTTTTTTGTTTTTTTTTTCATGGGTAGAGCAAAGGAAGCTTAAAATGGTGCAGCTATCATTTTCGCAAAATTATGAATTTTTGAAAATTGCAAAAGTTAAAAATTATGCCAGAAAGTATGTGCTGTTTTCGTTTAATTTGATAGACGTTACCCATTTTATATCCAGACAGTAAGTTTTCTCTCTGTGTATTTTCAAGGCTGCAACTGCGAAGAATGCGACAGGTTATGGTAATCGTACTTCTGATAACCTGCCGTAACTCTGAATTTATGAAATAGGTTTCAGGTTGTACCTTATCTAAACAAACCCTATTACAGAATTAGGCCAAATTACTACATAACTTTGAGTTATGCTGTGTATTATCTTTTTGTACACTTCATGTAAAATTTTATCGTCCGTAAAATTGAAACGTTTCGTCCGAGGCTAACATTTTTTTTTATTGATCTAAGCACGTACAGGCCCCAACGCAGCGTTTGTCATTATCTTCCTGGGTTCAATGTAGCTTCTTGTCCAGTTTTCCGCATTATTTTTCCAATTTTTTAGACCATTTCTCTTACAAAAGACATTTATTCAATGTCAATGTTAAAATGTGTTACCATTGAGCCGTGTTCTCATTAGAATTGTAGATTCCTGCGATACTGTGAGAGCCGATAACTACAATTAATCCATTAAAATACCTCTCGTTATCTATCGGTCAATGGTTTTCACTGTGAAAACCATCATTTAGCACTTTTCGTTTGACAAAGAAAAATGTGACAAAATACCGATGTATCAATGGTATTTAAATAAAACATTCATAAAATATTATATTATTTTATGTCTGGATATTTCTTACCTTAAAATTTCTTCTAAAAATTTCCCGATTTCCCCCCAATTTTTTTCAGACCAATGAAATTTGATTTTCTCATTTATCAACAAATAAATCCTGAAATACCAATTTGAGCTAAACAAACTCTTACGAAGGGGGAAAATATTTTTTTCCAAATCAATTAGATATTAAGTCTTCCGATGAAAACTATTTTAAAATAGTGAGGTTAAATTAGCGTTTCTTCATATCACCAAAAGTTTAGTTTTCTTTAAGTTTTCTTTAATATTAATGCTGCACCACTAGTGGTGGAATCGTCAAAGGCGAGCACTTTCCTTACATAATTGGGAATGCTATAAAAATCATGTTGCGTATTAACTATCTACATCCGAATATAGTTTCTAAAATTTTGTGAAATTTATCGATCACAAAAAGGAGCACAAAAAAAATTGAATGCATTTCCGCAGAATAGTAATATCTCGTCGTCTAATATCTCGGATTGTAAATTTTGTTAGAGATCTAGTTTGTTTTCTTTTGTAAAGGTATTTTGTCTGCAGGTGTTTATAGAACTGTCTTTCGGCTGGTACAGCTTTTGTTAATGCACTTGTTTCGTAAACAATTGCTTGGCACGTATAGATGCGCGAGTTGATGTGTTTGTTGTATAGTAAAGTTCAATTTGTTAGCAATTACTGTGTATTATAGGCTAAAAAATTAAAAGAAATAGTTTTCTATGTTCTATAATCGCAAAACGTGAAGGAATTTTTAAAACACGCATTTTCAAAGAAAATTAGCATATCAAATCAAATCCTTAGCATCGAGAAACTGATGATAAAATGAGTCCGAATGCATGTAAAAGTTCTCGTAATGCATCAAAAAGGAAAACTGTAAATGCAGAAGTTTAGAATTATGTGAATACTAAGACTTCTCAGAAGTCTCCATGGCAAAATACAAAATGTGAAGCATTGAAGATTACCGTTTGTACAAGAATACCAACAAAATTTTGTTTGTCTCAAAACCTTACAATTGGGAGTATCTGAAGCTGTTGTAATATAGAACGGTGGAAATTGTGATTGATGAGAAGTGCAGAAAAAATTGCGTATGACACCTGGGAAAAACCATGCTGATATGGGTTGACAGATTACATAACATAACTTGACAGATTAAGCATAGTAAAGGCAGAATATGATGATTCGCAAATGTCAAAGGAGGCAAGAAAGAAGAAAAGAAAAACTCTGGCTGGTCTAAAAATAAAACCTGTGATTGTCCAGTGAAAAAAATTCTAAGTTTTCCTAACATATGCTATTTTGAAAACTTTGTGTGCTATTTTCTCAGAAGTTAAAATTGTGAAACTTTTGCCCCATTATCTTGGAAACTATTCAAGATATCTACATGCAATTTTCAATGATGATAACCTATGTTCTACTAAGACCTGGATCCTCAATCATGAGTATTACTTCTCTAGTCCGTGCAAGGATAGATTTTTTCTAGAATTTTTTTAACCCTTTTTTTTTGAGAAAAAATTACTGTTTTGGAAAAAATAAAATAAGTTGCTTCAGAATAGAGATGAAAACTTACTTGAGAATCAGTAAGATCTTCTTGCATCACTTTAGTAGCAAAATCCATTAAAATTTATTCAGTAGATCCTGAGAAAATTTTCACATAGTGTTGAAAAATTTGAAGTTTTTGGGGGTGCATATTTCTTGTAAGAGCTATTACTGTACCTAGGCACAGAACATATCAGTGGAAAGGTATGATACTAGAAATTAATTATTTCAAATAATGAAGAGAAACTGTTCTACGAGATAACGTATTTCCTTCTTCTGAATGACAACAGCAACTATGACAGGAATGATACGATCTCAAAACTTAGACCCTTTGTAAGCTCCATGAAATATAGTTTCTTATGGTGTACAGTGTGAGGAAGACCAGTATGATAAAGCAACAATTCCTTGTTTTGGACATCATGGTATAAAACTTATAAGGAGAAAACCAGCTTTGGCTACAAAGTTTGAAATATCTGCAGTAGAAACTGGAATATCTAGTAGACATATTTACCATGAAGTAAACAGATCGGAAAATGGTAACAAAGCAGAATCAGTGGCAGTGTTTGTCTACAATTGAGTGTTAAATCTTCGTAGAGATACTAGCTCAGGCAATTTTCTTTCTTACAACTTTATGCTGGCAAGTACTTTGTTTGTCTGAAAGTACTTCCAGATTCTACAAACCGGGAAATTGGAACAACAGTAGTAACAGGATGGAGAAAAGGCCCCTAAAAGTCATTTTCTGTTACGTAAAAAGAAAAACATGGTTATTTTGCACAATATAATGATGAAGACAGTGCTAATCAGATTTGCCTCTAGCAAATACCTCAAAGATATTCAGCAACCAAAAACCATGCCAATTCCTCAACCACACCTAGTCCATTTATAAAATAAAAATATGGGTGAAACTAATTGCAGTAATCGGAAAGTAGCATTAAACAGCATAAATATCTGCTTAAAGAAATGATTGTGGTCAATATTTTGGAGGGGGTTTTGATGTGACAGTACAGAATACATGGCTTATCAACACTTCTGAATACACATGTCAAGAGAAAATGGGACTTATTAGAATGTATTAATTGCACTGAATTATCTGCAATTTATGGTATGCCCAGATGGTATTTATGGTATGGTTTTCATAATATTTCAGGATAAAATGAACTATTTGTCTGCATTACTAAGGCACTTTTTATTAAAACGTAGAAGTACTACCTAGTACCCAGTATTGTTTTAGTAACACTCATCCTTTCTAAAACACTGGGAACAATTTCCAAAATATCTATAATTTCTTGTCAAATTACCTTGTGTGTAAGTAAATCCAGCAATATGAAACAAAACTACAGAAAAATATTCTGAGATTATATAGGTAAAATATCTGGATTTTCTTTGCAGACTAAAGTCATATTTCGATTACACAAGAGACCCTGGCTGCCGAATTCTGCTTTAAGACAACTAAAGAGCCAGGTCACCAGTGAACATAATAGTTATGGGCCTACCAATGTTTTCCATTTAGTGTACAAAATGAGAAATATAGACATTGCAAGAAAGGAAAGTTTCTGCTATTCCAAAACGAAAAGGCTACTTCAAGAGGTAAGTGCAACCACCCCCCCAAAACCTCTGCTATTCTCGGGCTCATTTTGTGAACTTCCAAAAACTTTAACATTTCAGTCTTGATACGTAAACTATCACACTTTTACGAACAAATGCAATACATTTCCTAAGAAATCTTAGATATTTTTTGCTGATAACTTTGTCAATAGTATGAATATAAAGAAGTATAGTAAGTGGCCATTGAATTAGAAATTTTTGGATTTTTTATTACAAAATCTTGTTATAAACACCATATGTAACAAGCAGTTATTACCTATGTGAGGTTAAAACCTAGAATGGCAAAATTTTCACTTTGGAAGCTGAAATTTTAGAAACAAAGTGTGTGGGCATACATAGAAATCTTTCCTAAATACATGTTATAATGTGTATTAGCTAATGATATTTGCACTGTTCATCAGCTAATTATTTCCTAATAATTGGAGAAAACCTACCTTTTGGCGCATAAGATCCTCAAGATCAATATCATCTTCAATGACTGTGATCTCAATATCTGAATCTGATTCTTCCTTTATTTTGCAGTCTGAATCATCTGATGATTCTTCATCCTGACTCTTGGGTTGTTTTTGTTCAGTGAGATCAACAACTGGCATTTCTTTCTCGTCAGGTTTTAGAGATTCCTTATCCGTGTGTCCATTGTCATTTGCATTAACACCATTAACAAGTTCAGGTATCTCTTTAACTTTTGATTCTTCACTTACTGAGTCATTATTATTTTCTTTGGAGACATCTGGAACTGCAGGCACATTTTGTACATCACTGACAGTACCTTCAACACTTTCGCTTGTATTTTCTGATAATGGTTTTTCTTTCTCATTTACATTAACCACTTCACTTTGGGGTTTATCATCAGAAGATTTTACTTCTTCTTTTATTTCCTTGACTTCACGCTTTGAACTTCCAGAACGAATCTTAACAGAAAGATTGTCTTTAGATTTCACTTTTGCTTCAGAAACAGTATTTTCTGCAGCTTCATCTTTCTTATGTTTCTTTTTCTTATGGTGTTTTCTGAAAAAAGAAAAAAAAAAAAGTAAATATAAACCTATTCATATCTGTGAATAAAATTGCTACTCAAATGACAAAGTACCTTTCTTTTTACAATGCTTGAGAAACAAGTGACAGTATTAGAAAGAAGTATTAGAAATAAGAGAAAAAATACAAATACACACAAACATGGATATATATATACCATACAAACATTGATTATATCGGCAATTGCTGCTCAAAATCTAGAGAAACACAACAGAATCCTAAAATTCTTTTACTCATTTACAATCATTGTTTAACAATAATGGCCGATGCTTAATATTACAGTTACAAAATTAACTGTACTAATAGCCAAAAGCAAGTCACTGCCCACAAACAAGTTTCTCTATAAATTAGGTTTTAAATAGATAAACACCACTAAAACTGTGAGAAGTAGTTCTTTATTAATTTGATAGCAAAAATTCACCCATTCAGAATTTCTAAAACTTAGAGAAATTAAAAAAAAAAAAAAAAAGTTAAATTATGAAATACCACTTGGTTAACTGAATGGAAAGGAATTGAATAAAAAAGAAAGTGAGCCAATATAGTAAGTAACCTTATCCAGTGGTGAGGGAGAGACTGATGGAGAATGGCAGAGAGGGACTCCAGTCGCTTCTTTAGTTGGGTTAGAAAGAACAGTGGGGTATTTGGGATTTTATTTTCCTATCTTGAATTTAATGAAGGAATATATATTTTAAATTTTTTATTCATATCATAAAATACTAATTTTTCATTTGAATAATGAAACTAAAATGTATTAGTACTTTTAAGTGAGTGTATATATGTACACAAACATATAAAAAATTCATCAACGGCTTCTCTCCCCCCCATGTTTAAGATTTCAAACTTATACAATCAACATAATACGCCGTGTACTTGAAATCCACGTTTTGTGGACCCTTGAAATCGAAAAATTTGTTTCCGCCAAAATGTCCGTCCGTCTACACGCCCGCCCCTTTGCCTGCCCAGTCCGTCCGACTTATTGGGGTGGAAAAAAATTAGCCAACTCGGAGCTTTGGCGGCCGATTGTAAGAATGTGTGCGTGTGCGTGTGCGTGTGCGTGTGCGCGCGCGCGCGTGTGTGTGTGTGTGTGTGTGTGTGTGTGTGTGTGTGTGTGTGTGTGTGTGTGTGAGAGAGAGAGTACGGAAACCAATATTAAACCCGTCTGGTGAACCACGGAGGGTATAGCCGATAAGGCGGTGAAAAGTACCCTCAAACCAAATCGATACTCGCTATGCTCAAATGAAAGAATACAAAACGTCGTAGATTCGCAAGAATCCTCCTAGGGCAATCAGTTGCGAGATACGAAAAGCCTGATTGTAGTGTTTTATTTTTTAATTATGTTTCATGTATCAGGCTGAAAAAATAAGGAGACGGGGGGAAATAGTTGCATTTGAAGGTGTTTTTGTCAACAAATTTTGACGCTCGATTCAAATAGAAAAAATAAATTATTTTTTGAAATTGATTTTCTAGGGAAAAAAATGAAACACGAAAAACACGTTTCTCATATCTCTGCACGAGATCCCTAGGCTGCTTCTACATTTTGAATCTACATTTTGTATTCTCATTCATATGAGCATAGCGAATATCGATTTGGTTTGGGGACACTTTTCCCCGCGTTATCCAGCTATACCCTTTCACGCGTATCTGAGATGTGAACTGTCACCAGTGGAGAAAAAAAAACACAACCTAGGGCACTGCTGCTAACCATTGCTACGAAGTCACGTCACGAAAAATTACGGAAAGAGCGGAAGAGACGCACAAAAACCCAGGCTGCGGGCTACCGCAGCGGGCAGGACGTAGCAGAAAATCGCAGTGGCTAGCTAGTAGGTATCTGTAGTATACTGCTAGTAGTATACTGCAGTACATACGTGATGGCAGACTTCTGCCATCGTGCACAGTGTGCTCGATTTCTAATTCTCATTACGGGAAGGTAACAAAAAACGATTTCTGATGAAAAGAAAGTGTTTGCACTTTAACCCATGAGAAAAAATCTACAAAACGGAAATAAATACACGATATCAATAAGAAACCGGTGGATCTACAATACAACATACTTCCTCTTATTTGTAACAATTACGTAATATTAAAAAAGCAGTTTAAATCCCAATAGTACTACACCCATAGCATGAAAAACTTGTCACTAACAAAAGGAGATTCGAAAAAACACGTTTGTTGAAGATACAGGTGTTATAAAGAAAATAGCACTAATGCAATGGAATTAAATTTGTGTTCTATCCTTAAAAATCGTTCAGAAAAAAAGATAAAATCTTGTTTAGATACTTGGAAAAATATAACGAATATACGCGAGAATAACCACTTCCAAAAACAGACGTACGAAATTTTTTAAAAGATATAATATTGAAGAATAAATTAACAACTCAATTTTCACGGGAAAACTCCTATTGTATTTATGAAACTATTGGTGCTACAACAGCACACACTTTGCCAGCAACCCTGGGACAGTTGAAAGGGGGATTTCAAAATTTATTTTAGTATAGAACTTCATGAAGGGTAGGTGAGGAAGGGGAAAAAAAGACTTCTCGAGAGGGCTTTTGTACTTTTGCGTGTGTGACTAACCTAACTTCCACTCAAGTTCTTTAATAATCAATTGTTCGGTGGTTGAAGAACCAACTGAACTTCGCCAGGGCCTGCTTCCAGTCGCGCACCGGGCAGACCCAATCAACATTCCAAGGCATAGGTGGATGTTTGGTTCGTCAATTTCGGGACCACGGATTCCGCGTGGAAAACTGTGTTTGTGAAACGGCCAACCGTGGCATCGATTAATTAATTAGTGTTTCCTGGCGCGTCATCTCTATAGTCATTAGTTCCGCGCGTGCACTGCATGTTCATCTAGAGGTGTCTGATCTAGAGCTTGACAAAATCCGGTGCCGTCCTACACGTCAATTTGCGAGATTTTCCCCAACCAGTATCTTCCAAGAGAAGGGTACCGCCCTAGCCTGGACATGTTCTCTGCTTCCAACTGGTCTCCCGATATGCGTGTTAGTATAGCGTATATAAATGTGTGTGTGTGTGTGTGTGTGTGTGTGTGTGTGTGTGTGTGTGTGTGTGTGTGTGTGTGTGCGCGCGCGCGCGCGAGTAAGGTTTGAGAATACAAGGAAGAGGAAGGAAAGATTGCGCGCGATCCAAAGCCCTTAATTCCTTGAAGCCAGTAATTCCTTTCAATTTTAGAAGCCTTTTCAATATTTTCGTTGAGTCTATATTCAAGGAGAATAATTTCACTGAGCTGACGAACCAACCTCTGTAATTTTCTAAATTTCTTTATTTGCATTGCAATCTTAATCGTACTTACGCGTTTCATTGTTTTGCTTTGTTCGTTGCGATACGATTTTTTTTTTTATTTCTGCTTGGCAAGATCTGTGCAAAACAAGCTTTCTAGGTAGCAGTTCCTTTCATTTCAATCTCCTGCTACAAGAGGACAGAGGGAAGGGTCTTGTATCCATACACAGGATTAACTTAACTGTTCTCCCCCTTTGCCACCTATCACCACAGCCCAGCAAGAGCACAATACATTGCTGCAGCGTTACCACCAGGATGTAGCGAGGAAAATGGCATGGCTTCTTTACCGCCGAACTCTAGCAGAGGTACACCACCCCACCCTTCCACTCACTCACCCTGGAATTGTCAGGGAAGTAACTAGTCCGAATAGAATGATCGGGTGAGGTTTAGGTCCCGATAGTCCGCGTAGAAGAGGCCACGGCGCCACAGTGTTTGAGAACATGGAAAATGCTACCTTAAAAATATATCTTGATAGGAGCAACGAGTGGCCCCACAAAACTCCGTCAACTCCGACACCCATTCTCTCCGACGCGGATTGCTATGAACGGCGAACATGAGTGGGCGTCCAGCACACAATGAATAAAATGAATAAAAAAATAAAAGAAGCTAATAAAGGAGTAAAGAAGACTTATGAAATGGAAAGCAAGATAGAATAAGATAGAGGAACAAACCTCTGCTGTTTGTCAGGACGTAGAGCGACTCCTAATAGACGATCGTTTTTAAAGAAAAAAGGAAAAAAGGAGAAAAAAAGAAAAAGTGTCGGAGACCCCCCCTCAATACGCATTTCCGCCTATATCGACATCAATTTTTGTAGTACCATATACCTTTATCCACGTACACGAAGTGTATCACAAACCGTGACCGACATTTTCTTTTACACAAGAGGTTTTAATATATTTTCGGGTGCATCGGCAAGCTTCGAGACTTTACATATTTTCGCGAACCACAAAGGCGCCAAAATTCTTATCAAATCAAAGGTGATTGACACACCAAAAGAATTGAAATAAGTTAATTTTTGTCTTAATGTTTCTGCCAGAATGCAAACGGACATCGAAATACGTAATGCAAATGTTTTCCGGACAGCCTCATGATGATGTTCGAGGAAACTGAACGACACGACTATACGTCTCGTAATTCAATGTTCCTATAAGAGAAGTTCCTCTTTCCTCATGCGACTCTCATTCAGGCAGCAAACAGGATCATATTACGTGTAAACTCTTTCCTTGTAGAAATGCACATATCTTCCTTGCGATAAAAGGGGAGTGGAGTTTATTCTTACGACCACTATCAACGGAGAAGTGCAGATAATGAATTAAGGGGAACGTGGCCAGATTAACATAACTTTCCAACACCAAAAGCTTCAGGTAAAAAGCAAATTTTCAAGAAAAATTGCACGAATAAGGTAAATCCGTTCTAACAGTTGAAAAATTTGATGTAGTTTCATTGTACTTATTTTACTATCACAAAATGATTAGTAAATTAGTTTTAGAACTACCATTAGTGTACTTTGTTGATAATTGCACATTAGGAGACATCTGATACTGCCAGAGTTATATGCACCAACAGATGCAGATGTGACGAAGGTTTGCGTAAGGAGGCTGAACAAGCGTTCAATATGGACAAAAACCGAAGAGAACATATCCAAGCTAACTTAGTTTTCTCATTATATTAGAAAAGCAGCTGTGAAAAGCGCGTTTTCCTTCAGGGTCTATTCAAGATGAGACTAATTGTACCCATCCAATTACAGTCGGTGGGGGTGGGGTTGAATGTTCGGTAGCCGCGACGAGCACAAGCACAGCAGGAATCACATAACTCATTTCCATTTTATATTCAAATTTCCATATCGTATTTTCAAATTTCCATATCGTA
>BOPP01000081.1:5000426-5032179 GCA_017312745.1 Gryllus bimaculatus
ATTTTCAAATTTCCATATCGTATTTTCAAATTTCCATATCAGAATGTTTTTCACTTTTTACTTCGTCACATACTAAAGTAGTACAGATAACATTTTAATGCTGCAGCAACAAATAGCGATTTTTTTCGACAGACTAAAGCGTTTTGTGGGTCCCCAACGCCGAAAAAGTGGATCATTCTTCTGAATGTTCCTATTGAACTTCATTAGGCGCGCGTGTCTAGTCGACCTCGTACGTTTTAAGAACTCAGTATCTACCCGAATTGAAGGTCTAAGTTTACGAGGTCTGGTGACATCCTGTGTTGAACGATTTGGCATCCGGTGGCAAGATTAACATCAGATAAACCAGAGAACGATAGGTCACGTAGCACTCTTTCCCACAGCGTGCGACGCGTGAAATGCCAGCGCTACTAATGTCGGCACCTGGAGTTCGCAGAAAGACTTGGGGCCGTTGCGTTGTGTATACTAGAATCAATTTTACCGCGGCCATGACGTAAATGAGCTGTTCACGATTTAATCCATTCGAGAGCTTTAACATCACCATAGTGACATTTAAGGTGGTATGTTCGTGCCAGTCACTAGTTAAACACTCGACCATTTACATCTGGAAATTAACAATAGCTGTTTCTAAACGTGAAAGAAGCAGTTAAATAATTATTTGTAAATTATTGAAATAAGTATTGGATAGTTGATTTAGAAAAAACAATGTTTACTAATTTTGTAACTCACATGACTATTTTCACAAGTTGGCGATACTTAATACAGGTAAGGTTTACTTCGGCGCCCAATCTTTTCTTTCCTTCTGCGTTGAATATTAGTCCACGTTGCTTACATTGAAAGAGGATTATCGTCCAACAGTTTGCGTTTGTGCGTGGTACAAAATTTTAAGTCTGTTTTATCTCGCAGCCAAAGAGAAGCGGTGGTGACAATAGCACGATTTGTAAAGCCGAGGGCCAATTGCGATGAATTTTGTAGCAGTTTTTTTAATCTATTATTCACTCCTCAGAATGCCCGGTGAGGTAATTAATATTTAATACAGTCTGATTCCTAAAAAATTACTACGTATTGGATAAAAGAAAAAGGTACTTTCACCGTATACGTTGTATAACTTAAAAAACCTATGCCCGTAAAAGTTTTTCCATACGAGCCTGTACTAATATAACGTCTTTTATTAAAAACCATACACCGGCAAGGGCCAAATTTTTTCTTAGAATCTCCATCACAGATTTTGCTTTCATTTAAAGTACTTTACCGTAGTCAATTTAACGAAAATCCTACCGATTGGATGAATCCGCAACAGCTGATTTATGTCAAGTGCACGACTAATAAATCGTACTATAATTTGAGCTCATATGCATGCTTCTTGTGTTTGTATTTAGGTCTTTGAATAACATAGTACATTCCCTTTCTTGTACTATTTAAGCAAACGTTTTGACCTGTAAATTGTAATGGTCTAGGAAATATACTAGAACGCCTTTCAGAAGATGGAGATAAATATGACCCAAAAAAATCCTATTGTGAATCTGAAAAGATGAATGTTAAAAGAAACTATAAATTTAGATTAGACCGCGAAGTAGGCAAAGATGATTTAGAACAATCATAATTTGGTGCCGACACTATTATTTTTTATATACTTATGCAAACATGATCCATATCGATGACATGACACACATTCTGACTCAGACGGGTGACACTAGATAGTCTGTATCTTCTCTCTAGGCCTTCTTTGGATTCTGAACGGTGACAATTTACTTCTGTTCGTCAACTCGCTCTCGCTGTGGATCGGTGAACCTTACAACGACCCTTTGGCTGGGGGTGATTGTTTTATGTTGGGCTTCTTCAGGGTATGCAGGCGGGCAAATGCGACCACGTGCGTCTCTGATGTGGCTAAACGTCGAGTTACGAAAAATTACGTACAGTTCAAAATGTTTCTCCGTGTGCAAATCGTGAATTATAACTGCAAGAAAACGCTGGGTGCCTATATTTGGACAAACTCCAAGCCGAAAATTGCTGGCGGCTCTACAAATTATCAAGAAATATAAAAAAGTAGTTACATTGTGTCGTAATATTCGCATATAACTTATGTGGTTTGTTGATTAATACTACTTTTTCATTATAGTTCTATTAGATTGTCATTAAATGTTTAAATGTCTTTAGATGTTTGCGATGTTTTAAGCCATCAAAGTCAGTCCCCGAATGATAATATTTTATATCAGAACGTTTATTGCCCATCACTGTTCAGAATCTTTCTAAATGCTTATTTGTGCTTAACAAGACAATGTTCAAAAATTGAATATTAACGTGATAGGAATGCATAAAAATAAGTAGCTTAAATTACAGTGATGGGCACTCTATGCCCATTATTGTCTTACAAGTTAGAATCTTACAAGGTACTACCTTTTTTCTGAAAACGTGAAAAGTCATATGAAACCTTAAATTATAAACCTGGCTACACTACGCGTAAGGCAGATTGCAAATTTAAAAAAACACGCATTGTCTGAATCCTTAATAATTGGAAACATCTCCACCATCGAATCTATGTTTCGTCCCACAGACGACACGCGGAGCACACCACTAACTATTGAAGTATACCTACGCGCTCACTGCGGGACCACATTCCAAAGTTGCAAATTGAAAGTCACACATGGCACAGATTACATGCAGACTGCCTCTCGCTGTTTGCAAGTCGTATTATTGCCCGCCCCCCCCCCCTTACAGATGCTGTGCTCTTCACTATGGTGGTGCCCACGACTCTATCGGTTACCCTATATATATTAATATGTGGGGGGTATTTTGTAATTAGGCGCATGTTTTGCACATTTCGTTAAAATAGACACTTATCTCTAAAAGGTTTTTTTTTCATAGAATCTATTTATTTGTGAGCGTTAATTAATTAGAACGGCTTTGACAGAACTGAAGACAATTTACTGTTTTTTTTCTATAATGTTAAAATACTTGTGCAAATGTAGGATATTTCTTTATTTTTAAACTAGACAGAAGAAATGCAACAAGACATACAATGTACTTCACTAGAGTGAATATTTACTTCCAATTATTCTTCCGCAAAGGTAGATTGTACTCTGTTTACACAAACTATGTATCTTTTCACTTCAAGCATGCTTCTCCAGAATTTGATCAAAAAAAGTTTATACAGAAAATGAAATATTGTTAATTTTATTGCATATTAAATTGCACATTTCAGATTATTTAGGTCATAAATGCATTTTTTAAGAGCAAAAATTCTCTCCCTATTAATAAACATCGGCAACTCTGCAGAGACAAAATTTGAAGCCTGATTGGATAACAGCCCCTTTTCCGCTGTCAAGTAGACAAATATTATTTGGACAATATGTTTTAGTTGTAGAGAATGTCTGAAAGCAATTGAAAATCAATATTTTATAAAAGACACATGGGCAAATTCAATTGGAAAATATATGCATCTAACGAAGTGTAGACATTTTAAGAGAGGGCTCCAGTTCAAAGACATATTTAATATTCATTATACATTATGAGATATCACCAAAGTCAATAAATCCTTTTGACACTAGTTGTGCGGCAAGTAGTAAATATAAATGGTAAATATATGTTAGGTGTAAATTGCAAGTGAGTGGTGAAAACAATAGCATGATTGAGAGATTAATGAGTATAAAGCTAATTATTTTGTTAAGATACACAGGAATATTTAATTAATCACTTTTCAGTTTGAATTGTCATGAACCCAAAGGTGGCTGTAATTAGAAAAGTGGTGGCAATTCTTTTGATATTATGGTCCTCATCTATTGCTTTTCGATATCCTATCGATAATTTATTTTTCAAAATTTAGTTATTTCTTTTATTGGTGTGAAATTTCATATCGTGGCCAATGACTCGAGTATGCTTAGACTGAAATAATATTTACTAATGTTTCTTATGTACATAATAAGTACAACATGTCATCTTTAGAAAAGTACATGTAAAACAGTAAATCAAGCAATTCAAAACTAGTGCCCAAGGCGATATTTTACAAAGCATTCTTTGGGATACACACCAACATTGCACTTAATGTACTGGAGACTTGTGCAAATTTTCTCTAATTACATGTGTCTATCAAGTGTCTTACGTTGTCATAACAAATTTCCTCCTTTATCGACTTATGTTTTAGATCACACTCTTTGAGGTTTCTGTATTCCTGTTGTTGAAAGAATGGCATTTACTATCTTTCAGGTAATGCCAAGACAACGGATATCTTTATTAATGTGTTTGTATGAAAACCATGCATTCACAACCGTGCCACAGAGGCAGAAGTGAAATATAAGGTAGTATCACTTTTTGTTTCTATTCTGATTTTGTACAGACTTTGGAATCTATCGAACATATTAACACCACCCATTTATTTTTTGTATTCTTTTATGAAGTCATTGCATTGGAATTGTAATTTTCCTTTCCTGGGCTAGCTCCATCTTCTGCAAACAGACTTCTTGCTCTGCAGGTCTCCAAATTTGTTACAATAGTTACTCGACTGTTGTCATGCCATCAGACAAGTGTTATACCAGATTCTTGGACCAAAAGTGTGTGGTGAGAAAAGCGTTCAGTCTTCAAATAATTTAGTGGTGCTTTTCCCACTCTAATTGGTACCAATAACGTACTATGGCGTCTCTTTCAAACTTTCAAGTAAGGTAATGCTATTAAAAATTGTCTCTGTAAATACTATTTTGTCAGAAACCTGCAGCAGAATCTCTCTATAATACTAATTCTAAATGTATGGCCAGGTTCTCTATTTTATTTGCAGATACATAATGTTTGAACATAATAAGGAAACTTTCTGGGAAGTTGTATAACTTTTGGAAACACAAATAAATTTTTTATATATATATAATTTAATTTTTGCATGACTCAATATCTAGCTTCTTCTGGTCATCTAAATCTGCCTCACCTATTAGTTAGTCCACCTTAGTCGAAATTACTAAGTAAACAAGTTCTCGTCAGCTGCAGCTGAGATTTTATTTCAGCCGCAGTAAATCCATGATGAACTAGCATAGAAAACAAATACTGTTTCTCGACAAAAGCAACATTTTTTGTAAAGTGAAAAGCAATTCACCTTTTTATATTGTTTGGTACCGTCTCTATTTGGTAATGAATCTTCTGAGAGACATTAGTGAACATCAGAACCAGAGACCGTAATTATAAGACAAACCCATATTACTTGGAACACAGAATTTTGGAATTGATATTAGCCCCAAAATTAATTACTACAAAAATTAACAACAGAAAACTGCCCCTTACTCTGAGATGTAGTACTACATTCGGCAGCGTAAACCAAACTTTTAAAATCGCGGGGTCTTGAGTTCGTTCAGATCAATTAGGAAATTCCAATTTTAGGAGGAAAATACCATTTTCTGAACAATTTCTTACCACGAAAAGTGTATAATGCTGGTACATAAAAATATGTTCTTCGGTTCGCTCATACATCCCTGGGCATTAATCGGTGTTCATAGAAAATATGAAGTACCCGAATTGAACAATTTTCATATTTTTTTCGCCGTCAACACCATTTTGAATCGGAAAAACATTGTTCCTTTGTTTATCCCTTTGATTGTACAGCTCTATCTGGTGGACAAGAGCTGGCACAATAGAATGCATAAGGGTTTCTCGTGTGCGCCACTTTACTTTGGTATGCCTTGGACTCCGCACTGAACGGAAGTTGAGCAATATGAGAAGCAGTTTTAGTTTTCTTTGTTCGAGTTAACGCTTCCAGAACTACTCAGTACGGCCCCCGCTCTGCGCCGCAAAACGTCACCCCGACGCTGATAGGATCGATCGAAGACGAAGTGCCAGGGTAGACAGAAGGTCAACTATTCTAAAGAATTTCGAAAACAAGTAACGTCTCACTTAAAGCAATGAAAAATTGAAACAAAAATTGCGTCAAGCCTATTTTAACAATATGTGAGCGATCCGAGCGAAGTTGTAGCGAACACAAGATGCGCAGTGTTGTCTTTGGACGGCAGAACCGCTATGCGCATGCGCGCTTTCGCTACAACTCCCGAAATCGATAGCCAAAAGGAAGCGGGGAAATCAGGTTTAAGTGACTGATGAATCGACATCCGGTTTTTAGGTAAATGCCTGCTTCACTGTTTTGTCACGCAGACAAAATTAACCTAGAAAATATTACAGAATTACATTTTACCCTAAAAAAACATTACTTCGTTCCATTATCTAATGTTTTAATTATCTCAGCCATTTACATTTTTGTCATAACCCAATCAAGGGCGAAAAAAGCTGTCATTTTTGTGCTAAAGTACCGGCGCGTGCAGTTTCGGTACTTCCCGCTAGTGATCGTCAAAAATGACAATACAGCTTCCGTCGGCCAAGTTTACTGCGAAGAAATTCTCTCGAGATGGGCATTTACGAAAACCTCCATCTGAGGTTCCACAAAATCCAATCAACTATTTTATCAATATTACACATTCCCGTCCTCTCAATCTTCAAGAGAGTTTCACTGCGAGGGCCCCAATGTTCTTAGTCATGTGTAACAATCATATTCCAAATTGGTAGAATTTTTCCCCCGTGAAACCAACTTGTAATACTTGGCAGAACAATGAATTGCATATTTCTTGTCCAAAATAAGCAAGTGCAATACGCTTCTCATTTCTTCCGGGTTTCATGTGACAAAAAACGCTAATAAAACAAAATAGTACCAACAAAACTTTAAAAATTATATAAAACCTAAGAAACTTTGGTGAATACTCTTGATTATTTTTAGGGATATTAACAGGAAATATGGGAAATGAAATCCAGAGATAATTTTGTGAATTTTTTATATTTCCGAAAGTGATGATTATCGAATTGTGGATAACGCTAAAAAGAGAAAGTTTCTTTTAACCACATCACAAACACTTTTAACGAGAAAAACAAACTGATTAGTGTAACCAAGTGTTTTGACACGAACTGCAGTACTTCCATCACGTCTTTACGAGGTGGATCTTGCGAGATTTCTTTCGTTCCAAGTAAATAGTTAATAAATGATTTCAAGTAAGTAATATTAGGGAAGAAATTATTTGCTTACGAAAAGAATCAGTTACTTGTCTTGGCATTATAAGTCCAATGTCTATTGTTCCTAGTTTGTTGTTACAATACAATTATATTGGGTTTCTTGGAATATGGTTCAAAAGAAGCTTCATCGTGCATTATGGACAAAGGAGAATATTTTGCTGGTCCTTGTCATGAAAAATACAGATATAACTCCTCATATCTAACACTATAATATCCTACTACACTAACGAGGAGTAAACATTTACTCGCTATTGGAAAATCACTGAAATGGACCAAATGGCAGACAGGCGAGTTTCTCGCAAATCTCTTAACAGCGCTTGGATTGTCCAGAGGCAAGGACTTAGGAGAGTGTATAAGAATAAAGATAAAGGAGAAAGCAAAACAGTCGCGGTCAGAATTTAGAGTTTGGGAATTTTAACGTACATTTTATATCGAGGGTCAGTTTTAGGCGCCTAAAATGGAGAGATTTTAGCACCTAAAAACCCGAAATATGTGAGCACCAAAGGCCTGCGAGGTGCAGCGATGAAGGCAAAAGCTCTGCACTTTTACCACATTTTACCGGCCTACGCTCGAGCACCTTCAGCAGCCGGTTGCGAGCTCCCGAGCGCAGGTCGGCCGCCGAGTACCGGCGGATTCCGTGCCAGAGAACTGCGCGTCGCAGGGCTTTGTTCGAAAATATCGCATGCTATGTTCCAGGATCAAGGAGGACTGCTGGTTTGTTTTTAAAATAAACGATCAGCAATTTCTATTTTACAATTTTTAATTAATAAACGAAATATCAAATGTAAATAAGGTTGAGTATGCATTATAACTGTACAATTAATTTCGGCTCCTCGACGTTCTGGAAAATCTGAAGTTCCTGGAGCTAGTGAAGTGCCTGTGAATTAAAAGAAAGAGGAATCACAAGTTTGTAGATAGTGAAATGCGTTCCATTCCTTGTAACGACAACATATACGCTGTTTAGTGGAATGTCCATTTTATTCTAATGAACATGTTTTATAAACTTTTTGTACACGGGCACGAATTATGAAAAATTAATCATTCTGACCTTAATCATTCTGACCAAGTTTTTTTAATTTTTTTTACGCTAGTGCCTTTGTAGACTAAACTATTGAAATAACATTTTCCTTTATTTTTTTATTTGCAGTACTGATTAAAAATAGGCTTAAATAATTTTGTTTTATTAATCACAATAGCTGTCTACCGGTAATGAATCTCTATTTATGCCTAGATTGAAAATGTAATTTGAGTTTGAATGTGGCATCTTGTATCTTTGGAGAGCAAATGTTCGTTCTCCTAGGACAAAAAAAAATAAAGCGGTTCAACGTGGGTGCGCGCCGGGTTCAGATTTGCAACCAAACACTCGCTTTTCAAGGGAAAAGTTGATAAGCAACTTCCGACATGCGAAATCATGCGTTTCAAGAAAAGTGCGGTAAGGTGAGGTAGGCTCCATTAATCCAAAGAAATTAACGTTACGGCTTTTAAGCACGCAAATTTTGTACATAAAAGAAAATTAAGATATTTTTGTCCCAGGCACATAAATTATATTGTATTTGTCCGACAATATTAAAATATCATTGATTTTCTCACGTTATAATTGTTTTGCCTGCTGAGTTTTCTCCTGTCAACAACTAATGTTACATAATCAACTCTTACCGGAGGTACAAAATTTCGACACCCAACGCGGGCAGATTTTTGAATCTGGCTAGATTGCTAAATCGCATTCAGCCGCTTCTTGAAGAATCCTCACGGCTGCTCTGATCGGTAGTTTTCCGAGGTTACTCCGATCAATACCACGGGATGGCCGAAGCAATACCCTAACGGGCCACCAACCCCGCGCGATCTTTCCTTTATCTTCATCCTATCCTCTCCCCTTACACGTTCTACACTACCACATGTTGGGCGCGTAGAGCTTGTCCCAGGTGGTATAGTGACCAGCTAGAGGAAATATCCGAACAGAAAAAATCCTCGTAAGCTGTAAAGTTTGGCGCAGGATCTCACGTTGTAGCGGGGACGAAACACACCGCCACCTCCCGCGATATAACATTCACTGCACTACACTTGTTAGTGAATGTTACATTGAGTCCACGTCCCCGGAAACAAAATTAGATTGTATTTGCCCGACACACACAAAAGATCAACGTTTTGATACCAGTGCAATTAATTAAATATATATCTTTTAGCCTTTTCTGAATTTTTGCCTCCATTTTCTTAGTTTTTAAACGAATGTTTGGAAGTCAAGTAATGCTCTACTCAGAAGTCAATAACTGATTGTAAGCGTGATTACTAATAAACAATCCGGTTGCGCGTTCGGCGGCTTTTAATGTGACGGGTCCAAGATGGAACGAAAGCCGGTTTACGACGGCGTGGGACAACAATTCTGCAGATAACAACGCTGAATGGTTACCGGTCGAAATGCCATTACTGAGAGTTCTCCACACAGAACGGAGCAATCCCTTTCGCACAACGGCACGGAATCTGGCTACACTGAAGCGGCTGTTTTCCTGAAATTACACAGCTCTATCGCAAGCTCTCTTACAGAACTGGTGTAGGGTAAAGTAAACAGCGCTTGGCCATGACTTCCTACAGGCTATCTTCGACACAGCTTGGTGTTCGACGAAGTTTTAATTCAAATTGCTGCCCCGTGGCGTTCTCGTCTCGCGGTCTATTCTCTAGGTGGGTGTTTCATCCAACTTCTGGAAACACCCACCAGAGCTCACTGAACTGCAGACGTCGCTACAAACTTCGCGAACAAACATACACACGTAGATGTTAAAAATTAAAACGCCTATGTTAATACATTGACCAAAAACCGTCGATGTTTTAAAGTTGTTAGTAACCTCTAACATAAAATTCGCGCCCACCAAAATTTACAAAATTGGCATTACGCGAATTTTCTATTAACTAACAAATCATCAAGCACAAAACAATGTTTCTACAAATACATCGACAACGATGTCGCATCCCCAGTTCTTAGCTCAGTCCTAGAACTAGTCCAAGAGCCACCTTCGAGAGCGTATTGGCTGGCGTCACGCACGACGCGGCGAGTTCTTGCGCACGAGAATTTGCTTCGATTTTTGGGTAATTCATACCCTTATAATGAACAGCAGGAATATATAAAAGGACGCTTCCTCAAACGACGGCTGAAAATGTCGATAACAATACATCGAACACTTGTCAGGAATCTGACTTCTCAGTTACACTAGCACAAATAAATTTCACGAATTTACACGAAATAGTTGACGAACCTACATAACTTTTTTTAATTAGTCATTTCCGTCCAGCAAGTTTAATTACTTCGATGCATGATATTAATTGGACATGTTCAATACACATTAACAGATTCACAGTGAAACACTGTAACAGCGTTAAATCTCTGGGAATTTAAAATCATTTACAGTCCTGATCCCATCCCCCAATACACTCCTAGGTCACTTAAAATTGCTGTATCATTAACAATCATTTACGAACTGTCTGTACAAGGCCTACATTACGTTTCAATATTTACTCCTGAAAATTAAGTCGCATGCACTAGTGTACTGTCATTCACAAAACACATTTATATTTTTCACACATCTGGGATTTATCATCCCAAATAACCATGTACAGTTACGAGTATCCGAGCCCCAGTTATTTAAAAAATAATATACTGGAAACCAAGACATAGAGGTAAATAGTTTGCTGTATTAGTGGCGTGCTGACGTAAGCGGCGATCGTTGCGCACTCCAATTCGAGAAATGTTGGTAATTCCCGGAATTCGATAATCATAAGATTCGTTTCGCTAAGGCATTCCAGTATTCCAAAGTCATTGCAATAGTTCGATAGTAAAATATCTTGGTTGTATTCCAATTTTTTATTGAAAGTAATTATTGATGTACGTACGTACACACAAGTTACAATCATAATAATTTAAATTGTTAAAAGCAGTAGTCACACCGACAGAATTAAAAATTCCTTTTTTCTTATTTAGCCAAATATTTCAAACCACATGTATTTTCAAAATCCTCTGTACGTGGCGAACTTAATTTTTAGATTCTTGTGATGGGAAGCTAGTTGCGGCGGGCAAATACTTAAAACCACATTCAAACCATTCATCAGCGGTGCTCCATTCACAAAGGTAAAGCATGCAACGCTAGCTGCAATTTCACATACGTTGATATTGTGCAAATGGATAACAGGGATTTAAGGTTGTTTTTGGCAACGTGTACCGGCGTTCTACCATCGGTAGACCCTTCACAGTAGATCTCTCTTAAGAACAACTTTAGCTCGTCCACAAGCACTGTAGACTTTTATGACGTCAGTTTAGGTCCCGAAAGGACGGGCGGATACTTTTAATGGAGCTGTCAGCCAAAATACTTAGCTGGACGGTCTTAATCAAGCCCAAGATCGAAGTTAAGCCAGGTACATCGAGCACTCCTCGACTTCTGACCTATGCGACTTAAGAGCTCGTTTCTTGCAGCGCCGACACTCTCATCGTATCCCTAAGTACACTAAACAGTACTTATTACCGTGGCAAGAGTTTCATTGTATTACATGATTGATCAGTACTAGTTTGTTTTTTTGGGGGAGGGGGAGTGTTGCTTGACAAAACAATTGGCAGGTGTCCGGACAAAATTTTCCCTCTAAAAACAACGCGGGCTAGGTACATGAATTATTTTACAATTTTACAAAGAAAATACATGATTTCAAGATACATTTTAGTATTCTAAACGAGATTGTATTTTCTATAGTACTCCAGATTAATACTTTGAAACTTTTCGGTTGGATTTATCATACCCGTGCACAAAGCCAAATGTTTAATTAAAGTATTCAAACAACTAAGACCAATACAAAGTTAAACTTATATTCACTTTCTAAGGTGAAGGCAAAAGGACTATAGGCTAATAGTGATTGAAAGGAAAATCATGATTGGACCTTTTCTAGGATGAACACAAGCGCTATTAGAAGGGTTAGAAGAGGAAGGGTTCCCACTACAACTGTGATAAATATGCATGAGGATTCCTGAAAAGCAAACATTCTCACAGTAATTTTTTCTATAGTTTTATATTAAATTAAAGAAAAAATACATAATTAAAAAATGGAAAATTTTGTAAAGGTCTGTCAAACCAAGTTTAATTATGTTTATTATATAGGTAGCTACCTAACTACACTTGAATCTCTCTCTCCCCAGTACAAAATTGTTATCACAGATGTCCTTTTTTTTTCTTAAACAAATTCCCCTCACTTTCCCAAGGTTTTATTTTTCTCTGAAAAGATCTGTAGTGTATTTAATACTTAAAGAAAATATTAAATAAAAAGGCTTGGACGCCTGCTACTATTTGCCAGCTCTCTGCTTCCCTGAAGGGTTCAGTCCTGATTACAGATATAGCCACACACAGGTCAAATTCACCCACTGTCAGGATGAGAATTCTAGCAGCTAATTGCACATGGCAGTTTTTCTGAAGTTGTTCAGTGCAATACCAGATGAATGTCAGAACAGAACCCTTTACAAACAAGCCATTGACTGCAGTCTTTCCTTCTCGACCCTGGTCTCAATTTCTCCCCTTACACACATGCAGGGAGCCCAATTGGGAGCTTAGAGATTGACCCTGCTGAAAGAGATACCAGACCGGTGGAGTGCATGGGCGGAAAACTGCTGTGTAGGTTGACATTGGATTTCCTATTCCATGAGGGAGAAACAGATCATCCCATGAGATAATGACCATGGTACATGACATGCCCGGAAACACTAAAACCTCACACTCTCTGATTCACTGTGAAAAAGGCATGTTTATATTTGCTTTAAAAAGTAAAGATGCAGCCGAAAATAACACAACACTAATAGTTTGAGAAAAGTATCTTGTTTTATAATCTCAAAAACATTCACTTGTAAACATTCCATAAAAATCCTACTACATTTAACCTCCACATTTCTAGAACAATGAACTTCCTTGATTTTCCAGTTTTCTCCAGAAAGTGGCCACACTATTATAATGTATACTGATACAATTTTACCCAATTTTCAGTGAAATTACTTCCACTTGGGAAACTGGAGGAGCGTTTACAATGGGGGGGAGGGTTTTTAAAAAGACTTAATTTGGGGAACATTATCCAAATGGGCCCTAATAATTTTTACCAAGTCACTTTCAAAATATTGGAATCATTTAAATTAAACCATTCAATATTTTTTAACAATGTTGCTTCAATTTCTCCCTTCATAACAGTGATACATCTTGGACACAATTCACATAGTAAACACTAGACCAGGGGCTCAGGTGCAAAGGGCTCCATGCAAACAGCAGGAGAATTGATCGACATTTGATCAAATTAGGACATTCTCAGCAAGACTGTTTTTGGCACATGCACCATGTGGGAATGAGCCATCACATTAGGCACAAGCCAGTAATTTGTTTCCTTGCATGCATTTCAAGTTCAAAATCCATTAATTTGCAATTGTACATAATGCTTGCCAAAAGCCACAGAAAAATGAATTTTTCTCTTTTTTCTTCTTCTTGTTTTCAATGCAGTACAGTGAAAAGGGATATAACTCTTTACAACACAGGGATATTAAATTATCAATAGTAGATGCAATGAAAAACATTGCAATATTTACTTCTTAAATGCTTAGCACATTTTTTAATCAATTAATATGATATTATTTCACAAATTTTAAGAAATATTTTGACCTTAATCTGTAAAACATCCAAAACACTGAAATTAACTGGAAAGAGACAAGTTAAATAATTGTTCATTAAAATGTACTTTAAAAATGAAAATCAATCTGAAATTAAATAAAATGCTCTAATTACATGTTTAACTGTTAATAAAAATGGTTAAATTTTGTTTGATGTTGTAATCACAAATGTAATATAGACTATCTAGCACTGAAAGAATAATTTAAAATATATAATAAAAATAAGAAGGGTAAAATAGTACAATAAATCATTAACAAACTTACTTTTCATGTTTATCACATTTGTCATTGAGGTGTTTTTTGTGTTTATGATGATGTTTGTGTTTCCTTTTCTTCTTTTTTTTGCAGAAATTGGTGTCCTGAACTACAGTTTCCTCATTCTCTATTTTCTCAGGTTTGACATCAATTTCAACCTCCATTGAAGCCTCAGAATTCGTGTCAGACACACTAAAACAAAAGTAGTAATCAAACATTTATAATAGAATAATTATAATTAAAATAAGGAAAGAGGTATGAATTACAAAATTTTGCAGCTAGAAGTACCCTAATAATTGTTAAAAATATCGCAAAATTTCGATTACTATTATCTGTTACTACTACTACAGGAAAACCCCCTATTACCTCAGTAGTAGAAGAGCCTACGAAACACTAATGGAAAACTTGGCTTGGAATTTGGCTTTCGGACGTGACAAACAAATTAAAGGGAAAAAAAAACGTTGTGAAAAAATTATCTTGTATTGCTAAACGAAATCATAAATCCTTGACTGAAAAGGGTGCAATTCATGCTGGTTATACCGTTATACAGAGAAACAATAACCCGAAATAATTGTCATTGAAATTATAGAAATCAACAGAACATAGATAAAACGCGTAGAAGTTTTCCCGCAAAATTATAGCAATAATTACACCTCATCTAAGAACAGTGCAAATTTGTTCATAAATTACTTAAGCTTTAAGAAAAAAAAATCAACATGTTTACACCCCTTCAAGATCCGAAAAACTTCCTCAAAACATGTTCTAATTCAGAATACTACTTTCTCACCTGACGTCATCAAAAATTTTTACTCAATATATATCCTAAATGCATTTTAACTTTCGGAAAAACACTACTGCTACAGTAAGCAATTGTCAGAATACACAATACTAGGTTTAGGAGGTACATAAATTAAATACAAAGCCAAACGAGTACTGTGTGCTCAATTTATTTTCGAGGTTTTATCAGTATCACGAAATTACGGTACCGCTGAATTACGCAATAAGAAAATTTCCACTAGTCCAAAGAGCTTATTTCCACCTCTAGCGTTACTTATACCACGTTAGTTAGTAGTTTAACAACAAAGCTTCACCTATCCAAACTAGACGCAACATAGAAATCGACCCGAGATCTACATTATGCAACGGAAGCACACATTTCGCGAGTTCCTAGGCAACAACGTTGTAAAATGCAAGCTTGCACTTACCCCATTTATTAATTTACCTTCACAGTTCCCGGAAAACGAGAATTGGAACAGTCCAATAAAACAAAAAATAACTTTCAGAAAGATTCCATTTGGCCACAATACATAGTTAGGAACCGAATAGATCACCACAAGCAATGGCGTATGATTCACTACACCAAACACGCACAGATACAGAAACCGACTGATATTCCTTGGTCTCGTGCACGCAGCGATACCGCGACGGTCATGCCATCTCGTGAATTTTCTTGAACTACCGACTATGGAGAACTATTACGGTTTCACTTACACCATGAGGGAATACAGAATTATATTTCTCCATGACGAGTCCCGTCAATGGTAGTCAGAGAATTTACATAGAGGAACACGCAAAGCTGTGGGTGACTACAGTATATTGCGGGGTGAACATGAGAGCATCTCTCTGAGAGGACTGTTGCCCCTTCACCGATATTCACAATATTGTAGTCGCTCCTTTGTGTAGCGTCACAAAATATCGGTAACTTTGCCACGAATCAGTAGGCCATTAGTCCACGGGGTAAGATAATATATATCTTATACTGTGACCCAGACTTGATGCCATTGAGATGCTGGCCTGGCAGCAGCATATTATTAAAGAGAAATCGCAAAGTAGTACATTTTTTGATGACGTCATCACGTCTGAAACTTAGGCATATTAATAATTCAAAAGAGCGTGATCTACCATCCGTTCAGACGCACTTTGGGCCCAACCTGGGAAGGGATTTTTCTTAATAAATTATTTTTTAATTGATACTTGGCAGACCAAACACAAATTAAAATTTACGATAAACAACTACCACTTGCCCGACGGAACAGGGGTATTCACACTGTGTCGGAAAATAAAAATGCAAAGGAAATCAACTGAAGCGACCTCTGATACTAAAGGACAAACAAATGACTAGGAAGTTCATTAAAAATATTAGTAATACGTTTCCAAATTAGTACAGTAGAAGGGGATCCGGAAGTTCAAAAAAATGTTTTTCTTCTATTCTGTAGCCCTGTTTTTCCTATATCAAAAAAGTATATATTTTGCTTGTTTCAGCTTTGAAAATTCGATTCTTGGCTCTCAGGGATGAACCGCGTCTTAGTCGATCGAGCTGACGTTTCGGCCATCGTGTTGGGGCCTTCTTTAGAGCTATACTGCTGTAGCAAGCGGCACACCCCGGAAGCCAGCAAAAGAATATCAGAATCGCGTGCCCAAGAGAGTGAAAAGGCATTTATTTTCTGAAAGGTGATTAACAGGTGGGCGAGGAAGGAAACTCGGAGGGCGGGATGGGGCGTGGATGGAAGGCGGCCCTTCCTTGGAACTACTTGCAATTATTATTATTATTATTATTATTATTATTATTATTATTATTATTATTATTATTATTATTGTTGTTGTTGTTGTTGTTGTTATTATTATTATTACTTTCTCGCCCTCAAGAAGAGTAATGTTGCGGGAATAAGCGGCGAGTTTTGGGCAGAAAAACTCTTATTGTCGGGCCCTGGTAACAAAAAAGAGGATAAATCCAGTTGCTAAATTTTGGAAACAAATCCTCTAACTGTGGTGTAGCCAGAATCAATGTTTTGTAGATCCTTGTTATCGAAAAATCGCTTGATCGCAAAACGTCTGTCCATCTGCGCTAGCGGCTGAACCGCTCAAGCGATTTTCTCCAAAACTGATATTCCCCTATCGATCTGTCTGGTGTCGTGACCCCTTGAATTTGAAACCAATATTTTAATTTGGAGGGGGAGTACTTTGCACTCTGGGGCATTAAAAATGGATCCGTCGTTTTTTATTAATTTTTGCTGTCGGATAGTGGAAAGGACGTTTAAGAGAATGGTGTAGGTCTCATTTTCGTTGAAAACTCTGTAATTCTACGTAAAATATAGGCAATTTTTAATTTTCTTTAAACATTTTTTTCTTAAAACTGGCTCCATCGTTTTGATGAAATTTTGTTGTTGGATAGTCTGAAGGACGTTTAAAAGAATGGTACAGGTCTCATGTTCGCTAAAAACGCAGTTTCGAAAATTGAAAAAAATCTATGTCCTCCTACATCTACAACCATGAAGATACATTTTTTCCCCCTTAATGAAATGTATTCGTGAAAAAACTGATCTTCAAATGAGGCCATGTTGAATTTTTTGAAATATTTAGTATTTTATGTTTGGCAACAAACATAGTGATCCTCTTCGAAGTTACTCTCTTCGAAGTTAACGTAAAATTAATGGCCAGGCAGTTGGATGCTACGTAAGTTAGAATTTGTTTTTTCATATATCTTTCTTCGTTCCTTACTTTTTGTTATGCGTTTTAAAAGCTTTTGTTATCTTTTAGAAATTATTGAAAACCTCTTTTAAATTGAGTCCTTTAATTGAGTTAAATGTGAAAACGAATAGATGATTTCCCTTTGCTTAGTAAAATGTGGGAATGAAGAGTAATGCTCGTAAAAACCAAGTAATTTTGATGCATATTCAAATATGAGGCGTATTCGGAAAGTGAGTGCCGTTTTGAAAAAAATAGGAAAAAAATGTAAAAATGTTAAAAAAATAAAATAAAATTGATGCCAATTTCATTTTTACATGAATATACATTTATTAAACTATTTTTCAACATAGTTTCCGCCAATGTTCAAACACTTGTCGTAGCGAGTGACCAGTTTTTGAATACCATCTTCAAAGAAACTTACGGCCATCACCTGTAGAGTCAGCCCATTTTAAGTAGTCCAAAATTTAATATATTGGTAGCTCGACCATCTGGAATTGGGAATTTGGAAAGGTGCCTGTCGCGCCTCTAACACTCGGCCCAGCCGTTACCAGATACCGGAGCTTAATTCATCAAAAGAAAAACGGCAACTAATTTGTTATTTAGCGAAGTCTATCCAATATTTCCACAAACAATTTCAATGGGCGGGTGCCGATATTTGATTGGGCAAAGCTCAACCCCACTCCGATATCAATCGTTCTAATAGAGCGATAGGAACGCTACCACGCCGGTGAAGGAGTACGAGAAATAGGTTTCGTAGTAAGCTGGAGAGAGGAACGGATTCATTTAGATTCGAAATTTCATGTGAAATTACTCTGATAACATTGAATATAACAGAAAATATTCAGTGAAGAAAACAAGTTCCTTTTTTTTCTCAGTCTACACGTGGCATCAAATATTATACATTAGTTACAATATATCTTACGTTATAATGGAAAAAACGTACTTTTAAAATATAATACAATGAAGTGTTTTACTCAATGACATTCATATATTTTCACTTTCTCACTTTCTCAAAAATTGTAAATGCGCAGTTTTTAGTCTCTAACACACTGCATGCTCACGCTAGAACTGCCGTATCACAGAAAAGTTAGTCACTCGCTGACCTGTTTTAATCCGTAGGTTTCGCAGCGTGGACAAATTTCTTCTTTTGAAGATCTGTTAAATAAAATTGTTTTACGTGGACAATTGCCTAAAGTTTTCCGTTTGCCGGCTACGTTTCCACAGATTACAAGTATTGCTGGAAAACTATTTTAATCGCATCGCGGGTCCACGAAAATCAAATAAAATATGCTTTCAGGCTATTGCATTCAATTTTGGGTATGGCAGATATGGATGGTGCGAATAGTTAGAATTTAGTACAGTTCCCATTTTGAACGCGTTTGTGGTAATACACACAAAATTGCACATAAAATACCACAAGAGCTGTTTTTAAGCTAATTTTCTCTAATAAGATTATTTTCAATTTGTTCTGAAAATTATGTCTCAAAGTCAACTACATTTGATTCTTCCCCCTTCTTCATTTTTGCCCTTTAATTTTTGAAAAGATAAAACTTAACAAAGTCAATACAAATAGTATTAACTTTACTTTTGCAATTTCTCTATTAATCTTTTTGTAAGCTAATAAGGTGTTATGTTTAATAAGAATAAGTTCTTAGTCACATTCATTTGAAAATCGGCATTTGCACGCTTAAGAACGTACCTGAAGTCGAAAGTAATGGGTTTAATGTGCCCTCATTTTGTAGCATTTCTCACAGTTTGTGTTTCTCCATATCCACTTGAAGTTCTTCAAATTTAATAAACTTGCTACAACAAACCACGTTTTTAGAAATTTCTTAGAATCTTCAGACCTGATCCAAAAACAAATTATCAGTTACCTACGAGGAGACCGGGGGAGAAATAAGGCTTTAATTCAATTCAGTTCAAAAAATTCCAACTCCCAATAGCCTTGTATGTTACCTCGATAGGAGATATGAACTGGTAATGTTGCAATTTCAAAATTATAACCGCCGTATACATACTTGGAGGTACGAATGATGCAGAATGGTTAGAATTTAGATATTTTCTGTAAGCTGCTTTTGAGCGTTATTCTCTAATAAGATCGTTATCAATTACTTCCGAAAATTCTGTCGCAAAATCTTCTAGAACTACTTTATGATTCCCCGGATTTACTTAACACTTCTACATTTTTGTCCCCTAATTTTTGAAGAGATAACTCCGCTAAGTCAGTCTAATTGTGTTCACTTCTATACACACATTAAAGGGTTACTGTTTGTATGTTTATGTGAATAAGGTGTTAGTTATGTTTTAAAAAGAGTAAGTTGTTACTCGCAAATTATTTCAAAATCGGTATCTGCCAGCTTAATAATGTAAATGTGAGAGGTCGAACGTAAGAACGTAAATGTGCTTCTGTAGCATTACAGTGTGGTTATCTCCGTATTTACCTCAAGTTCTTAAAGGTCGATTTGTTCCAAGGCAATACTGTTCGTAGGTTTTTGCAAATGTATTTTTAAAAATACATAAATACAGAAGTAAATTAAATTAAATCTCCTTTGCGGCGATTCACTTGTCGCATTCAACGTAACCTACATAGATCTATTTGGGTGGCGTTGGTTTAATTCCCGGCATACTCACTAAGATGATGGCGCTAAAACGCGCGAAAACGCGTTTATGGCAATTTCTTAGAAACTTCTGGTCGGATCCGAAAACAAATTATCAGTTCCCCATCATAAGTCCGAGACGCATCGAATGACACTTCATACGTTTTGATTGGCGCATGGGATGTGTTTTAACCGTGAATGACGGATCCGCACACACGCACTCACACCCACAGTTACTGAAATACTGAAAAGGGATTAATTTTTTTTTCAAACTACCGATAAAAGTACAGTTTTATAATATATATTTGAAGATACGCGAAATGAAATGTATTTATCAACTTTTTAAATCTGTCGCAACATTAGGGGGGGGAGGGGGGCAGTTGCCCCCCCCCCTGAATCCCGCCTTTGTATATACGGAGTAATAAACGTAGTTTAGAGAAAGTTATGTAGTGCTGTGGAAAATAGATTTCAACAGAATTACACGTTTTGTGGTCCCTTTATACCGAAAAAGTTTTTTTGGGGGTCAAAACGTCCATCTGACTGCCCGTCTAGTGTCTGTGAACACTACTAGCGGCTAATCCATGCGTAGGTTTCTTTCCAAATTGAAGAAACCCGTATCTGGCTCGAGACGAATCTTTGAGATTTTGAAAAAAAATCTTTTTAATTTTAAAATTTCAATTTTTTCTGGCGTCTTCTCACACCTACAAAATTTAAGATAGAGATTTTTTCTTCAAATTCATTTTTTTCCGTAGTGAGTTCTTTCATTAAGGTCATGTACATTTTAAAAAAATAGTAGTTTTCGCACTATATTGCGAGCAATGTGTGTAATTTTAGAAAATACAAAAAACAATATTTTCTCAAAAACGGCTCCAATTTTTTCTTTAAACTTTTGGGAGGGATTGTTATAAATGCACTGTATAAGATGATACAAACGCCATATTTCTATATTCTTTTGTTTGTTTTTTTCAAAAATTACAAAAATATAATTTTCTTGACTTGTCTCTCATGTCGTTAATATTTACATTAGCGGCAAGTCCTTTACAGTAATATATTTATGAGTACATGTGCTTTAAATAATGTGGACTAATTTTCGCGAAAACTCAACAGTTTTCCGTGAAAATTAGCTCAAAATTCTGCATTTTCAGAAACGCTCAAACACCATTTCTCTAAAACAGCAGGAATTTTTTTCTTCAAACTTTTCTAACAGATGGCGCTAATTGAGCTGTTTAAGATAACATAGAATTAATTTTGCTGTATTAATTTTTTTCAAAAATTACACAAATGTAATTTTTTTAAAGATCTCTCACGTCTTTAATAGACACATTTTCAACAATTTGTAAACACTATTGCATTTGTGATTGGAAGCGCTTGAAATGACGACATATGAAGTTTTTTGAAAACACAATAGTTTTCTACATAAAGAGGTTCAAATTTCGAATTTACACTCGCGCTTAAGCGCCAGTTTCTTAAAAACGGCTCCAAATTTTTCAATGAAAATTGCCATTTGGCACGAGATTTTACTGTTCTTTAATATTTCGAAAGTAATAAATGTGATTCTCCTAGTAGGAAGTCGAAAAATTAAGAAAATTTTATATAAGTGTTCTTTGGGCGGCGATAGATGGCAGCTGGGAAAAGTGTGGCAAGTCCGAATAACTAGCCGAAATCAATAGAAATAGATAACTAATACGAGAAAGTCTGTAGGACCACTAGTTTGCAATTTTTTCAACAAAGGAAATAGGAGGAGCTTCGTCTTTTGCAGATTTTTGTCATCTAAAATTAGGGAACAAATGTACGAACCTTTGAAAAATGAAGAAATTGGCAATATTTTGGGCGGCGATAGATGGCAGCAGGAAAGAATTTGTATGTATATATATATATATATATATATATATATATATATATATATATATATATATATTGCTCGCAAATAGATTATGCGTGCATGTACCCAACATGTACAGGGGCTCAGAAACACTATCAACGGCAAGTTCATGTAATTGTTATCAGGGATCAGCAATTTCGCTGGATGCGATTTTTATCCCCAGGGTTATTAGCCCTGGGGGTATGGAAAATGAAATGGTGATGGTAAGATGACGCCAGACACAGATACAAACACAAATACTACCATGCCCGAGGCAGGACTCGAACCCGCAGTCTTCTGGTCGAGGACCGCTACGGTACTACTGCCTTAAAGACCCCGACCAGCTGATCAGCATGGTGCATTTATAATATCTAAACCGAAAGAATTAATTAAATTAAATTGCTGTTTCGCGAGGTTCGGCCAGAAAATCAATATTGTAATCTCTGTATGCAACAATGGATTCAAAAGAGCTGGCATCATTTGCCGAATTGCTTAACTACGATCCGTGAAGTCACGGAGGTTACGCAGTTCGAGTCATCGCTGGTCATCGCGGATTCCTAGGCGGGTGTCTGAAGGTATGAGTATGAGTTATGTCAAATCGCGGTTGTTGATTTCATTAAAAATAAGAATAGGGGAAGCGAAGATATATTACGCAAAAAAGTCATTAGGGATAACACAAATAAGGCAGTTAAACACGTGGCTTGAATCACAGTCTAACAACATGTCTTTTAGAATATTGAAATTCGATTCTCAAAATTTGAATTCAACATAGAAAACTTCAAAAAAAAATGGAATAATATATAGGTAAAATGGGATAAAATGGTGTAATATTTTTTAAATAATATTTCAATAACCATATATGTATTATAATACACTGGAAAAAAGTTAAATTATATCAAATTTTGGGACTTTGGTACGACCAAGAAGAACGTAGGGTAGACTGAAATACTTACTACCTCTATGTTTAGAGCACTCACAGTCTGTTATTAGACTATGGTAGACTGAAGATAATATTTGAATTTAAACGCAGTGGCACTTTAAGATCACGGGCTGGATGGAGAGAGAGGTTGATTGGTTGACCAACATTCACATCTAATCGGAAACTTCGTTACGACTTAATTTTTTGGTATTAGAGTTTTCGATTAGATGACAGTGTCGCCTCTCCTGCCAGTCCGCGATGTTTCTGTGTTCAATTTTGAGTATACTTTGATATCTGCATGATGTAAATAACACAATGTTTTATGTACATCATGGATGGCAAGCTTCCCAATCATCACCAGCGCTTGCATCTTGCATTCTCTCTGATCCAGATTTGCGCCATCTGCTTCCATTTGTGTGGTGGGGTGTAAGGTGAGCATGCTTGTTTTACACGTGCTGTCTTTAAATGAGAGATATTGAATTCGGATTATACCTGTGACAACATAACTGAAAGAAATTGCATTACTTTGTTTAATTGTTAACAATATTGTTAATAATTACGTTTTTGTGTAATTGTTATTTGATTCAACAGAATTAAACAACCACGATGGCGAAGAGCTTAAGAAGTAAAAGGAAGCGAATGTTCAGAAGCATTAAGAGAAAACGCTATGCAGCTAAAGAATTGATAAGGTTAAAGAACATGTTGGGATTGCCGATCACGGAATCGGAAGCAGGTGTGTAAATTTGATATACGTTTCTTTACTGCTATGCTAGTTCTGATACAATGAATATCGCCAGAAACAAATGGCAATTTTTTATTCCTCTCTCAGCCTCTCACTTGTGTATGAGTAATTAATGTATGAATGTGTTATCCCAACATTGTGTATCCACGGCTCTATAATAGTTGCAATGAAAAGTCCCGAATGAAGAATAATGAAAATACTTCATGGCAAGCAGAAGTGTAATTTTGGTATACTTTACTTTTACTGCCAAACTAGTTCTGATACAATGAATATCCCCAGAATCAAATGGCAATTTTTTATTTGGGATATTTGGAGATTAATATCCAAGGTTATCTCATGATGTAACCTCCCAATTGTTTGTTATTGAGGAATTAACGTGTAAATGTAATTATCCCTGTGTGTTTTCTTGAGCCCTAATGTCTCTAGATGTTTGGGGAGTGGGAGGTTTGATTATTTTATTGACAGGACTATTATGACATTGTAGCTCGTTTTTCGATGCAAACTATTTTCTGTTTGACAGGAGCAAACCCTTCTGGTTATCAGTTTGTCTACAAAACTTGTGGCTATCATTTATTCTGAAATCAACTAATGTTAGTGAAGGAATGAGGGTTGGTATGCTGGGCTCAAGAAAACGTGCACATATAATAATCCCAACATTATGTATCCATTGCTCTGTAATAGTTGCAATTGAATGTCCTGAATTAAGAATAACCAAAAATACTTTACAACACGTGATTTAAATAATGATTTTGCCAGGTGTATTTTAATTCCATTTTTCCACAATTCCATTTTTTCAGGACCTTGTGTGACTGATTTCTCTTTCTGTTTTAACCCTTGTTACACTATTTTTTGCCTTAGAAAAAATTTTCAGACTACTTCAGGTTTTTAAAGTGCAGTCAAGCTATTGTAAAATAGCTTAATCCATGTATATTTAATGACCCAGGAGTTTTATCATTGAAGTGTCATGAAAGACATTTGCTCAGAATATAATCCATTTGAGGAAGAATATTTGTAAAGGTTATGGACAATGATTTATTGAAAAAATAAATATGAAGAGTATATTCTTAATGGAGAGTATGAAATGATCAACATGCTAAGTGATTTTCATGAAGTTTTATTTTTTAAACAGCGAGACATATGATACGGATAAATGTTTTTCAGTGTAATACACATTTAATCACATATAGCCATGACGTAAAAACAACAACAACAAAAAAAAAAGTAAACAAATAGTAATTTACATCAAACATTGACAGCAATGTGCACATTTTGTTTTCCTTCACTGTTGAACACAGGATTAATAGATTGAGTGTGACTTGTTTTATTAATATGGAATATTATTGAATGGAATTCATAATATGGAATATTATGAACGTATGAATGAATATATTATGGAAATTCATAATTGGAATTTATTAATAATAATGGAACCATGCATGATATCAGGGTGTACCATGCCTTATGCAGTGAATCAAATTGGGATGATTTTTAATTTCTGTATTAACTAAAAATTTCCTTAAATCTACATATTACCTATTTTTGCATTATTGACCCCAGCAGGGCACATGTGCTACGGGCACAATGTTCTCACATGACATGGATGCAACACTCAATTTTGAGTAACATTTCAGCCACAATAAATGGCAGCGCGAGTTGCATGTGGCAATGTGCATGTTGCCAGTTGGACAGTCCTGGTCTAGAACTTAAGAAGTCAATCCTTTTCTTGCATCATTTATATGGGAATTAACTTCAATTTTACATAAAATGTCTTTTTCCCACTTTATCCTTAGTGGTATTATGCATCGTATTCTATTCTTTTGGTCAACTTGGATCATACTTGATGCTTCCTTAACATATCAGTTTTTCTTTTACCCATTTTTAAAGCGTTCTGTAATAAATTCTCTACACTATGAAAGCACATCGACATGTAACATGGTCTGTCGTATGTGTGTGTAGATGTATTTTTATCATAGTTTCTTAGGTTTTTCTTTAAATATGACAATGAACATTTAGCCGACTACTATTCAGTATTACACTGCAAATAACTAAAAAATTAATCAAAGTTTGTGTGTTTGTATTTCCAGGGCTATCTATACCAATATTTTGTGAAAAATCATGTATTAGAAAATAACAAGACAGTTGATTCACATTACAAGCCATATTTATGTTTTGCTGGAAACATATTTGCAGCATTTTTACTTTTTTTTGTTTTTTTGAAATCTGTAAGTGGAAAAGAGAACTTATTGCAATCACTGCAATTTGGTGTCTCTTGGTGTCTGGGTTTCAACAATATTAAATATTCTTCCCATTTGGAGTGTTCTGGTTAAACATAATTACAAATGCACTTAAATGAAGTAAAGGATATGCTAGTATAATTAATGAAGTTTTACTATAGCCTTTTAATTTATATTATTGAATTTGTATAATGCATTGTTTCTGAACATAGGTGGCTCTTTTTTCACTAGTGTAACTAAATTACTCTTTGTCTATGATAGTGAATGTGTAATATGAAACTGAAAGTGCATTTTATGTTATCAAATTGTGAATGTGATAGAGATTGGCAATACATTATTATTTCCATATAATTTGCTGATTCTCTAGAATCTTTAATATTGTTTGATCAATCATTGATGTGTTTTTTCTTTTCCCAGTTGTTCCTCCATTACACGTCGTAGAATACAAATTCAAGAAACATTCAAAAGTAAGAAGAGCGCCTGATAATGACCGACGGAGTTTAAACTTTAAATTTACTGAGAAAGGGAATTTAATACCATTAGAGCCATCAGATGACGAAGCTGAAGAAATGAATTCAGAGTCTGAGGGAGAACACAATCCAGTAACTAAAATAGAAGTTAATGAGTCTCAGGGAGAAAATGCGTCGAAAGAAGGTGCAACATCGATGGATCACTCGCAGAAGAAAGTGTATGATAAAAAAACAATGAGAGACGAGTCTGGAAACTTCCCACCATGGTTTACTCAGAAGGATATTAAAAAACAAGCCAAAAAAATGAAATTGAGAAAGAAAATTATGAAAAAGAAGGAGATATTGAGAGCAATTAATGAAAAGCAAAACAAAAAGTTAATAAGGCGAAAGCCAAAGAGACGGAAGGTTAAGGAGACAACTGAGGAGAAAAGTAAGGAGATGACTGAAGAGAAAAGTAAGGAGGTGATTGAGGAGAAGAGTAAGGAGGTGACAGAAAAGTCTAAGATTGTGGAACAAAGTAATAGCGATGAGAAGCAAAGTATGGAGATGGAACTATAAATGCGTTGAGCAAAACAGTATAGTGGTCTAAATTGATAATTTATATATGCTTCTTTCCATCTTTGTGAAGTATTTTGGGAAAAAGGCAAATGTTGATCTCTTACCCGTAGGTGATTGTTTTGTTGTTCAAAACAAATTGTGTTAGGAGAGCAGTTAGATTACAAGAGTGCAAATTTTAAATGGGTGTAAAGACAACTAATGTAAATAAATTCTGTTAAATTGTATGGCCTGTTTATTTTTTGCAACAACTTCCTATTCACAATGTTTTCGTACAAGTTTAAATGTTTTAGAATTGAAGTTTCTACATATGTAAAGTTAGAAATTATTTCAAGTTTTGGCTTCAATGGGTTAATTCTTCTTAACTATGTAAGCAATAAAGAACTACACTGAGTATTCAGGAAATTTATTAATTGGTTTTACTGATAAGACATACAACATTCTTTTGTCTCTTGTATTAAATAGCTTTCTCTCTTTGCTCTTTAGCTTTTGAACTGAACATTTAGAATGAATATGATAGTATTTTGACTTGATTATATAAATTTATATATTTGTTTTAAAATCTTTTTGCTTTTTCGCCTTAATGAGTAAGAAGCGAGAGAATTGTAATTGTGTGCTGGAGAAGGGCAATTTTTCGACAGAAAAACTCATGGAGCCCTGGTAAAAAAAATTTGGATAATTCTTGTACGTACATGTGATAAATTACTTCCTCTGACATATGTAGTTATGCATATTTTCTGGGTCTTTGATGCTGAAAATTGATTTATGACAAAACACATCTGTCTGCTCAATGCTAGTGCAAAAACTGTTTAGCTGATTTTCTCCAAAATTGATACTCCATGATCAATTTAACCTTTTATAGGTTGGGTAACTTTTTATCTGGAATTATTTTAATTTTTTGTATTTACTTAATTTTGATCTTAAACGTATGAGAAAAATATTAATTTGTGATTGGAATAAAGATAAGATAAATAAGAAAATGATGTGGTCGTAATAACTGCCACAATCCATTTAGGGCTATGCATTACTCTGTCGTTTGTGATAGTGTACAGAACCACCTTGTATAATTTCTGAATAAAAAATATATTTTCACAAATTAACATGTTCATGTTCTTGACAAAGTAGACGAAAAACAAATAGGTGTAGACATGAAATACAAAAACAAGAAAATTGAAAACAAATAGTGCAAATAAATAAATATTCAACAATAATTATTTCATACAATATTTCATTTCATTCATATCTAAAATAGTATAATCACTGGTTAAAGAAATCAATATTGGAGGAAACGTTGCTACTAGAGTTCATTAGCTGTGTTATTGATGTCCTGTCATTGCACTGAAATTCCCTCCATTACCTGAATCTAATGCATCATCATTCTAGCCAATTTCCCCCCACCAAGTTGTTAAATTCCTATTAGGTCGTAGGTTCCAAACCATGCAAAACTTGCAAATGTACATGTAACAAATATAGGTGTTAGAATATACAATGCAAATATTACGTAAACACTGAGCAAATGTAACATTATTAATTATTATTATTATATTCTGTAAGTCACAAATATTTGGAAAACTAAATCTGTTTGGTGATAATCTTACACCATTAGATAACAAATTGAATAGTTTAAAAACTTATTTAAAATTCATATTTTCACTGAACAAAAAAATACAATTGTGTACTTATTCCTGACTACACCCCAGCGAATACAAGTGTAAATGTCATTGAAATAAAAATGTAGTATTTTATAATTAAATATATTGTAATAATAAAAAACATTACAATAAATAATAATAATAAATAAGTATCAAACATCTGTTCTTAAAAAACTTAAGAAACAAAAATCGAAGCCCCTACTAAATGTTCAAATGAATACACTGCGTCAGTGCATGTTGTGGTTGCGACGATGGGTTCGTAGGCTTCCGCGGCCGGAATCAATGTATTCTTGGCTATCCGGGATGAGCTGCGTCTCAGTTAATTGGACTAACGTTTCAGCCATCTAGCTGTGGCCTTCTGAGCTATACTGCTCTTTTGCCTTGCGTTGCGACGATGACCACATGCATGGCCCAGCAGCTAGATTTCCAAGAATTAATGGGATCACAGTCTGCAAGAATTGTATTACATTGGCGCAGTCTCTACAATGCAAAATTAGCCATACGGTTGAAAATTGCTTGGCTTAGCTAAGTAAAACCAATCGAAAGGTTGAAGAAATTTGAGGTCCTCTTCATGGTTTGAATGATGTTCAAGATATTTGTGGAATGGGTGGAATTGTTAATCAGATACCTTTAACTTCTGTATGTTTTTTAATTTCAGATTTGGGATTATGTGATATGCCTTTTTTGTCAGGATTTTATTCAAATTGCTTAATTTTTGAATGAGATTAATAAGAAATTTTACTTTATTAATTTTTGTTTTTTCTTTCCACTGGACTTTCCACTGTTTGTTATACTTTTTGATTAATTTATTATGTTATGGTAGGTGAATTTGAAATGGATATTTACATTTTGGGGGGTACTTCATATGAAGCTTCAATTACATTTTCAAAAAGGATTCCAAATTTTTTGAATAAACTTTCCCTCGAGTAGTGTAAATGACACTTCAAAGAATAGTGCACACCTAATTTTCATTAAAATCTCAATTTTTCAAAAATTTGCTCTGTCTTCCTGCAACTGTAATATTGAGGTTAGAGATTATATTTTAAATGAAAACTGTTCTTCATAGACATCTTGAAAAAAGGTCATGTATAATTTTTTTTTAATTTGGAAGCTGTTGCATAATTTTGCATGAAATATGGGTAATTTTTTTAACAATTGAAGCAAAACTGACTACATCAACCAAAATAAATTTAGAAAATTGCAAAAAACTTAAGTTAGCATTTGTGAATGGAGGGTAAATGGTGTCAGACTTTTTGAGAACTGCAGTTCAAAGATGGCAGATATAATCTATTGCGTTGGGAAAAGTCAACAAGCGAAATCTTCTGAATACTTGAAATGTTTAATTTGGAAGTACGGCTTTGAAAGTGTACATTTGAAGAACTGTTTTTAAACAAATCCAAAGTGAATTAACGAAAACAACCAGCATTCATTATAAGTTAACTAACTATAAACAAAATTTCTCAAATTCAGAATATTTTACGTTCAGGAACTTAAAATATTGATCTAACAGAAGCTGTGGTAGCTGGTATGTGTCATCCTTCTCCTTTGCAAGTAGTTTCCCTGTTATATACAAAAGTGCTAGTTTAACCTCTGAACCCGTTTTCTGCCGGAAAATAGACGTTCTGAAGGGAAATCATTTTAAACTTTATTTCTGGGCATTTACTTTCTACAATTCAGTAATAATTTCCTTCTGTTAAAAGGAAAGGAGATAGTTTTGAACTAATATAAAGGTATTAAATAATTATAAGTATTAGGAAGGTTTTTGTAGAACTGTATATGAATTGAATAAGTTTTGTAAGAGTAAACTTATAAGATTGAGAATGTTTTGAAAAAGTACATTGAACACTAATTGAGAATGTTTTGATGCTTATTTGCAAAGAGCAGTAAGTTTTGATGACATTGTATGAACGTTGACATTGACAGAGGGGTTCGTAAAGATTTCAAGTGAAGAATCAATTATACAGGATATAATCTCAATTAAAAAAAAAAGCATTTAGAGTTTTGTGAAAGGACACTGCAATTATTTCTGAAAAAACTACCCCAAATTTTTTGTTTAAATTTACCCATTGTGTCAATGGATAGTAAACAACTGGTGCTAATTCCATTTTCTGCAAACTCTTTTTCTTCAAAAATTGTAAATGGTTAACATTGTTAATTACAAATTACAAATTACAAATTTGAAGTTTGAGATTTTTGCGTTAAAATCTGTTCTAAAAAATTAATCTTTATAAAAGGTCATGATCAGTTTTTTGGTAGAGTTGTTTTTGTGCAATATATGCTTGAAATTAATGCAGATTATAAGAAAAACATTTTCTCAGGAACTCCTAAATTTTTCTTCAATTTTTCCCCCCCCAAGATGGTTAAAATAATGGTGCAGGTCTCGTGATTGTTGAACTCTCAATTTTCAGAAATTGTACAAGTTAGAAATAATATGAAAGAGTATGTGCTGTTGGAGCACCTAGTTTCTTAATTTCATATTGTATTCTTTCTCTGAACCCTTTTAATCCCTTTCAGTTCATTTCGTAGCTGTTTATTGACACAATAAAATTTGAAATCGTCTGTCCATTTATTTCATGTTAGTTATATCAACTAATCATTAGTGTTAGATATTTGAAGTATACATTTGTAATGTTTTCCTTGGATATGTACGAATTAAGAGAGACATAAAATTACATAAGATTAACTGTGACAATATTTTAATTACAAGCCAATGCTGATAATGTTAATTAAATGTTAAACTAGCATTAATAGCATTGTAAGATAAAATTATTCCATCTTAAATAAAACTAAAGCTACTCTCAATAGTTCTGTTATTATTATTATTATTATTATTATTATTATTATTGGCCATTACTGATCACGCTACACGATTAACGTGTGTAATTCTTCCAGGATCAGCTTTCGAGCTGTATTCTTGGATTACAACAAGGTTGTTACGCCTTGAAGCGTGAACTGTGAGATGATAGGTTGATAATGGATTAGGAGGTGATAGGATATTGGTGAAAGGTGATCGTGGACTTTTTGAACCATCCCAGCATTCGCCTTATGACCGAGGGAAACCACGAAAACCCCGGTCAGGATGGCCGGCCGGGGAATCGAACCTGGACCTCCCGATTACGAAGTCAGCGCGCTACGCACTGAGCCACTTCGCTCGGTTATTGTTATTATTATTACTATAATATTGTTATCTTACATTATTCACAGTATCTACTGGTCGGTATGTCAACCACACTCAGGAATGATGACCAGGTGTGTGGTTGCTTTACTGAAGGTTCAGATGGTTTCTGACAATACGGCATGT
>BOPP01000081.1:5035483-5052015 GCA_017312745.1 Gryllus bimaculatus
ATTATTATTATTATTATTATTATTATTATTATTATTATTATTATTATTATTATTATTATTATTTTCCGAGGAGGGGGAAATGCGTTTCGCATACCGGTAAGTCCGGTTATGTCGGACTCTCCAGCGTGGCATACCGACAAAAACATAACCTCCTCGATTCACATGGGCCATGGTATCTTCTGCGCGGGACCGTCATTGAGACATTACTTCACGCAGAAGATTGGCCGAGAGCATGAGCATTCCTCTTCAGATAGTCGCTATGGTATTTTAGCTCTCTCTGCTTTTAGTAGTGGCTTTCTGTTTTAGTACGTGAGCCACGAAGTCTCGCACTGTTTTCCAATTGTCTCTGGATTGCAGCATAGTTGGGCTGTGTTTGCATGCGTTAATTCTCGTCGCAATTTGCGGTAGCAGTCTCTTTTTGCTTCCTCCCAAGCTTTGCAACTATATATGGTGTGCATAACGTCGTCGTCTTCTTCATGACATTGTGCACATATCGGGCTTTCAGCGATTTTAAATCTGTATAGATATGCTGAAAGTTACCATGCCCTGAGAAGGCTTGGGTCAAGTAGAAGTCCATTGTGCCATGGTTCCTGCTGGTCCAATCCTTGATATTAGGGACGAGGCTGTGTGTCCATCTACCTTTGTACTCCAGGTCCCATCGGTTTTGCCACTGGTTCAGGAGATGGTTTCTCAATTCCGCTTTGATACTGTCTAATTGTCTTTTTGACAGGGTTTGTTGTTTGTCTGATTTCGTCCTCAGGTACATTGTCCTCCTTTCCTGGGGTAACGGTCCACAGGGGAGACACTGGCCAGTACTAAGGCTGCACTGTCGGATACCGTGCGATATCCTGAGATTATCCTTAGAGCCATCCTTCTCTGGACCTCTGTGAATTTCCGTCGAATGGACTCTTTAGTTAGCGCACTGGGGCGGCATACAGCATTTTTGAGTGTACTACGGGAGAAATTAATCTCCTTTTGCTTTCACTGGGACCTCCTGAGTTCAGCATCAGTCTGGAGAGATTTGATACAATCTTTGCAGCTTTTCCTGCTGATTTTATAATATGGGCCCCGAAGCTCAATCGTGAATGAATTTACACTCCCAGTTATGTAATATGCCGTTTCCATTCAATAAGTTCCTCCCCCAGTCGGATCACCGGGGGCGGAATGCTCTGCGGTTTGTAATCAACGCGGCCTCGGTCTTGTCAACAGACATCTGGAGGTTTCTTTGGTCCAACCATCTTTTAACTCTGCGTAGTGTTTCGTTGGTCTATATTTCCAGTAGTTCTGTGTTGTCACTATGGCATATAATCAGTGTGTCGTCGGCGTAGCTTATGAGTCTGGAGTTCTTTGGGAGTTCGATATTCAGGAGGTCGTCATATAGGGTATTCCACATTAAGGGGCCCAATCTTGATCCCTGTGGAACACCGCAGGTCATGTCTTCCTCAATCCTATACCCGTTAGTGTGGATTATTTTCTTCCAACTGAGGTAGTCCTCCAGGATCCTCACAAGGTATTCAGGGATCTTCCTAGCTACTAGGGCTTGTATGATGTCTTTCCAGCTGGCAGAATTAAAGGCATTTTTGATGTCAATCGCAATCAAGGCACAAAAACTCTTATTCCTTTTTGCTGTTTCTGCATGGTGGACTACTTCTGAGATCACGTCTATCGTCGAGAGTCCCTTTCTAAATCCAAACTGTCTCGTTGAAAAATGGACATGTCTCTTTAGTCGTAGAAGGAGCAAACCCTCCAATAATTTGCTCATCGTATCCAACAGGCATAAAGGTCTGAACGATGAGGTCCGATCGATTGGCTTCTTCCCTTTCCGCATGAGAATTAGATTCTGATTTTTCCAACCCTTTGTGGCGTCGTTAACACGAGGGCCATAACCATTAGGTCGGTGAAAGCACGCTGCAGGGGAGGAAAGGGTTGAGCCCTGAACTTCCGGGGTTTTTCGCTCAGGCAGCTGACGCAGACTGCGTGGCAGAGCCAAAAATACCTTATGCTGTAAACTCCTAGGAAGCTAGCTAGCGAGCCTACCTAGGAAACTTGTGTGGTAGGGGTGTAGGCCCCTCCTAAGATGCTAGCCAGCGAGCCCTCGCTTGCCGACAGCAGGCGAGACTACTTACGAAACTTGTGTGGTGGGGGTGCAGGCCCCAACTATTTAACGCGTCGCCATCTGCGCCCGCGTTCTCATTCAGTTTGCATCGGAGAGCGTAGGACGAGTAGGTACTGGGAGATGTCCGGAGTGTAAGGGCCAGACGATCTCGGGTGCTGAAGGCACGCGGTCCGCCGGACGGCGGCCGGTTTAAATATTGGCGTCAGGCCATGTGACGGTGATAGTCACGGGACGGAATCCGACAGCTCGCATCACACGTAGCTGTTTTCTGCGGTAAAGCAGGGTACTGGGAAAGAAAAAGTTGTCGGAGAGTTTAAATTTTAGCAAATTATTGTAACTTGTTTGTAACTTTTTAATATACTTCTTATATTATTATTATCTGAATTTATTCTTATTTCACTACGTCACACCTTATAGAATTTCCCTTGTTCAAGACACTGGTTAAAGGCTTTCAAAAGGCATTCTGGGTATTCTTGTACAACTATCCCCAGGAACCCGTTCGGAATCCTGTCAAGTCCCGGTGCAGTTCCAATCTTGGTTTTCTTCATCGTCTGGACTAGTTCGTCCTTCGTGAAGCGGTTGGCTTCGTCAGAGAGGTAGTCAGAAGGTTGCTCCTTACCCAGCATTCTCTGCTAGGGAAAAGGTCTTGGATAATTGCCTTCACCCATTCGGGGTCTTCTAGCCCCACGGTTGTTGAAGGTTTAAAGTTGCCCGTAACAATCTTGTAGGCTTTTCCCCAGGGGTCGTTGTTCACATCGTTTAATAGGGCTTTCCAGCACCAGCATTTTGTTTTGCTTTTAATCACCGATATTAGTCTTTTGCGGGCCGTCTTGTAATTTTCTCTCAGCAGAATGTCCGTTTTAGCTCTTGTTGCAAGTCTTCTAGCTTTAACACATGCTTGACGAAGCTCTGCAATAGTCGCTGTCCACCAATACACCTGAGTTTTCCCCTTTGGGATCCTACTTCTAGGCATTGAGATGTCACACGTGTTTTTAACGGTTTCGCATGTTTCCCGTACTACCTCTTCGAGGGACTCTGCACTTTCCCTCTTACTCCACCCCATGGACTCCAGTAATTTAGCTTCGTCAAGGAATTTTATAGCATCAGCTTCTTTTAGCTTTTTAGTGTTCCAAGATGGGCCGATGTTTGGCTGATTCCTTCTTCTAGTTCTGTTTCTAGCGGATGATGTGGAGAATTCAATGTAGCGGTGATCGCTTGGTGTTGCAGCGTCGAGACCCTGCCAATCCAGGACATTCTTGGCAATCCTTGTCGTTCCTATTGTTAAGTCTATTATCGAAGAAGCTGCACCACTTTGAAATGTACATGAGCTCCCTGTGTTTAGGTCTACCAGGTCCTTCCTAGCCAGGAATTCGCAAACAATATCGCCTCTGCGATCAGATCTGCTTTCGCCCCATTCCGGGGACTTGCTGTTAATGTCTCCAGTCAATATTATTTCACCTGGGGCTGAGTTCATGCTTGCCTCCAGTTCATCGATTTGCTTCTTAAATTTCTCTATTCGGTCGTTTGGAGAGAAATAGCAACTATATATTCTAAGGCTGTCCATTTCTACCCATACAAAACCTTGGTTTGTAACTTTAAATTTAGAGACTCTTATTTTGGAGTTAAGTATTACAATTCCTGCACATCTGGTCGTGTCCTGGTAGAGGGATATGTCGTCAATATCGTGCTGCTCACTCACCAGTAAGACATCCACCTGTCTTTCCCTTGCCGTTTGAATGAGAAGATCTTGGGAGGTCTTTCCTTTGCCTAAATTAATGTGAAGGAACCTAGGCATTCTTTGTTTTACCGAGTTTCCTTAGTTCTGCAGTAAGGGAAGGGCATTTATAGCTACCCAGCGTATGATTGCCTTCTAGGTTTTGGTCTTTGCAGACAATACATTGAACTGACTCTCTGCAGTCCTTGCCCAAGTGTCCCTTTTTGCCACATTTGTAGCATACTTCACTTCTGTCGGGGCCCTTGCAAGAGGTGGAGATATTGCCAAAGCTTAAACATTTAAAGCATCTGCTGACCTGGTGCTTCATCCTAATGTGGCAAGTAAGCCATCTAATCTCAAAATTCTTTGCTTTGAGTAGAATTTCTGCCTGGCGCGAAGGGAGCGGTGCAGTCGCTACCTGTCTGCCTCCGTACACCTTGTATAGTCTCCAGGTCGCCGGGGGGAAGTCCCCCGTAATGCGTGTGACAGCATCTCTTACCTCATCTAGGGTAACAGACTCATCAATGTTCCTTAATCCAATTAAGGTTTTTGGGTTAAACGTATTGATGTTTACCCTGTCTCGGGTAATTGCTTTGGATATTGCACGGGTGATTGCTTCGTTTAGGGAAGTGGGGTCACAAACTTTCTCCGGGACTATCGGGAGTTCATTTTTACGTGTCCTCCTGATCGTCTGGATATTAGCGTTGTATTGCTTCGGGTCAACCGCTTCCTTCATTCTTCTTAATATTTCTGCATATGATTGCCCTTCGTTGGCTGTCAGTTTGATGGTCTGGTTGGTGGGTCTTTTGTTCCTTGCCTTGCGGGTTTGATTGCCTTCTTTGGTGGAACTCTCCTTTTTCTTCACCGTCTTCCTGTGTTCCACTTTCTGCCAGTTCTCATCGGGGTTTTGGTTTGGTTTTTCAGTAACCAGCTCTATGACTTCATCCTGCTTGTCTTTCTTGTCTGGCCTCTTGTCTTGAAGTGGGCCAGTTGTCGTGGGGGTATTTGCAGGTGATCTCCGCAGTTTTGACTTCCCAGAAAAGGGGTTAAAACCTGCTTGCTCTCTGCTTTCGCTTGTCGAAGCATAGTATTTCGGAGACGCCAAGCGGTCCACGTCTCTGAGATTGCTGGTTGACGACCTCCGGGGACCTGCTTGCGCACCCCCGGCTGCCGGCACTGGGGCTCCAATCCCCTGCTCCATAACGGTTGATCCTGAGGAATCTTCCATCGTGGGTTTCTTTTCGGGGTCACCTTCCCCTAGCGTTTATACGCTTCCGCCAGCGTCTGGATTTGGTCCATGGGTGGTATTTTATTTTCCACCTACCCTGCGGCGTGGCCGGTAAGAGCATTCCCCGATTCGCCACCTGGGGACGCGTCCGATAGGAGACCAGCTACTCCCACGGATTATTATTATTATTATTATTATTATTATTATTATTATTATTATTATTATTATTATTATTATTATTATTATAACTATTATTATTACTATTATTGTTATTGATGTTGATGTTGTTGTTATTATTCAAAATTATTAACCAATATAATTGACAATCCAGTAGATTTCTTATACGTCTGAATAGGAATAAAAGTATCAAGAAGGACATTCTTTTTTTGCTGAAATTTTGATTTCATTGAGATAATTTTTTTCTAGTTTACTGTGATATCAAAAAGATGAAAAATAATTTACTTATGTTTGAATCGAAGAATAGTTTTTAGATACAATTTTCTATGGCTATTTATGCCACTAAAAAATGAGTGAATAAGAAATTGATTAAGATATCTACAGCATTACATGCAATAGTTATTTTGCCAAACCGATATCCTCTCTAAAAGTCTACATCTAACTCATCTTAATCATTGTTTCTGCTCTCAGGAGCTAATACAGGGGGTTTCTCTGTTTTAAAAGAATTCCAGATCTTCAAAAGTAAAAAACAAATCCTACCTTTTGCAGTCCACAATATTGTTTACTATGGCAACCAAGTATGGACTATACACCAAAATCAGAGGTTTTTTTGGGGATCAAAATTTGGGAGCTATTGGGATGTGTAATCCAAGGATCACAACCAATTCAGCCTTGTGAATATGGATTTTGCTCTAATTTGCTAATTATACTTACTCTATGATAATTCTTGAATTACACAGTATTGAGAGTACTGGAGTAAAAGTTGTGTTATCACATACAGTATGTTATAAATATTTCAAGGATGCATGTGATGTAGCATGTTTCTGATCTTAGTTATTCTGTGTTATTCTTGCACAAGGATTCCCAACCTCTTTCTTTCATGACCCCTCTTGAAGAACTTTTTGTTTCATCGACCTCTGTACATTATTTTTTATAATATTCATAACTTACGTAATCATGTCTACATCTCAGAAACACAGTTAAATGTCTTAAAAATAAAATGTTTCCACACTAATTTTGGTAAATATCTAGATTTTCAATCAGTAAATGTTTCCACCTTTGAAAAGCCAAGTATGTATTGACTTGAGTATTTTCTTACATGATAGAATATTGTTGTGAATACATAGTTATATTTTGTTGAGTTTTTTTGAAATCCTAAGCAGTTGCTTAGATAGGTTCTCTGATGCCCTGGTGCTCAAAATCAAAATGGTTCTAACTGCAAAAAATGTGAAATTAATAATTTCAAATCTAATTGGTTTAAGTATATGGCTAGTGCAATCTCAGTTGTTTTTTTCTCAGTTGATACTGTCAGAGGAGGGTCCTTATTAAAGGGTCCTTATTTTGGGAGGCCAGTGCAGTGGACTTGTTGCACTGTCTGAGCTTCACTCCTTATCATAGGGATGAACTAACATTGAATTTTTAATTTAATATAATATGTTTTTCCTTAAATCCGAAAGCAATTAATTATCATGTTCACTAACATTTTTTGTATTTGGTGGGATCTTGATTATATCTATCAATCGTCAGTTCATATTCAGACATAGACTCCTGATCTTCATTGACTCCCTTCAAAATTTCATTGACCACCAAGGGCTTGATACTAACCCCATTGGGAACATCTGTTCTAGCAGATGATCAGTAGTTCCTCTTTCAAGTTTGGGAACACCAAAACATCAACAAGGTCTAGAACAGCAGTTCCCAACCTTTTTCTTGCATAGACCCCTTTGAAAGAATGGTTTGCTTTATCAACTCCTCCTTTTTGTCTTACAATGTACAGCGAACAAAATTATCATAATACAAAAAAATTCACAGAACTGAATTGAAGATAACAATTTGACAAGTTATATAAACAAGATTTGGAAGAATTATTTTTAAAACAAGTAGTATTAATACTTTTAACCTTAAAAATATAAATAAGTTTTCCAAAAGAAAATCACACTTTATTGAAATTATGAATAAGAATTTATTGCACATATGTTTATTTTATTATTGTGAATCATGTAAAACTCCTAAAGATGAGCAAATTTGTAATTTTTTATTAGGTAAATTGAAACTTTATATAAGAAAAATAATAAAATGCAAAATATTTTTTGTAACTAATGGTATCTTGTTCTTTATTATAACAATTAGTTATGGGATATTGATATCGACCCCTTAATTATCATCGACCCTCAGATCATCATTGATCCTCTTTAAAATGTCATCGACCCCTGGAGGGCCAGTACCAACCCCGTTGGCAACCCCTGGTTGCATCTCACAACCTAGCTCAATTATTTCTTGGAATGTTGAATGTTGAAAAAAGATGTCTGCACACTGCATTGATTTCATTTCACATTCCTTCTTACCTTTTTGTAAACTTTCTCAACTTGATCGCTGAATGAATTTAGATGGCGTATTGTACATTCTGATTATTTTTAAAAACATTAAAATATTTTTTGTGATAACTGATAATCTACTTTCAAAGCATTGTAAAATGTGACAAATAAACTTGCATCATACTGAACAAATAATGAAAAATTAAATATATGTGTACATTTCATGAAAAGTTACACAATTTCTCTAAGTTGTGCAAAAAAGAAAACAAAACAAAAAAACACTTAGTCCCACTTGACAAATATTACCGTAACAAAACTACAAGCATCTAAGAATTTAACAATGAAGAATAATATGATAAATTATTATTTTCAGGAGCTATTAACTTATTTTGTATCGGTGTTTACATGGAAATTTTATACCAATCTGTTATTAATATAGAGAAATGTGTAAAAATGTGTGTAAATTCTTCACTGATTTGAATTGGAAATTTCAACAGTTACTTTAACCAGGTATTAAACCATTCAATAATAATAAAGTAATTTTCGTTTAATTTTCATGGAAATAGGTACAACTCCGTTGCCACTTGTTGCTGGATCATCTTACAATTTGAGTAATTTTCATGATGTTAAAAACAAAACTCTGCTTATAACTACACTACACAAATTAAACACTGTGAAAATGAACAAATTTTGAAGTTTAATTGGATTCACAACAGACACACTAGAAAACAAAAGCAATGCACCCAAACTGCAATTCTAATGCATCTATGAAACAATTATAATGTGACTGAATCTAATTAAACCAACAATATTATATATAAATATAAATATTATTGAATTTACAGATTACGTACGTATTCAGAATTATCTTGAAAAACAAACAAATGTGTATAAAGAAATTTCAGGGGGGTGCCACACCTCATGAGACTGTGCAGGGTTATTAACAATTTGTCTGCAAACTTTGTTTGAATTATCATATTTGAATATGATAGCTCAAAGACATGAACATTGCAATATGATGCAAGCACTGAATATGAAACTAAAAAATTTGATGCAAAGTTTAGGATACAAACATAAGCACTAAAAGAGGTTGCAAAGCACACTGAGTAAGCGTTCAATGTCTTGAATATTATTCTCAGAGCATAACATAGGCATCAAGTGGATTAAATTTAGGGAAGTGGATATATCAAGTCAAAAATACCATGATTGTAGAAAATTTTAAACTAGTGGGCATGTTGAGATTATAAATCATATACAATAAATAATTTTCTCTACATACATTTAATAATTAATTGTGCACTTTAAAAGTATCGTGCTCCTATTGTCTAGTATGTGCTAAGTATGATAACTGTAATGGAGAAAATTGCTTTTCATATTATTTTACATTAAAAAATCATGTCATTTCAACCAGAATCCAAGTACGATTAAGAGTCCATTGGCCCAAATATCACTAAAACAACAGTGACAAGACGTTTGTAAGTGCCTGAATGCCACAAGATGGACATCCAGAGTTTTTTAAAGAGAAGTTCGGAGTCTGGAATTTTTTTTCATTTTCACCAAACCATACAGGTGTCCAAGGAGGAAATGTAGAAACTTTTAAAATAAGCTCTTGAGACAATTTTAAGCATATTTTGCTGAATAGTTGAGCCGCAATAAGCACTCAAAAAGTTGGTTTCAAAAAATACTTTCTATGCAAAAAATTTCCATTACAAAAGCATATAAACACTCCAGAAACATGTAAATTGTTTATTATTTACAAAATAAATTAACGTTTTTGTTCAGAAAGAAAAATTAACACAAATAAAAAAAAGCACTCAAGTTACAAAAATTCAACTGCTTTTTTATTTATGTGTTAATGTTTTTTTCTGAACAAATATATTAATTAATTTTGTAAAAAAAAAAAACAATTTACATGTTTCTGGAGTGTTTATATGCGTCTCCAATGAAAATTTTTACCTAGCATGAATTATATAAAACCTACTATTGAGAGCTTATTTAGCTTAGCCATTTGGCTGACCAAGCTATTTATTAGACAAAATATGCTTCAAATTGTCCTAAGAGCTTATTTTCTAAGTTTTGATGTTTTCCTCCCGGACATTTTGTATAATTAAATCTCATTTCAAATAAGTTAGCAAAAGCTGTTTTAATGTTCACTGTACAAAGCCCATAATAACAACTGCCAAAGGTCTGCTTTATTATTCAAATTAGTGAATACCCAAAGCTGAGACAATATCCAGTTAATAGCATGAAGAGTAATTCCACCTCCCACTTGTAGTTGGAATGTTCTAGCCTCTTCCATGTTTTGTCTTTGTTCATTAAAGAAATTTATTAGAACCTGAGAGAAATGATCTATCAGAATTTTTTGTTGTTTAAACTTGTATTTGGCCAATTTATTAGAACCTGAGAGAAATGATCTATCAGAATTTTTTGTTGTTTAACTTGTTAACTACATATTTATCTTACAGATTCAATAAGATTAAAAGTGTATAAAAATTAAGAATATTAGTTGCTGGAGTATACCCCAAGTGAGGGAAAATAAAGGCTGCAAGTATGACTCTTGCAAAAGGCATGTACATTTTCACTGTGATTTTGGTGTGGTTGATTTCTTTTATCACAGTCGTGTACGCCATCTGAACCTTAATGCCTCTTTTTACCTTTACCTTTTACCTTTACCCCTAACATCAAATGTACAGTAGAATGCAATGACAAATTGACTGGCTCACAGAAAACGTAATGGTAAGTGACTTTTCGACCAACTTTGATTTCCTCCTTTTTCCTTGCTTCTGTGGCAGCACTATCACACAGACATAATGGAAGTTTCTTCAGAGCCCAACCTATGAGTGACAATTTCAAGCAATAAACAAAACCATGGCTGTGTGATTGTGGTGCCAAAGAGGCTAGGATTAAAAAAGTAGCAAATCAAATTTCTCTAAGAAGGCGCTTCCCATTATATTCTTCCAAGCAACTCAATTATCAATCAATTTGGTCACCTAAGATGAAAACTGAGGCCATAAAGGCATAAACCTAAATCCAGGCATATGTTCAGTAAGGAGAATCACATTCATTATAAACTATCATTAAATCATCAATTTTTTCCACAATAAGAATAAAGTTACAGTAAGTTACTGTTACTGTGGTTTGAATGGAATCCACCAGATGGTTCGAGGCTGGGTTATAATTATATTGAACATTCTTCAACCTAATATTTATTTAAATACAGGACAGACATAAAATTGTATCAACATGGCATATTCAGTTTGTGAAACATTAGTACATAATAGGATAACTATTTTGAGTATTATTTAAAAAATGTGTATTACATTTGTGCAATACAATTTTCTTGACAAATAAGTAAACCACTTCTCAATAATTAGGAATGTGACCTGTGTATTATACTATCGGCGTCCTTGATTATTATTGTAATGACACTGTCCTTCAAAGACATTCACTTCAGACGTCTTAAATTTGCCTTCTTACATGAAGTTATACAGGAAAGTAAAGATATCAAATTTTGATTTACAAGGTTGCTATGACGAGATAATTGTTAGTTTGAGCCTAGATGGATTGTTTAGGTGGTTCGACCCCAAAACTGATCTTCTTTTTTACTTTCTCGCCCTTCCTTCGTAAGAAGAGAAAGTATTGAAATAGCGCGAGCGAAAACAGCGAATTGTCGACATAAAAACTGTTATTACCGAACCCTGGCAAAGAAAAGGAGGATAAATCTTGTTCCTACATATGGTAAATTACTTCCTCTTACGTGTTGTGTAGTCAAAAGCCAAGTTTTGTGCGTCTGGTAATGAAAGAATGAATAAATCGTGTTCCTATATATGCAGTGTACAGTTACTATATAGGTTCGTACTGCAACTCCATACGAACCCACAACAAAATACCCCACATTCTCACATACTTCCACAACTCCGCAATAGCCCAAATTCAAAAATACATCAACAACCCCCTATTCCGAGATTATTCCTTCCATACCACCACATACTCAAAGACCAGCCTCGAAACAGCCAGAAAAACCACTAATTAGACATCTTCCAACTCCCCCTATCACCTAAGCCAGAAGGCAAAGATGAACCAACGACAGACGAACTAACAACTTCCTAGAACCGACTTGCGCAGCTAAAGACGCTGTCGACAACTCCGCCGCCTCTTTTCTCCACCCCTTGCTCACCCCCTCCCTCTCACCCTAACCCTACCTCCGTTCCTCCCCTTCGCCACCCCGTTATCCAAAACCCTAACAAAAAAACCCGCCTATCCACAACCAGACTCCCGATTCCCCTAGGGGGATAGGAGTCCAATACCCTAAAGCAAGAACACACCAGAAGCTCACAGTTCGAAGAAAATAATAATAATAATAATAATAATAATAATAATAATAATAATAGAAGACAAAATAAGATTAAATTATTATTTTTGTAAGTAATGAAGAGCTGGGCAGTAATGTTTCACAAAATATCTTTCTGATTTCTCTCTGAGCCGATTTTCATTAAATAATAATTATTGGTATGTTTGCTGTTAATAAATTGAAAAACAGTCGTAACATTCCTCCACATCTTCAGTATTACAGTTTTGTTTCTGAATCATACTGGACACAATCGTTTCTTGCTCACCCCTTCCCATCCCACCCACTCTGCGCAGCGCGAAAAGCTCCCGGCGAGTGAGCCGCGTGTCTGCCCGCCTAAGCTCCTGAATGGGAAAAACAGAAACAGGAAAGTTGCTGCAGCTTATGTAACCTGACGGTCGCCTCCTCTGTTGTCTCAACGTCTTTAAAGGTGACAAACATACGCGGTTGCCAAATTGCCAAAACAAGAACAAGTGGTCTCAGGGTTGGGTTCGAGTTACGCTAAAGACCCTATATGTATGTATGCATGCATGTGTTATTTCCGGGCACGAAGTTCAAACCATCTGCAGGACCGTCACAGCAGACACCGGCGCGGTATCTGCCAACGGGCGAAGCGTTTCTGTGTTTTTCCCAGAGAGTGTCGAATGAGGCAAACATCGCTTGCCGCACACTAGAGTAATAGCATCAAGTGTTTTATGTGTACTATCAATTTAATCTATTAAATCTTCTAAAAAAATCATTTTTGTTTTATGCAGGGGCGGCTCTACAATGAGAGCTGCAGAACCCCCACGTTTTCTACTTCTCTGAAATATTTTTGTTGAGGCATTTGCTCTAGAACAACTTTTACATTTTTGGACGACACAATACTCTCCTCGCTGTCGCGATGAATTCACGAACCCAACCGGACGCGCAGCGCTCTTCGAAGCTTCCGTGAGCTGCAATTTGAAGCTCCTACACATTGAGCATTGCTGTCAATCTCAGTTATTGAGCGGGACTTCGCTCACTCGTAAGAGACCATGCGAACTGCGCTCGAAGCCGCTCTAGGGTTCCGAGGAGCCCCGATTGCTTTATGAATAATGCCGATTTGCATGTCACAACCCCCCCTTCCAACGTGCGAGTACACATGCATCTCGCATAGGTTTCTTAACACTTACTTAATGTAGTGTTTTCGGTGTTGTTTCGTCTGTCTAGTGCATCGTGCTTTGATAAGACGTAGTGATTGGCATGTGCGAAGGTGCCTTATTAACTAGCCAACTTCCGGTGATAATATTCGATCGAAAATTAATTCTGTGAGTCTCCCTATTGAACAGATATTTTCTTCATTGGTCTCTGAGGATATGAGTAAAGAAATAAGGTGGCCCCTTTCGGAATTAAAACTCGAAGTTTTAGGCAGCAACCGGGGCAAAACGTTTACTAGACGTTTCGGCGAAGACATGTGAAAGAAATAAGTGGATATGCGGATGTGATCAATTGGATGCTCTTTTCAGTTTTCCATGCATTCTTTTCGGTGGGGAAAGTGCGTGGTCAACAAATCTTGTTAACTTCTCTGCGAAGATATAAAAAATAACAACAAAAAACACTAACAAACAAACAAACAAGAATTCGAATAATCAAATTCATTTGAATAACATTTGAATAATCAAGTTCAATTATCACTTCTTGGAACAGTAAAAGCACTGTCACAACTGGATTCTGCTTATTGGTCGAATATCCAGAAACAATGAAAATGTCACCAAGAATAGGTGGTATGATCTTTCGAAAGCAATAAATTGTATTAAGTTTTGTGGAGCGTTTGAACTCGCAAAACAAAATTTAATTGAAGTAATATAGAGTCCGACTTATAATTTGCCGCTGAACCACCATGTTATTAACTTATGAGCCACCACTGGTTGTGTGTTTAAAGTTTACGACAACGGAATGCCGCGGCGTAACAATGATCGCTGAACATAAACCAAGTCTTATATAAGTTAACAAAATTCCAAGAATGCTCTAATGTTTAATGTGAACTAATGACTTGTGTTAACACCTTGTGATTTCTTAATATCAAACAATTCTTTCTTTATATTGTAGAATACACCTAATGTGACAAAAAGTAACGAAACGTAATTGTTTGTCAATAAATAATAAATGATTGTGGTAAAAATATAGAGGATAGCCTATTTAAAAAAAGTGATCTTACTGCTGGAGATAGAAGTAGAATGGCTTATCAGATAGTTATACAAAATAATTTACCGTATTCTTTCAGTAATGAGAAAAAGAAAGTAGAACTGAATTGAGGTCGATTATTTTTGACAAGAAATCCGACTCTCACAATGAAAAAACCTGAAAATCTTTCGATGCCTGGAATTCAAGGACTTTCACAAGAAAAAGTGCTGTTACAAGAGCACATATTTTCTCGCACTGTGTGCAACGGCTCGGCAATATTGTACTACTACATGAACCTGCAAAAATATTTTCAACCAGCAACAGTTTTCTCTGAAGCGAGACTCAAACTCACGTCCATTGAGTTTACTTGCTGTGCGCTCTACCGCCATGTCACTCAGTCGCATGGACTTACTTGGGCCGATGCTTAAAAATCTAATTGTCTCTCCCATTATTTTGAATACACAAATATCGAAATTTCATAAAGTTCGACAAAAATGAGACTTGTGCCATTTGTTTAGGCGTCCCTTGTTTTATTTCTAGAAAATAAATAAAAAAATAAAAATTGGAGCTGTTTGTGAGAAAATATTTTTTTAAAAAATGCTTATATTTCACGCAGACCTACGCGAAAGCTACTCATATTTTCGAAAAATTATAAATGACGTTACTTCAAGAACTGAATTTAAAGAACAGATATTTCATTCAGGAAAAATCTCTATCTTCAATATTGTTGTTGTAGGATGACGCCGAAAAAAATATTTAATTTACGTAATTTTCAAAAAAAGACAGAGATTTCAACGAAAATGAGACACGCGTCATTCTTTTAACCGTATTTTACACTTCTAGGAAAATTTGGAGCCATTTTTGAGAAAAGTTTGAAAAAGTCTAAGCGTCGTGTAAAGTACCCCCCAAAATTAAAGTACCCACATAAGTCTCGAGATTTATCTACTTTTTCATTATCAGGGCCCGGCAATAAACTATTTTCTGTAGAAAATTCGCCGTTTTCTGGCGCATTATTACAATACTTTCTCCTTTTCCGAAGAAAGGGCGAAAAGGGAAAAAGTGGCATAGTTTGAAACCTGTCTGAAACCTGAACGTGAGAAAAGTTTTTGAACTCACAGGAATCTACAATGTAAGCAAAACTGAGATATCAGTAGTTCAGTATGATTCTACGAATTAGTTTCTGAAAAAGGGAAGAAGTAAGTTTGGAAACTCTTCTCCTGAAAGTGGAGCAGCAATCAGTGTTGTCACATGCATGTCAGCACCAAGTTAATTTGTCCCACCAATGGTGATTTTTCATTAGAAGATGTGGCAAGTTGAATTGTTTGATGGCGCTATCCTGCCTTAATAGGAGCATGTTCTAAATCTGGGTGGATAAATGGTCATCTCTTTTGCGAGTGGCTTGAACATTTTGTTTCAGTAGTAAAACCAAGAAGGGAAAACCATTTGTTTTGGTATTGGACGGAACACTACACTCACACCAGAAACTTTCAGTAATTGATAGAATCCGTGGATTTGGTATAGAAACCTTTTGTCTTGCTCTACATTCAACGAACAAGATGCAGCCATTCATGTCTCACGTAAAACATATTATACGCAAGCAATTGAAAGGTGGTTTGCTAATCATCTAAATCACATTGTCAAAAAGGTTCAGTTCTCATCAATTTTGGAGAAGCTTACTTACGCTCTGCAACAGCAGTCTATGGTTTCAGAAAAACTGGAATTGTGCCTTTCAATCGACAAGCATTTCAAGTAGTTGACTTTCTCAATCATCAACAGCAATGTGCAAATGTAGACCAAGAATGAGAAGAAAATACATTTTTCGACATTAGGTTGATAACTAGGTCGCATTTAGCCGCTGTCTGGGGGAGAATTCTAGCACCGGCTGCTCTAATCGGTAGTTTTTCGTGGTATCTCCGATCAACACCAGGCGAATGCCTGAGCAGTACCGTAACAGAACCAGTCACGTACCGTGCGCGATCTTTTCTTGTCCTTACTTGCAATGTCCTCACCCCTTATACTCACAAGCATTTCACGTCCATATTTGTCGGGAGACCAGTTGGGAGCTTAGACCTTGTCCAGGCTCAGGCGATGCCCCACTGGTGGGAGACAACTGGTTGGGGAAAAGGACGCAAGCCGACTTGTAGGTTGCCGTTGGATCTTGCCACCCTGCGGGGATCACTACCACCTCCGGCGGTAAAACATGAGCTATACTTACGGGACTAATGACCTTAGTACGCGCCTGGAACTATAATCAATCATTAACTTAAGGCAGTGGCGGTTCGTGGTGTGATTACAGTGTTTCTCAACCACCAGAACTTTTGACACCTTAATATTAAAAAGAATTCACTTTAATTACGTGCGAATGGCCTATCTTCAAATGAGCTTCTTATCTACAAGCGTTAACAGACGAAGAGAGGCCCCAGCGTGGGTCTGAGAGCTGACGTCATCGAGGGTGTTGGATTTCAGCTACAACAACCTTCGCGTACGAT
>BOPP01000081.1:5052636-5094735 GCA_017312745.1 Gryllus bimaculatus
GAGAGAGAGAGAGAGAGAGAGAGAGAGAGAGAGAGAGATATACACACATGTGATCAAAAGTATCCGCACACATGGCTGAAAAAGACTTACCAGTTCGTGCGCCCTCCATCGGTAATGCTGGAATTCAATAGGGTGTTGGCCCACTCTTAGCCTTGATGGCAGCTTTCACTCTCGCAGGCATACTTCAAACAGATGCTGGGAGGTTTCTTGAGGAATGGCAGCCCATTCTTCACGGAGTGCTGCACTGAGGAGAAGTATCGATGTAGGTTGGTGAGGCCTGGACTCGAAGTCGGCGTTCCACAACATGCCAAAGTTGTTCATTAGGATTCAAGTCAGGACTCTGTGCAGGCCAGACCAATACAGGGATGTTATTGCCGTGTAACCACTCCGCCACAGGTCGTGCAGTGCTCGATCGTGTTGAAAGATGCAATCGCCATCCCCGAATTGCTCTTCAGCAGTTGGAAGTATGAAGGTAATTAAAACATCAACGTAGGCCTGTGCCGTGATAGTGTCACACAAAACAACAAGAGGTGCAAGCCCCCTCCATGAAAAACACGACCCCAACGTAACACCATTTTGGACGAGTCCGGATACTTTTGATCACAGAGATTATTGGGTTAATGAGTATTGAGTTTCATATATTTGGCTAACTTATATTCATTTTATATTATTCGTTGATTTAAAATGTGAATGTGATAAGGTGGAGGAGGATGGAAGAGGTGGAGGAGGAGGATGGATGAATTACTTCTGTGGATAGGCCTGATGATCAGCTGTTGATAGTTCTGTGTGATTGTGGGCAGTTCGTAACAAACCGTAATTTAGCGTCGTTACGCATATCAGCGTTATTTCAATTATTTTTTGTAATTAGTTTCATTGTTCTCTACGGTGCTTCTACTGCCGAAGTATATGAACTGAAACTGACATATTTCCAAACGAAGTATGAATCTTTTCCACTATAGTGCATGGGTTTTGTGTAATTTTATCGTTTGGTTAGTAAAGATAAGAAGGCTTAAATATTTATTTCCCTGATATTAGAAATGAATTCAGTAGACAATTTAAAAAACAGTCCTTTTGTTTCATGACATATTCAAGAAAAAAAATAGATATTAAGGGACCTAGAAAGCCAACTCCATGCCTTCAAAATTTTATTGAAAATGTAAAATCACAAAAAGAGCATTTGATTTAAAACCCCAAAATGATTTTTAATAGTGATTTCATGTGGTTATGAGAGCGAGATTCGAAGAGAGCTTTGTTTTGTTTGCAAATTGGTTGGAGGCGTGGATACATGGTTGAAGACTGGGTTTGAAACAACGAATAGTTTAGCTAAGTTTGTCGATTCATTAAGTTTAAAGAGTTGTATCACAGAGGAGGAAATTTGAAAAAAAAGGGGAAACTTCTAGAATCACATAAATACAGTTTGAATCTAACATTGTTTTGCACTTCCAGAAAAGCAGACTAATGTCAGTCCATCTGTCTGTACTGCCACAACAGCTCCTGACGGGGTCGAGGCCTAGCAGCAGCATCCCGGCCTTGCAGCCATGGGTTATAGGGTTCGTGTGGTTAGCACATAGACATCCCTCCGCCGTATTATGGTATTCTCAACCTGAGAAGTGAACTTCCTTATGGTCACACAGCAACGGATGCTGGGGGACATCGCAAGGAAAGCGCACACTATAATCTGCCCCGACCGGGAATTGAACCCGGGATTGCGTCATGAAAAGCGAGTACACTGACCAGTGCGGCAAATACTAATGTATGTATCTAAGTTACCTTTCTGCCATTCAATTTAGCTAAATTGAATGTTGTATTGATGTATCTAAATTACATTCTTGTAATTCGATTTAGCTACACCCCACTTTTTGGAGGATATTTGCCGAGACTGCTCTATTAAAATAAAGTATTTGAGCATAAAATGTTAAACTGTTGGTATTGGAGGTAATGGGTTATGTAGATAAAAGAAACAACAATTTTTTTAATTAATGTGTGTATCAACTTTTTTATTTGAAACACAAGGCAGCCTTTATTTTACATAATACAAAAGTATATGAACAAAGCATGAACAAATCTGCTGTCATGTTCTGGAATAAAATGGCAGTGCATAATTGACTTATTTGGAGTAATGATGAAGATAGATGGTGACAATGATGTGATACTAGGACAAGTTGTGTGGTTTAAATCTGTATCTCATACCACTTCTACATGTACCTGTAATTGGAGAATAGAAAATAAGCATTCTGTATAAAGTATACTGCTATAATATATTTACCTCTACATATCACATAAAAATTAGAAATTATTACTTACACGACTGAACTTCCTGTTCAATAGTGCTTACTTGTTTACACAGAGGGTTGATCCTTTCCATTTGCGGTAGGTAAGCTTGTACTATTTGCAGAGTATGATGTGCATTAGCTTGGCTTCTTTTCTAAAACATATGTTAAGGAAATAAAACAGCATAAAAATAATACATACTAAAAGTAGAAATACATAATAAAGGTACAAAGAAATTGAGTAAATTAATTACATCTTTATTTGAGAAATGTATAAATGGTGTCGATGTAACAAATGAGTGGAAAAGGGGAATCATTTCTGTAAGACATAAAAAGGGAAGGATGGATGAATGTTCAAATTATCGAGGTATAACTGCTTTAAGTACTTAGTCATTTATATGGAAGAGTTTTGAAATCTTATTGGGAAAAAGAATTTCAAATTAAACAAGGAGAGATTGAAGCTGGTTTTTGTGTTGGCAATAGATCACGTGTTTGTAGTTAAACAATTAATTGAAAAATTTGATGCTGTCGGCCAACAAATGTTTTATGGATTTAGAGAAAGTGTACGATAGCATTCCACTTTTGGAGTTAAAGCAACTTTTGAAACAGTTTAATATTAATAAAGTAATTGTGAGACGTCTACATATAGTGATGAATCTTGAATAAAAGTAAATTTGAATATTTCCTATCATATTTTCACATTAAAAGGTTTTCATCTATACTTTTTAAAATATATGTATTTGCAAAAATAGTTGGAAATGTGGAATAAAAATGTAGGGAATGAGAGTTCCAATGGGAAATAATACGTTAAGCTCTCTGTTATTTCCAGATGATCAAGTTCTGATAGCACAAAATATAGAAGATATTGGGAATGCGTTTCGAAAATTAATAGATTATAGTAAATGAGAATTAAAAATAAATGTCTAAGATAATTTATACGGGATGTGAAAAAAAATGAGAAGTTATTTATTCAGAGCGGAAAACATGAAATAAAATGTTCTGATTTTTCATATTTAGGAGTCAAAATTCAAAAAGGCACATACCAAGGTGAACATATTAAACACAGAATAAATAAAGGTAGGGCGACCATTTTCATGGTTAATAAAGTATTAAGGAGTATTACAAATATTTTGAGAAAAATTAATTACAAATTTACAAAGCTATTATAGAAAGTATTGTGGTGTATATTACAGAAACATGGAAATTGACAAAACAATTAAAATCGAAACTTTTCCCTACGGAAATAAATTTGTTACGAAAAGCAGCAAGGATTTCTAAAGTAGAAAAGTTTCTTAATACTATAATTCGACAAATAATGAAAAACATGTAGATTCAGTTTTAGGTTTTATCACGCAAAAATAATTAAAATGGTTTGGACACGTGAAAAGAATGGGAGAAAAAAGAGTTCCAGAAAATATTTTACTATGGTTTCCTATTGGTAAAAAATCAAGAGGACGTCCTAAACATACTTTGATAAAATAAATTTTCGAAATTATAAATACACGAGGCTTAAATGAAGCCGACAGGGATTCATGGAAGAAGAAAATTAAAATAAAGTAGTTGTAAGTGATTTATAAACCAAAGGAAGTTGTAAAACGATGTTATAAGTGTTAAATAGAAAGGTAGTAATGAAGGTTTAACAAGTAAGTTAATAGTGGTAATAAGAAAAGTTCTAATTGTATTTTTAATTGTAGGCGGGGCATTCCCATTTTTTATATTTTGAAGTGTACATGATAAATGAACTTACTGCTACGAAACTCCTAGAAGCTGATTCCTAGTTTTATCAGAATATCATGTTTTTGAGGGCAGGATAATGTAAAAATGTTTCTGCCATTTTTAGCGTCATGCACGTTGAAAAAGTAAACGCTCTAAGAAAGCGCTGTAAAATGCCATATTAACTAATTTTGTGTTAATTTTATTGCTTTAGCGGTAGGAAAAAACATTAATTCGGTAATTTTTGCAAGTTCTAAGCTCATGTTTTTCTTTAAAACATATTTCCCCTTTAAAAATTATAATGTGACCCTTTTGTTCTTGGTTTTTACTTTCTTGCCCTTCCTAAGAAGAGAAAATATTACAATTGTGCGCTTGAAAACGGCGAATTGTCGGCGGAAAAATCTCTTATTGTGGGGCCCTGGTAACGAAAAAGTGGATAAATCTCGATCCTATAAATTATAAATATCTTACTCTAACACATTGTGTAGTCAGGATCCATATTTGGTGGATTCTTTCTACCTAAAAATCGATTGACGGCAAAACCGCTTGTGGTCAAAGCTTGAGCAAAAACCGCTCAGTCAATTTTTTCTAAAATTAATACTTCTCGATCAATTTAAATAAACTCTTTTGAGATGACTTTTGAGTTTGAGTCGTGTATTTTGATTTTTTGCCGTAGTATTCATGAAGCCTCAAAACATTTTCAAAATTTTCCCAAAACTGGCTTCTACTTTCTGATATAACTTCATCCTTGGACTGTATGAAGAACGCTTATAAGTATGGTGAAGTTCTCATTTTTGTTGAAATCAGTGATTTTTTGACAATTTTAAACAGTGTGTTTCATTTTTAACTGTTTAATTTTGTACAGTTTTTCAAAAATATGGACAGTTTTCAAGTAATTTTGTTTGAATTATACTGAATTTAAAAAAGTTGAATGAATTATTTCTCATAAATGGCTTCAAAATTTACTTTAAATTGTCTCTTCGCAGGATGGTACGGACGGACGGTCTTTCAAAAAATGGTGGAAGTAAAACTTCCGGTGAACACCCTATTTTCGAAAATTGTCAAACGTTAACATTGCAAAAGTGCAAAGTTGAAGATAGATATTTTTGCATTAAACAAAATCTGTTCCTAAAAATCAGCTCTTTGAAAAAGGCCATTTATAATTTTTTGAAGAAACGAGTCTTTTTCGCACAATTCCTTAATATTAATATAATATATAAAAAAAATTCAAAAATTGCTCCAAATTTTTCTGTAATTTTCTTCTACGGATAGAATAAAGGACGCTGAAAATAATGGCACGGGTCTAATTTTAATTGAGCTCTCCGAATTTTTGAAAATATCAAATGCATGAAAAAATGCGTGAAAGTATGTGCTGTTGGTGCACCACTTGTTTCTCGAACAGTGCCGGCCTCTCTGCACGTACCAGCCTGCTGGAGACCCGCGAGCCACTTAAGTCACTCTAAGGCACTCACCTTAATCCATTATGAATAGCCTTTCTTTCCATTTTAAACACTGTTTTGCATATCAAATCCTCGAACAGGATTTAAAAACTAACAAAGAGTTCCGTTTTCTGCATTTGATTTCCTTTTGCATTCAAAGATTTTATTCAACGTATCAATTGTATTCAGTTGCTGCCCCGTGGCTGCTTACTTGCCCGGAAGCGGAATGCTTACGCAGGGAAGTGTTAATAAATGCCGTCAATTGAGGGTTTCGAATTCAGAAGAAAGTTTAAAATTGAAAGGGTAATGAGGGCTTCTAGAGTGTCTTTACCGGTGCGAGCACCGGACATTCAGGAGCAAGTGTCTCATGTGTAACTTCTTTATTCGGAACTTACCACCACGAGTTCATGGAAAAAAGTTATTACCTTCTACTACCCTACATGCCCTCAAAGTTTATTAGATTTATTCTGAGACTCCTATATATTTAATTTAAAATTGTTTATGTAATGAATTTTTGTCCTTTTAAGAAACATTCACGAGCCACCTCCGACTTGAATGTCATTGTAATTTTATTTTGCATATTTTGTGGGTCTGCAAACATCACTCACAACCCTAATTGTTAGTAGCGATGCCAGACAACTAGGTATCTATTCATGTGGTAGAAATAAACCTAGTGGTGCTAAAACAGCACGTACTTCCTCGCCGTATTTTAACGCAAGATTACACGAAAAGTACTCAATTTCTGAAAAACTGTACATGATATTATTTCAAAATCTATCTTTAAGGAACATTACAAAAAAAGAATACCTATCTTTAATATTTTAGTTGAAGGAAGACTCCGAAAAATATTTGAACTTTTGCAATTTTCGAAAAATCAAGGACTTTTACCGAACATGAGACCACCATTATCTTAAAAGTCCTTCACACTATTCATCACCAAAATTTAATAAAAAACGATGGAGACATTTCTTTTGCAAATTTGGAAAATATCCTACTGGCTTTATGTAAAGTACCCCCCAAAATTAAAATATCGATTTCAAATTCAAGGGGACGCATCATCAGCCAGGTCGATTGGCGAATATCATTTTTGGAGAAAAACAGCTGAACGCCGCTTTAGCCGCTAGCGGTCAGACGGATCGACGGATATTTTGCCGTCATTCGAGTTTTCGGTAAGAAGGACCTACAAGACACGGATTCTGGCTACACCATGTGATAGAGGAGTTTTTCTAAATTTATCAACTGGATTTATCCATTTTTTCGTAACCAGAACCCTGTAATAAGAGTTTTCTGCCGAAAATTCGCCGTTTTTTCGTAGGTCTCGTTTTCTCTAGGTAGAGAGAAAGTTAAAGAAACGACTTGTCAATGAAGTGAATGCTTCTAAATTTTTTTGATAATAACTTAACTAGCCCAGAATACTAATAATCACAATTATTAACCCCTCAGAGTATTAACTATTTATCAAATAAAGGAGTCTTATCATCGAGTTGCACGAAACAAAGTCACGATTTAAGGTTCAACAGCGGTTCCGTAATCCTTTGGTACAAGTATCTAAGTTAATTTCATTATAATATTTATATTTTTTGGACTAAAATGTTGAGGAATATTTTCTACACAATACTGTTAGTTCTGGTCTTCTCTTTTATTTGTGGTGCCTAGAGAAATGTAGCTCTGATGTTTATAATGATGTTGCATCAATTTAGAAATAAAAATAAGAATATTGTATTCATTTTAATTCATATTTTACTGTTTGTTTAATCTACTAGCTTTAAATATTGATAGATGTGTATCTATCAATATTTACAGCTAGTAAATTAAACAAACAGTAAAATAGATATTAAATGAACACAATATTCCTTTTTTATGTGTAGTTGGTTTGGCTTAAATAAAAATCTTACTTTTCTTGAGGCTTCTTGAGGCTTAAAACAACAAACAAAGAAACAACAAACGAACTTTACAAAGAACCTGTGCCCAGTCATTTCCTGCCATTTTTATGCTATTTGATCTCAGAAACTTGTGCTCTTATCAAATTTCTTGAGAATCTGTTTATTTCAATTATTGAGGTAAATCTCAAACTATGAATTACTGCTGTTTTTTCAATTGATTTATCAGGGTCACCTGTGCTATGAGGTCATTGGTGACCATTGGCTACTTCATATTTGTTTCATTAGTTGATTATGGTTGTAAATCATACTGTGTACTTACAACATTGTCCAATTGGTCTTGTAGATCGAGAATCCGTTGCATCATGGACTCAATTTTATTTGTTAACTCTCTAATGGATAAATCTGCGGTTGGTGATGTTTGTTTCTTGGTGTGCATTTCCTGGTGAAAGTGAAAGGGTTAAGTAAAGAACATCTTTCTGATATGCCATGCATCAGTGAAGCACGTTAGAATGATTTTCAATTTTATACTTTTTTGTTTAATTTAAATATAATTTGGCTTTGTTTATACCTAATATTAATACCTTAGCATTTGAAGTCCTTCTACACTACTGTTATATCTCTCTCATTTCTATTTAATTAATTTTATGTATGTAAGTTTATTAGAAATGATTAAGCTGGGTACATGATGTTTATTATGATTTATGTATTCACTCAAGGAAATGACACTTTGACAGATACACGTTTTACTTGCTAATATCTTCACTGATAAGACAGCCAATATGATCACCACTTATCTTTGTATCTATTTCCTTTGTAACCATTGAACAAAGAACAATAGGGTAAGAAATTATTAAGACTGAATGTATTATTAACTATTACAAGTACTGAATTTGAATAGAAAACATTATTTTTAAAACTAATACGTTTCTGGAATTCGTAGTGTAGAACATGTTCGAGGGATGCTAGTATGTTTTACTAGGGACCTTTCAACAGATATAGGTCGCAATCTGGTCTAATTTTTTTCTATAGATAGATATTCACTATTTATATGTGCTGTGGAAACAATAGCTGCCGTCGAGTACTGGAAGTTATTGAAAAAATACCGAAATTCCATACTTTTGCCGATGCAAATCATCGTTTCGCGGTATTTGTGCAGTTCTGTCTATTATAAGAGAATATCCGCTCAAGGAAGACCCGCTCCTACGGGCACGAGTTCCAATTCAGGGCAGCGCAACTGAGCTAATGGCATGGCCCATGCCCTTGACAGGTCCGCAATGCGGCGTGGGCGCAGCGCCTGTGCGTCTGGGCATTACGAGTAGTTCTTCGATATTGAGAAACAGAAATGTGATAAGATGCTAGTATACGGTATGCAAATGTAGTTAACATTGTTTGCTAGTCTTCTATTATGTTTTATGCAGGCACATCAGTTGATTCAGTTGAATGCATTTGTAGTACGTACATCTCGGAGAAGTGATTTTGATCGTTATCCATGCTGGTGTTACCTGCTAAATTAGCTCGAAAACGGCAACACCTTTGACTATCATTGTTTCGTTCGGAAAGACGACTCTGAAGGATTTAGAACTCACCGATTGGTTGATTTATTGCGTATTATTATAATCATTGAGCTAATCACCGGGTTCGGGTCCACTCGAATCCCCTTTGCTGAATATGCCCCATTGTCAGTAGGTGCTTGTAATAAAGTTCGTTTTTTGCCGAAATGGCAGCATTTTTTAAATTAAATGTAAGTACATTAGAAATTTTCAAGAAAATTAATTGAAATGATCGAATTCTATAGTCGTAAATTTTAATTGATGTTTACATTAATCAGCCTAAATATAACCGACGTAATTGTATTTATTATTCGTATAAAATAATTTATTGTCGAACTAATTGCGATTAATCCCTAGTAAACTAACTGATGGATAAACAAAATAAACCCACAGATTAATATACCGAGACACAATGTTCCCAAAAATTAGCAACTGTTTTCCGCCCAGCAAACTGTCAAACATAGCCGATAAGTAGACATTCTAGGGAGCAATGACAACACTACATGTGTCGTCCGCTGCAGCAAGGATTGTCTACGGCGTTAGCGAAAACCAAATTCTTTATTTTTTTCAGCAACTTCCAGTGTGCGACGCCAGCAATTTTTGAGCATATATAAATAGTGAATATCAAAAGGAAAAAAAAATGTCATATCTCGACCTGAACCAAGTTAAAAGGTCTCTTGTTAGTATTTATTAGGTATAATAAATGCTGTCTTGTTTAATAATCCAGTATCATTTTGTAAAAATTTCAAATGTAATATTCCGATAGAATGATTCAATGAACTCCACGGGGAAAATTTTAATAAATTAGTAATCTGTTAAAACTGATTTCACATCAGCTTCTTTTATTATAAATATTTTTTTGGCATAAATTTGTTGTTAATTCATAAACTTTATTAAACTATTAACATAATTTGGAAAAAGGACAATATAATTTCATTAGTATTTTACTTCATTAAACCATTCTAAAAATCTGCATACAATTTATATCAGTCTGTTCAAAACTAAATATATCATATGCTTCTGTTAACAACATAAAATTATAATTCTAAATCTTAAACTTCTAAATGTTTTGAAATAACTTTGAAATATAGTTCTGAATGATCTTACTTCTTCTAATCGTAACAGTCTTTGTGAGATCAACTCATAGTCCAACAGATCTTTGGCTTCAGTGGCAGTGATGTTTCCTGTAATAATGATTATATTATTAGATAACAATAAACAATTTCAGAGTAGAATATAATTATGGTAGCTTTGACTATTGTTAAATAGCTGCTGTAATTTATTTTAATTTGAAATCTATATACACGGCATGATACATGCACTACATTTATTACAATATTTAAATGCAATTTGTAATTAACAATCGAACAGAGTGTTATGATAGAATGTATTGAGTAAGCTGAGTCTATAAAATAAGAACGGGAAGAGGAAATTCCAAGGCCCAACAGTGCATTTGAGGCGCTTAGTTTAATAATGGCAGATCCCAACCGACCTCGCATTTTCAGTCACACGTATGACAGTAAAGTGCTTGCCATATACATATCATATGCTGAAATATCAAATGATTTGGAATATGGTACACCCCTCAAATTTCACCTTCAAAAATTTGTCCGGAGTGAACGTGAATGTGAACGAAAAAAGAAAAAGTCATTTTTTTCGAAACGAACAACAATTGGGATCTGCCATTATTATTCAGAGCGCCTCAATTCCTCAATTCTTTAAACGTTTAATGAATATACATTGTGGTGTTATAAATAATATTGTTAGTGTTGACAAAATAAAATAATGTGCTGGGAAGTAATTTATTTTAGAGCATTTTACTGTGAGTGCCGTTGGCTGCCAAGACGGGAGGGGCACTGTCCTAAATTTTGTAAGGGAAAATAGTTTTATTTGCGTTCATCATATAAGACCTTAATACTTAGAACAATGGATTCTCTTTCCCGTGAACATGCACCACTTCGAATTTGAAACCACAGTCTTTTGACAATATATGGTGTAGGTTTTCGATGTAATGGAATTACGTTCAATCGAACTGCTGTCAAAGGCGGCGTCGTTGGTCGAAGTGCTACGCTCCCTTAAGTCACGGGGGTTAAGCAAGTCGAGGTATCGCGGTTTCCTGGATTGGTGCCCGCCTGGAAACTCCACGATATAATGGCGACGAGACCCTGACCGAAGGGATAAATAGCAAAGACTGACTACACTGACGTTGAATGACTAGATTAAAGGAGGATTACTCCACTACACGTTCGATGCCAGTACGTGGATACATGAGAATGTCGATACGAATTAACGTAACTGAACTTTAAAAAATCGTACTCTAGCTTTCACAGATGTTATGATAGAAGTCATTATTGTGTCAAGAAAACAATAGCTTTACATTTTCATATTGCAAAGGCCGTTAATGGAATCCAGAGAAATTTCTGGAATGGCTCACACGCGTCATCACGTATATGCCGCTCAAAGAAGAAACAATTCTTCGACAAAAAATAATAGGCCAATCAATTGTCTGCTAGAAATACATAAAGTCTGCTAGAAATACATAAATACATATGTTGCCAATTTAACAGAACGGATGTCATAAAGGTTTCTGGAGCTGCAAGAAAAACTTGTTTAGCAAAGTCGTCTCAAATGCTGTAAGGAAAGCAAATGTAATTTAAGTATCACTTGACTTGCCTACCAGATATGCGTAGTCAGTGCACCTCACGACTGTATACTGACGACAACGAATTTATTGATTCCATCCTAGACTGTTGAATTTTGTAAGATTGGTGTGAAGACATAGAGTAGCAAGGTACTTTCTCACAGTGGACCTTAAGTAGTGGAAAATGGAAAGTCTTATTAACAAGGGAATTTTTCAAAGAGCTTTGCTATGCTCTCTTGTTTTGCACTACCTTCATTATACTATCTAGACAATTATCACATTTTGACCTCGGTTAATGCCCCTTGAGGATAAAAACGAATAACGTATTTGTTTGATATTGGTGATCTTAAATTGCATGCTATTGTATGCAGAATGAAGTAATTTTCTCTCAAATGTTATGTATAGTAAATGAATTTAGCAATATTTACATCAAGTTTAGACTTGAGGGCGGCAATGGTAGAAAGGGGTTGGCAAAAGGTCCCATCTGCTACCGTGTCATTTAATGGTAACCTTGGTGGTAATAAGTTCGATATTGGAAACTACACAGCTTCGATCTGATACCGGTATTTACATCAGGTGTCTCACCGCCAAAAATTGGGACCATTCAAAACAAATACGGCAACTTTAACATACAATATGTGGCCAAAAGATAGATTCCGAAAATGTGGTAACTAGCTACATTTTGTACAATTACATCGTTCACTCATTACTGAAGTTTTGAGTTTACTATGAATGCACGAGTATGTAGTTTGTTTCGTTCTGGGCAATTAGATGTTAAAGAAAAATGAAAAAATATGTAAAAAATACTATTTTTGTTGGTAGAAAAATCAGACGGAGACAATCACATTGTATTATTGTGTTCTCTAATAGATATACCCTCTGTAGTATTATAGAACTTCTACTACAGTTGTTAAGGAATGAAATATTTATTTCGGCAAAAGTTAAAGAAACTATCTTGAATTGTTTCATTGAAATTGTATAAATCTCCTCACAAGTTAAAATGTTTTGAAGTAACATAAATATTGAGTATTGGTTTTGGTGGCTGAAGTCTTCGCTGCACCGAAAGCCATTGTGTGTTGGTTTTCAAATTGTGTAATTTTACGGTGTCTGAGCTACAAATCCTTTTATGTTGAAATGTAGACGTTTACGAGAGCAACATTTATATGTAATGTGGTTACATTAAAATGCCTGTAACTGAACATGAAGGGGAAGATCCGAGTAATTATATAGCCAATGCGCAAATTTCAGTTATATGTAGCGGAATACGGTAATTACCTTAAGCTTGTTTGAAAAATCTAAAAACTTTCAGAGTATGAAATTGAAAAGGCATATTTAAGAGTAAATGAGTGCTTCTGAGAGTCAGTATTGGTTATTCAAAATTCAGGGGGCCGGTTTCCCTTTGTTTTCACGTTTCACTTTCAGAAAAATTTCCAAAGAAATACTTGGATCAGAAGTCAGGCGTGATGATTTCCATTTTCCCCCTGTCTCAACGGACATTTAATATTAGTACTGAAAGAAGTAAATACAACAGTCCGAAATAATGTTTGTATGTGAGTGTGTGTGAGTGAGAGAGAGAGGGAGAGAAGGAGAGAGGGAGAGAGGGAGAGAGGGGAGAGAGGGAGAGAGAGGAGGGAGAGAGAGGGACGAGAGAGGGGGAGAGGAGAGTGGGAGAGAGAGGGAGAGAGAGGGAGAGAGGTGAGAGAGAGGAGAGAGAGGGAGAGAGAGGAGAGAGAGGAGAGGAGAGAGGGAGAGAGAGGGAGAGAGAGGGAGAGAGAAGAGAGAGGAGAGAAAGAAAAATGAGATAGAAACAGAGAGATAATAGGTAGATGGGGTGAGAAAGAGAAATATAATAGAATGTTGAGAAAAGTTGAAGGATGTGACAAACTTTGAATATTTTTTCTGTATTCTTTTCACATAGCTCAATTGCATCAAAAGGGGTAAATACCTCTGCTACGGCATGTTCTACCATCTTCTTGCAAGTCAAAACCATCATGGCAATAGCACTGGAAACTTCCATTCGTATTAACACATGTGTGATCACATGGCTTTTCTCTGCATTCATTAATGTCTGAAAAGAACCAAAATTATTAGATTTGAGGTCGAAGAATATGTATTTTGTGTTAGATAATACAGGAAAATAGAGTTTACTGTTAAAAATAATATAAAAACTATCAGTACCGTCACAAAACACTAAAGAAGTAAAGAAAGAAAATTGAGAGCGAGTTATTTTGATTAGTCTTACATTAACTATAGAATTTTACACAGTGTACTGGATTGCTACTATGTCTTTGATTGAGAAATTACTGAACACAATGTTGTATCTGTATTATTGGTTTATTTGTGAACACATTTTTGAACAAAGACCCTATTAAAAAATATGAAATCACCTGGAGAAAGTATGAAGCTTCGTCTACACAAAGACCAGACAACCACACAAAGAAATACCGAAGTAATAAAACTTTCTTTTAAATAAACCATTTCATGGAAGTCACATTAAGCATGTAGTTAGGGTGACTTAATCATCCCTCGCCAGGCCCTGGCTTCTAATCTGGGGTACGCAAACGACTTCCCTTATCTATCAACAGCATTCATGTCTCGGAAATGTTGAGATTTTTGCAAGCGATGTTCTTTCAGATGTAACGGATGACGTTATTCTAAAATTACGCAATTACTGAGTATTTCCGTCCCTATGAGAACACAACGTTAAAGGAATTGATAATTTTACAGAAGAGGTAAAGTAAGGGGAGCATAATTGCACTGATATTGTACTCTTAAAATAAGTATCTCTATATACTATGAATACAGAATCTTAGAATCAATATTACAAACTTCCAGGTCATATGGAGGGTCCAAGAAAATATTTTTTTTTACCAGTGAGCACACAGTAGAAATGTTCATATAGGGAAATTGCCCCTCGTTGTTAGGCAACACATCAAACACTGGTGTTACAGAGAAAGAAATCTCATTGATCGTTTGATTAATGTTACCGGGCGCATCATCTGCTATTGTCATTGGTTAAGTTGGTGTAGATGATGTGAATTCAGGGGAAGTGGTGGTGTTTCTCCATTGTTAGAATGTGAGATCCGACGCCGAACTACATGTCTTCTCTCTCCAGGTATCTCCGCCATGGGGACACCGACCAGCGCAAACTAAGCTTTCATTTGGCCTCCCGGCATTTGTGATAATCTAATTGTGAATATGAAAGGAGAGGAAGCAACAAGAAAGGAAAGATCGCGCGCTATCCTTGGCTCATTTATCAAGGTAAAACTCCGGCATTTTCCTGGTGTTGATCGGAGAAACCACGGAAAAGTATCGATCAGTGCAGCAATTGACAGAATTCTTCTCCAGATCTTGCTGAATTCGAACTAGCTATTTAGTTAGGATCAAACATGTATTCCGTCGGAATTCGAAACCTAGAACTCACAGTCAGAGTAGCTGCAGAAATAACGGTAATGTAACCTCTGAGCCATCTCAGCCGGCAAAATTTTGACTGCGTTGGTACCTTGCCTGCCAAACATAATCGCATGACGGGTTGCCTAGATCAGGGGCAAATGCCACCTGTAACTTCGTTATACGAAATTTTCCATCACATGTTCATAGGAAAAAGTGACAATCTTGTTGATGATCGAGTGATCCCGTGTACGCCTTTAGGTTTGTCAAATTTATTCTGAGACACCTGCATACTGGATGATTAATATTTAACAAGATTTTTCCTTCCAATATTATTTCACACGTAGTGCACACCTGCGAAATATCTATTAAGGCTTCTTTATTGGTAGGATTACTATTCATCCGAAATTACTCTTTTCAGTTGGGGATTCGCACATGAATTCACAGAAGTAAGAATGATAATTGTCCGGGACTGAGAACCGAACGTTGCGAATTCTTAAATTTTGTACAAATTTCTTGTGTCAGTTGATGGCAACACTGTCCAAGAAGCGTATTTTGTTGGTAGAGATCATTTGTTGTGGTTTCTTTACGTGTGTCTCAGTAGTCGAATGTTGCAATTTGAAACAACTCTTGCATGATTTTAACAAGAAAATGCAAAATGGCAAGATATATTTCTTTCAAATTATATAGACGTAAAAAGATAATAAGATAATGGGATCCCTAACAGCCAGGAACTAGCGTAAGTTCGACAAATAAAGTTAGTTAATGTAGTACAAATGAAATATTACTTCGTTCATAAACACATTCGTGAAATGTACTTCAGCTTCGGGGTCAATAACCCCCATCTCAATCAGGTCTTTGTCCAGTTTCCCTGATCGATTGAGCAAATGCTGAGATGACCCCTTGTTTACTTCCGGACGTAAATGTAGCTTCACTATGCGCACGTTTTGTTGAACTCTCCTTTTGCTTGTAATGGTAAGAGTAGAGGTAAGGGCGAGTTGCTATTTTGTTAGCAATGCAGGAAAATCATACTTGCAATTCGTGTACTGATGCAAATAAGTTTTCTGTAACTCAGAAAAGAAAATGACTATTTTTCAAATATTGCTAATCTTGCGATTTTTAAAATTTATTTTTAATTATTTATGTTAAACCTTTCTTCATCTTTCAACTATTTATAGTTAAAATTACGGGAAGGGATTCTGGAACTCAAGAAAACGTGCGTAGATAATCTTTTCCTCCCTACGTCAGATACAGTTTTTACGTTTTTTTTGACTGAATAAATCTAAATCTAAGTTATTAAATATTAAGAGAGCTATTATTTTGCATCTAATGTTAGTCAGTTAACATGCCTAATATTAAAAAAAATGATCAAACATATTCAAAAAATTAATTACAAAAGTCTGTAGAATACTTCTTGAATACCAACGTTTTATATACAGTCATCAAACACAACGTGGGAATCTTTGAAAATTGGTGATTTTGAAAAGAAAGCAAACATTCAAAATTCGATAATAGATGTGGAATATAATTTTAAGGTAAGTTTTTGAAGAATCTTTATTTAATAACAATTCCTTTTAATTCATTACAATATTACCTGGTTTAATTATTTTTATTAGGTAGTGAAGATTCGATTCTTTCTATCACTCACCTGTTTCACATTGTGGGCCTGTGAAGCCCGGTGAACACGAACATGTTTGTGGTTGTACACACGAGCCTTTGTTCAAACATGGATTCGTGCATATGGCTGCAAATAAAAAAAAACATTTTTTATTAGAGCTTGTTTTGAATATGAAGTAATGGAAACGCAATAAAGACTAAACTAAAACAAGGCGTGGTAAAAAATGAGAAGTGAATTTTTCATGGAGTCTGATTAAATAGAACAACATTTTATCGTTGTTCATTAGATATTCAATGTTAGTACTTTGTCATCACTTGCCTGGTTCACGTTATAATGCATTGCATACTATACAGTATACTACACAGTATACTATACGTATATTGTCATAATACACTTTATTGAAATGCCGAAATATCAATAAAATATTTGAATGACAGAAAAATTAAGTTTAGGGACCAGTGTTGTGGAAAACATTTTTGCAGTATTTCCGAATGAGTTTGATAATCCGGTTACTGCAAACTGGCAGTGATAAATCTCCTGCACTTTGATGACCAGATACATGTTTTATTGTATATATTCAGTTGTTTTTAGTCTTAAGATCGTCATGATCGCAATTGAAACTAAGACCGATTTTAAGTTACCATGTTATCTCTTTACAGTGTCCACGACATGCTTGCCTTGTGAAGTAGGAAAACCCACAGCATGTGGAATTGTTTTGAGCTAATTTTCGGATGAATCATTCTGACGGCCTACGTCTACTTTCGTTTCAACATAGAACAATTAATATTTTACCATTGTGAAATGTTGAGGTCAAAACTAATTCCCACAATCTGTATGGTTTTAAATTATTTATACCTTTGTACTTACTGTGAAATCCCGTAATCCTGTCTTCAAGGTTCTACACCCGAGACGTAAACCTTACACACATATACACACGCACGCATACACCCATACCCACACACCCAGTCACACCTACACCCACACACACAGATATCCCTGTATGTTCGTAAACATTTGTAATGTTTGAAAGAATGCACCAAATAAAGTCGCAAACATTAATGTGTATATTCCTCAAGTCTCGCCGCATTCGCGTCTTGGAAAATTCGCGAAACTTTTCAATCACGGTATACAACTGAACTTTGTTTACGGTTTGTTTCAGTTGATCGCAGCACTTTGCAGCCGAATGGAAACATTCTCAAAATGTATTTGTTCAAGGCATTTCTCACAAATTATTTTCGGTGTGTGTTGAAGGATATACTATAGCAATAAAGCACTGTTTCACAATAAATGAATATTGTAATAGTGATCTTATTTTCGGCAACTGTCATTTTAATGCTATCGTGGCGAGTCGAGAATATGTTCTACCCTATCTCACACGTGTTGCACAGAGTTTTTCAGCCATTTGAAGACTTTAGTACAAAATGAGAATAACTCGCAATAGTATTCTACCCGTTCACGACCAGTTTGGTGGTTGGTCGAGGCGGAGGACTGTGGAATAGAATCTATTAAATAAATATTTTCCCGGTGCCCTGAGATTAGTGTAAGTCATTGCCGTTAATATTGGATTTTTAAGAAACATTGTTCACGGGTTGAAGTGTGAGGGAAGTCACCCTCTGTATCAAATTTGAATACATGTATTATTATAATATTGCAATATGTATCCTATTAATTCTCAGCCATCCCATGAAATACTTTCCAGTAAAAGAAGCAGGATATTGGAATTCCCAATTTTCAGAGATATGAATATTTTGAAAGTAATCTTTAGTGAAAATAGGACTTACAGCATTGAGATGCAGACATAGACTGAATAAAAGGGTTTAAGAAAAAAGTCCCCAGGGAATTGTGAGGCTCAAACCTCAGCCAAAAGTTTAGTAAGCCAGAGCGATAGCTACCCGTTTTTTCGTCGCTAAATACGCCTGTGCTAATATTTAATATACAAAAGATTGTGATATCTAAGAAAATTCTCACAATTTATTATTATAACGAAAAACAGTAAATAAAGTGATTTTAAGATCTGTTATCGAAGAATAGACCGCATTAAGAAAGAAATATTCATCTTCAATAATGTATTTGTAAGAGGGTATTAAAAACATCGTGAAATGCATTTTTTCCATCCATCATGCATGTAGTGTCTTCGATGTGAAATAATATACCAATCTAGTAGTTTTACTATATCACATACACTCTCGCATTACTTTTAACGTTTGCAATTTTCAGAAAGATTTAAACGAAAATCACTCCTACGTCATTGTTGTAAATTAATATATTCGATTTTTTTCGGAAAGTAATTATTTAAAGCTTGTCTGTTTCATTCTAAATTATGCGAAAACAAATTTCGAAAAACTATACGTTGCCTTGTTTAAAGATCTGTCTTTAAATAACAGATTTTACAAAGGAAAAAGTATTATATTTGTAGGAAGACACTATATTTATAAAGCGTCATTTACTCTATTCGAGGAAAACGTTTAATTGAAATATATTTGCAAACTTTTAAGAAAATTATCCACTTTTTTTGAGAAACGTCATCCATGCCAATTTATCCACGCCATTTTTGAGAAAAGTTTGTAAACGCTCTTTATGCTTCATGTAAATATTTGTCAACATTAATCTATTAGTTTAAAACTTGCAAGAGCTTGAGTTAGGCCAGATCGATAAGGTAATATCAATTTTGGAGAAAGTAGTTTGAACGGTTTAGGCGCAAGTGTTGATCAGACACTGGCGGACAGACGGATGGAAGACAGATGTTTTGGCTTCATCCAATTTTTGGTATCAAGGATCCACAGAAGACGGTTTCTAATTACATAACGTGTTAGAGGAAATAATTTACTACGTATATAGGAACAGAATTTATCAACTTTTTCGATATCTGTGCCCCACAATAAGCGTTTTGCGACCAAAAATCGTTACTTTCCGCCTCAGCATTCCAATACTTTTTTCCCTACGTAAGTAGTGCCCCTACGTAGTAGGCGAAAACGTAAAAGGAGTAGCGTAGCAGCGACAGTAAATGCTGAAGAGTTTTATCATAGGTAATACTTTATCATAGGTTTATATAGGAATTTATCATAGGTTTTATCATAGGTTTATATAGGAATTTATCTGAGAATTTCCAAACAACGAGTGGTGTTTAATACGACTATTCCACGAGTGAAATGAAGTCCAACAGGGTTCCAAAATACGCCAAATATTGAAAATACCTAAACGCATATGTTAAGATCAGTGGTTATGTTATAGTCCGTACATGCGCTGTTTATTTGACATCGACATAGCAATCGATGTATACCGCCTTCTAAGGTAGATGAATCACAGTTTATGATTGACCAGTAGGTAGAAGGGCTAAGAAAAATCGGATAGAAAATCGATAAACATATTTAGACACATCGCCCTTATTGAAACATTTTGTCTGTATAGTTAAATACTATTGGTTTTAATTTCACGAGTGAAATAGTCAGTCTAGTTTAACTGTATCAGTGTAATTGAACTGTCGGTGTAACAGCCTTCCGGAGTGGTTGGATCCTAAATACTCTAGCAGAGAGAAGGCACTAATGTAGGATATTAAATGTATCAGAATATAGAATGTACAATGCATTTTCGAAGAAGAGAGATAGTTTACTTTCGTCATCCAGCCAGAAAGTGCTAACGTATCAACTATTCCTAAAAGTATGGATATTTGTAGCAGGAATGCCGTTTGTCGACATCACTTTGACCCTTAGCTTCCATATCACCCCAAACTCTGGGTAGACTTCTATATTTGCGAAAGCGACAAATGTCTCTTACCCCATCCAGGAATCGAACTTGATACTCACATATAGCGAGCTCACTGGTCGTGACCAAATTACCCCGAACCAAAGGGTAAATTGTAGCCTAACACATATAGTGCAGAATTTACTTATTGGTGACAAGTTAAGAAATTCAAACGTACAAAACAGAAATATTACGTTTTTTAGAACAACACGTGTCGCACATATTCAATGATTTTGTAAAATTATTTTATGAAACCTGCATAAAACATTTCATTCTTCGTAAAATTTATTGACCTGCCCCGTGTACGGGGAACTTTGTGTACTAACATTTCTCATTCGTCCTCTCATCATGCATTCGATTGTAATACAAAGCGGTGTTGATACTGCAAAAGTGAGGGTACTTCTTTTACTCATCTGGAAGCACCCTTCTCTCGACCACTCAGAGCTCATCAATTTTGTCATTTCGATGGTCGTTTAGTCTCTACTCTTTCAAGGAAACTAATGAGCTGGTGTCGTTAGCCGAATTGCTTGACTACTCGCCGTGAAGTCATGGAAGGTATGAAACTCGAGATACCATTCATTCCTGAATGGGTGACTGTCTGAATACGAACGGAACCGAGTCCCAGGCTGACGAGATTACTCCATAAATGAGCGCTCAATGTGCAAAAAGGACCAACAGAAATGTTGCAAAACGAAGTAACAATTAAAAAAACTAACTTTTGTCTATACGCAAAAATTGTTGTCGTCGGCACTGGCGAAAACTAATCGGTTGTTGCGTAAATTTATTTGATGAAAATAGTACATGCTTAGTTTCATACTTATTTAATAAATCTCCAAATTGTGTGAAAACTAGATTTTATAAAACTTTCGTTTTTGTAAACGTTTTTATAACACTTTTACAGAAAATATGTGTGCAGCAAATCTATATCTTTAATTCATAAACTAATTTACCAAATAAATCAATTAAGCCATTTAGCAAACCCTAAGAGAAAATTCTATATTTAATTGAAGTGAATTGAATTAATGCCTTATTTTACGTGGCGAGACTCGGGCCATCAGACCCGCTCTTCCATCTGACCACGCAAATTTCGCTACGCTCCTTTCATTACCAGAGGAAGGAGGTATTTCTTGGGCGAGAAACAGACGATTTTGAATTTTAGCTCAGAGGCGTCATTTAGGCTTGAGGATCTTTTACATGCAAGTAAATCTACTAACATGGGACAGCCGGCTTTACTTCCCCTCCGAAGGAAGGCATACGAAGAATTTTTATCACCCTTAAAAACCACGGCTTCGATCGGGTTTCGCCGCCGCCGCCAAATTAACAATTTATAACATAATATTCAAAGCGACGATTTTAAGAGATGAAAGACAATATGTTACTTACTCTCATAATTACACAACGAAAATATTTCAAGATCCAACATAGAGCCTATATATTCCCATTAAGTACTTGAATATGAACAAATGAAGTACTGTCCTATGTTGTAACAATGCAATATATTCAGCATATTTATTTTCGAAATTCTGCAAAACTGCGAAATTCTGTAAAACCAATCATTTTCTATGAACATTTTGGCCGCGAAGGAAATTTTAATTTTCGAATATTAAATGTCTATACTGTAATTTTCATATTATTCCTAGCACGTGAAATTATGAACACGTGATTTTTATATAATATATTTTGGTAACGGTTCTTGCATTTATTTACATTGTATTTCACGATCTTAACGTCATTGACTACTTTCTGCAGTATATTTTATCGCATTAGAAAATAGATGACTTACGGAGAAAGCTTGTAAAATTGCTTTGGGAGTTCTGAATTTATGAAATAATTATACACATGACAATACATGGTTGTTTGTTTAAAGTAATTAATGTTAAAGTATATTTATAAAGCCAACCTTTTCGACAGCCATGCTGGTGTTTGTGAGCCTGCATCCATCCAGGGCAGCAAATAAACGTAGTCTGTTTCTTAAAATGCATCTTCTGTTCGGTGCGGTACGCTTCGTGGTAGACAACTCTGCGGCATAAATAACGTGTGTTTGCCTCCTATGACAGTTTCTTGTATGCAAAGTCAGGAAGGGTAAACTACTGTACTGTTTTCACACATGAAAGCGACCATTTCTGCATTTGTAATTGTTCTGAAAAACTGAATACAAATCAGAATTGGATGACAATCATTAACCAATTAGTATTAGCAACTTGATATTAGTGATATTTGCAAAATAAAATATTGGTTAAATCAAACACATCGTATTTTGCAAAATTCTTATTTCATTTTTTAAATGAATGAAATGAACTTGTACACTTTCATTTATTGAATATTTATACCTACCTTGCTTGTGAAAAGGAATTAGACGGCCAAGAAAAGTAACACAAATGTTGAATTATTCACAGGTTAAATATCATAGCTTTGGATATATTTTATAGTGAATTATTCTCACATACCATTGGACAGATATTTTCATTCCGATTGATTGTATGTGTTTTAAATGATAGTAAAAAAAAATTTAGTACTTAAAATTATTTTATTCAGGACTATTTTTAGTATTGAAAAAATATTTACAATAATATTTGAAAAGTAGTTAAAATAGACACTTAGATTGTTTTATCGATGTTTGGGACTTGAAATGACCAAATAAATGTAATAGTCGAAATTATAACTGAAGTGAAGTAAATTATATTGGAAAGGTATCTTCAAAATATCAGCGCCTGGCCCCGACTGGAAAGCACTTGAAAAAAATTAAAATCACAGAATTTTCATTGGACTCGCGCTCTGAAAAAATAACCCCCTCTGTCAGTAAGCCTCGTCAAGCTGAGGCGCGAATAGGATCCGGATAGCGGAGCGAAGCAGTGGCGAAGCTCAATATTCGGGACCCAATTCCAAAGGTCCAGGTAAAATTCTTAATAAGGTACACATGTTCGTTTTGTACTATTGTCAGTTTCACACCGCGTAAGTTACAAACGAAAATTCAATGAATTTATTTTCAAATTTAGGAAATGATTCCTCCAGTAATCGGCGTCGGAGTTGTTCAGCTGACTGCTAAGATTGTAAACTTACGGAGGCGCTCCTTCCACCTTATTCAATCACTCTCGGCCAGAATATTCTTTGGTGTGTTCCAGCAATAATTCCCTCACACGCAATTAAAGCAATAATAAGGGGGAATAACCTCAATTAAATATTCCCTGGTGTGTAAATTTTTACTGACTTTTACCAAAGGATACATTCATAATATTTGTGAATCGGCATCTTTGTGAGGGACTCGCGGTCCCTGACTTCGGGGACCCGGGGCGTTGCGCCGTTTGCGCCAGCGTAGATCCGTCCGTGGGGGAAGCCCGAAGTCTTCGTGAGTCACATAATAAATATAAATTTTGTCGGGGGGAGTGTTAATATCACTAGTTTTTACTAAGTTTTCTCGAAGGTTTTTAAATACTACAAATAAATCATTTGACCATTCCGGTCAGTGACACCCAATCAAATGCTGAGATGGTCCCTAGTTTGATTCTGGAAGTAAATGTAGCTTCACTATGCGCACGTTTTGCTGAACTCTCCTTTTGCTTGTAGTGGTAGGAGTAGAGATAAGGGAGAGTTACTATTTTGTTCAAAAATCAAATCTGCAGTTCGTTGCAAATATGTTTTCTACAACTCGAGAACGAAAATGTCTAGTTTTTCAAAAGTCGCTAATCTTGCGCTTTTTAAAATTTTATTTTTTTATTTTTCTTCAACTTTTATTCATCTTTCAACTATTTATAGTTAAAATTATGTGAAAGGATTCTTGAACTCAAGAAAACGTGCGTAGATGATTTTCTCTCCCATACGTCACATACAGTTTTTACTTTTTTTGGCTAAATAAATGTAAATGTAAACATTTATTGAAATGCATTTTACTTAATGTATCCGTTTACTTAATTTATTGAAGTATCAATACTGTTTCAAAAAATATATCAATATATGCAGTGCATTGTACTAAATGTATCGTACTGCTGCTGGGGGCTTTCGAGCTAAGCAGAAATATATTTATAAAAGGCGGCGCGCCGCGGCGAAGCTCGCCCCGGAGATGCCGGGTCACCACTTGCGAAGTCGGCGCCGTTAATGACACACAATCAGCATTTTTAACCCTGGATTTGACCCCTGACCAAGGGACGGTCATTTTATGACCACACATTTTTACATCTTTACTAAAATTGAAGTAATGCGGTTACAACCTCTAGATTCTCATTTTGTGTCAGAAATTGAAGACATTTTGTTTCCATAATCAGTTCAAGATAGTAACTGTCACAACAAAATTATGAAGTCAGAAATATGAGGTGTGCACTAAATGACCCCCCCCTTGTCTATCTTGTAAGCAACGTTTTCAGAGGAAACACTGAATTATAACTCAACAATGATACTTATTTTTGAAATTAAATTTATTGTCCATTTCTGAAGAAGTTAATATATTTCAAACAGTACATTTAGTAAGTAGTATTGATCAGTCTTTTATCATGGCTGGGTGCAGTAACAAAATGAGTAAATATCGGAATGAGATTTATAACGTGAATTAGATGATAATTTTGAAGATAATGAGGAGGAAAATGACAGCTGTATTTAGGATGAGAGTGAAAATGATGATACGTTTTAAAATGTTTATGTAAATAAAGCCTGCGGCGTCATATTGGTGGTGGAGATTGTTTAGCCCTCCCTTAGTACAGCGCGTTATGGGAAAAAGGTTGCTCAATACAGAGTTAAGTGACTGTATCTTACGGACGTGGTCTCTGTGATTTTAAAACTTTGGCGAAAGGACGTAGTTTGTTTTTGTTGCGAATAACGTAATGGCATGTGCCCCGTTTTTTCCCGAAGTTGACACAAATGTACGTTTGGTTGTGAGTAAGAGCATTGTCGGGCAACCGTTGTTTGCTGTAAATAAACGTCGGTTGTTGTTCTACAATGAGAAAAATCAGAGTAGATTTCGACATGGCCAGTGACAAGAGTCCCTTGTCAAAATAAATAAGACTAACGGATTTGTGCGAGAACTCTCGCTTGTGAAAAAACGATCCCATCCCCATTCCGGCCACATGTCACGATGACGATGTTAGTGGAACGTGTTGATTTGTCTCAACCAATATATAAACATTTCTTAAAATTTATTTATGAAAAAGTGGTTAATAAAATATAATTTCTTAATTATATTGAATAATTAATAGACACGAAAAAACTCAATTACGCTGAAAATACCTAGGGGGCCGTCCATAAATTATATAACGAAAAATTTTGTGAATTTGATTACTCTCTCTCACCCTCTAACGCAACAGGAACGGGCGCTTGAATTTCCCTAAATCATTGCATAACGCTTGGGACAACATCCCCCATTTACAAGAAGTAAAAATAAATTATATTAAATTTATTTGCCTTATGTATACAAATTTGTGATAATGAAAATCGGAATTAGTTGATAACTTCTAACCACAAGATTGTGGACAATTTTTGAGTGAAGGAATGACGCACAGAAGTGAAATATTTTTTACAGCAAGCCATTCACGCGCCCTTGTGGATGTAGCATGGGCGAGAGTCTACTTCGCCAATTTAGTTCCATTTTAGAATATAATATAGACCTGTTTGAATATTTTATTCGTTATATTACAGATTCGTCGAAAACATTTATTTATTATTAATTAATTATTAATTAATTAATTAAATATTTCCATTTATTTGAAAATATTATGTTTGGACAATATCTAAAGACAACATATATAAAATCTTTTCTTCATATACATTTTTATTACAAAACATTTTTATAAGGACAACGACGTTTCTGGATGTTTTTCGTCCCAATCCTCAATTTGTATATTGTAACAATAATAAAACTAATTTAAACTACTGCACACGATTTCAAAATTTTACATTCCAAAACGTCAATAAAGGAATATGAGTATGGATTTATTAATGTTTTGGAATGTAAAAATTTGGAATCATTTGATATAGTTTAAATTGATTTTATTTTTGTTACAAAATAGACCCTGAAAATATGATGGAAAACATCCAGAAACGTTGTTATCCGTGTATGAACGTTTTGTAATAAAAAAGAATAGAGAAAAAGTGTATTGCCTTTAGATATTGGCCAAATATAATATACGTGTCAAAGAGAAATGCAAGCCAAATATAAATAAAATTTCCATTATTGTAACAATTTACACGTAATCACTTCTGTTTATTTATATTTTTTAAAATAATTAATATTTTAATGTTTAAGCATAAGACTGAAAAAAGGAATTATTTAAGAAAATATTAAAAAATTAGTGTTACATAACATAAAGCTAACATCCCCTTACCCCTATGTAACGCTGCCTCAAATCCCCTCCCATGCTCTTGGGCGTTACGTTTATGGACAACCCCTTGTGGTCGCTACTATCAAGACCGATCACATTAATCAATGATGTATTTCAATTTTAATTTTTCCCCCAAGAATCTCTGGCGCTAATGCATACTTATATTGTTTCGACAATGTAATAAAATTGGATAATTGTGACATATTTAGAGAAGACAAGAATGACTTACCGCACTGCGTTACACATCCCAGAGTGATCGTTGCAAGCTTTCTGGTAAGGAATATACGAAGGCTTGTTGTACGTCTCAACCGTTCGTTCAGGCACTACTTGTTCTCTGGTGCATACATGTCGGCTGAAACAAGAGAAACTTCGAATCAATTCAAAGGAGGTTTTATGAACCAATAAAAAAAGTTGATATTAAAATATTAGGTTGCGATAAAAGTGTTTCATATTCGGAACAGGATGCTTATTAACCGGTCACATTGGTTGACAAAACAACGAATACTTACATCACCTTTCGCTCGCATTTTATACATTTAAAAGAAAATTATTTATTTCACACACACACACATCTCTCTCTCTCTCTCTCTCTCTCTCTCTCTCTCTCTCTCTCTCTCTCTCTCTCTCTCTATATATATATATATATATATATATATATATATATATATATATATATATATATGCCCTTCAAATATTGAAGAAAAAAATACTGAATTGTTCTCTGTGTTTTAGTACTCTTGACATGTGTTATTGACACCATGTCTGGCCCAGTCGGCCACAAACCTGGGGCACAGAAATAGATGGTTCATATACATAGAAACATTACACACATTATACGTAACAGACGTTTTCCCGGTGATCAATGGCATGTGTGAGCGTGTTCTGCACCTGGTTAACGCTAACTGGTGCAAGTTTTGTTTCATAACAAGTTTACGTTACTGTGGATACAGCTGCACAAACTTTCTTTCATTATACGTAACTTGTACAGAGTATTATACCACTACATGAATCTGCAAAAGTATTTTTAACCAGTAAAATTCGTTTGTTCTCGCCGAGATTTGTTCTCAAGTTCAAGTCCACCGGCTAGGCACGTCACAGCTACATTACCAGTCGTACGGCTTCAATTTAGCCTAACACTTAGAGATGTGGTTTCTCGTATTATTTTTAACTTATGGAATTGTAGAAAATTCAAAGTTCAAGGAAAATGAGATCTGCGCCATTTTTAACGTTCTTTACTCTATTTGAGGAAAACATTAAAGAGAACGTTTGGAACTATTGTGGAGAACTTTTCTTATACATTGCATTAACTAAGATATTAAGGGATAACTCGTTATTTAAAAAGTGTACATGTCCTTTTTTAAAGACTAATTTTTCAGAAGAGATTTCATTTAACAAAAATCTCTATTATCAATATTGAACTTTTGCAATGTAATTATTTTTGCAATTTCCGAAAGTACAGAGTGATTGCCGAGAATAGGATCAGCACAAGTTTCTTTACCCTCCTTCACTATACGCGACAAAATTAAAAAAATGGTGTATCTTAATAAAATAATTGTTTAAAATTGCGTATATTTCACACATTATTGTGCAAAAAATTTCAAATCTTCAAAAAATTGTTTATGACCTATCTTAAGAACTATGTTAAGATATATCTTTGAACAACAGTATTCATGGTTAATATAGTACTCACAGGAAATCGTCGAAAAAATTAAAACTTTTGCAATTTTACAAAAGACAAAGAATGAGATTTGGTGATTTTTACATTCTCGCTACGGAGTAGAGAGAAAGTTCTGTAATGGTGCGCGAAAAAAAGAGAATTTGCGACAGAAAAACCCTCTTATTGCCGGGCCATAATAAAGAAAAAATTGATAAATCCAGTTGCTAAATTTAGAAGAACAATGCTCTTACTCGTGATGTAGCCAGAATCCATGTTTTGTGGGTCCTTGAAATATTGATTGACGTCAAAACGTCTGTCCTTCTGTCGGTCTGTTCGCCTGTAAACAATTCTAACGGCCAAACCGTTCAGCAAATTTTCTCCAAAATTTATATTTCCCAATCGATATGGCTGATGTCGTCCCTTGAATTTGAAACCGAAATTTTAATTTTGCAGAGCCTTCTGTTTGTGCAGTTCGATCGTTGAATACCCAATTTGGTGAAATCGTATGAACTCTTTGGGCTGTATGTTGACCGCAGACGGACAGATAGAAACGTTTTGCCGTCACTCGATTTTTCGTTATCAAAGTCTCACAAAACGTGGATATTGACCACAGGTGTTAGACGCAGTCGTTTACTACCTCAAGAACATATTTCTATTTTGGTAATTTTTTCTTTGTTTTGAAATGCTCAAAATCTAGAAGACAAATGCATTATTTTGCAGCGAAAACTTGTTTTAAACGCATTACCAAATGTTCAGAACTAACCAGCAAAAAGAAAGTTATGACAAAATCTAGTGGATCATGTGAAAACAGGGTCATGTTTAAAATAAAGTAGTAGATGCAAGTTGTTAATGCAACAATTACATAAAATGAGCTCTAAAACTTTTAGGTGTTACACCAATGTCAGAGATTGTCAAAGAAAGAGTAATATGTCCACTATTCTTTAATGTCTTACTGCACATTACAATATGTTCATTCGTGGAGTGAAGAAATGGGTTTGTAATGCACATAAATTTAAAAAAGAATTTTCCTCTTTTTTTACCAATTTGTTAAATGTAGTTATTGCTAAGTTATATGTCTGGTTCTGCAGTGAAAATATACTCTTGATTTGCTCCTAAAAAGGCCGACTGCTCTAAACAATTTCTTCGAAACATGGGCCACAATAAGCTAGAGTAATTTTCAAGCATACTATGACGAGGTCAACAGACATACCTGACGAGCGAAAACAAAAATTCGATTGAATTATAGAAAATAATGTTGTAAATGTATTGTCAAATTACATATACACTGTTTCGAAAATGAAGTTTCAGTAGAAACTCAATTATGTTAAAAATAAAACCTTACATACGTTATGTTTCAAGTGTGTTTTTTGCCAAGTACCACGATCCCCATTTGGGCATCAATTTTATTTTATTTGTAGAAAATCTTTACAAAAATATTGTTTCTGAAATATTTCTGTAACATAAAAGTTTGCAATGAAACAATTTTTGTTCCTTTTCAAAATCTGGCTGTTAATGGTTATGAATTGTAGTAGAATTAAAAAATGTATACATTTTTTGTAATAGCACTTCCCGACTCACGCCAGAGCATATCTAAGAGCACATTAATTTAAAATAATTCATTCGTTTCTTTAATTTATATCAATAGATTAATGTTTTGGAATGTGCTAGTAGTTTTGAACCTGCTTGAATGTGTCATTTGATATGTTTTTTACGAAATACATGTACGATATATATATATATATATATATATATATATATATATATATATATATATATATATATATATATATATATATATATAACCTACATCACGGTAAAGCCTCAATTACAGTATATATTACAAGATAAAAACAAATACAAAAGAAAATCTATTTCAAATGAAATCATAGAAATCCAATCACAAGAATATACATTTTTACAAACGTTGATTAAACATATCAATAAGAAAAACAAAAATGGAAACATTATATCTCCAAAACAGTCATTATAAGAAAATAAAAATATTACAAAAATGAATATACAATGGCAATATCACAAAAATGTAAAACGCATTTTAAAAATAATCTGGACATAATAGCGACCAACACTTCTCTCTCTCTCTCTCTCTCTCTCTCTGCATGTATGCATGTACACATGTACATACATACATACACTTTACCATATTGTAAATTCAGTCTGATGTTTTTCGATTTTCAATTCCAGTCAGATTTTTCTTTAGCCAATCCCACAAATTGCTACAAGAGGAGACTTCGATGCTAGAGTAAACGAGGAACCTATTTTTCATTCCAGTTGTTCGATTCCCTGGATCACTATAAGAATATCAGTTTGCGTGTGGTCCTACTACCCACGTACCCCCTGCTTACGTGTTTGTGCTATTGGTACGAAACCCAAACATTATGCGTAATGAATGAATAATGCATAATCTACTGCTTACAACTGCATGGTCCAGAGCTTCTGTAAATGAGCTAATTTGTGAAAGCCTTTATACAAGTTATGGCAATAGGTGTGTTTGTGTGTACATATAAATGAGACCCGATAGTCAGGAAGAGGAATCCTCTTATTTTCTTCGCTTAAATTTGAGAAGGAACTCGGAATAGCTTTTTTAGATTTAGATTTATTTATTCAAAAACAGTAAAAACTGTATTGACGTATGGAGAAGATCATCTGCGCACGTTTTCTTGAGTTCCAGAATTCCTTCCCATAATTTTAACTGTAAATAGTTGAAAGATGAATAAAAGTTGGAGGCAAAGGTAAATAAATAAGAAATAAAATTTAAAAAAGCGCTAGATGACGGTAAGACGGTAAACCAACGACAAATTTTATTTTTCTGCATTGCTAACAAAATAGTAACTTTCAATTCCCCCTTCTCCTACTACTACAAACAAACGGAGAGCATATAGTGCAATAGTGAGGCTACATTTACGTTCAGAAGCAAAACAAGGGGCCATCTCCGCATTTGCTCAAAATATCAGGGAAACTGGACAGAAAACTAATCGAGATAAGTATCATTGAACCGCAAGCTAAAGTACATTATTTGTTATATGCGTATGAAGTCCTTTTAAAAAATATACAATACAAATGTAATATAATTAATTATATATCACTGTTTTTTGAAATAAACATTTTTCTTTTTAATGATCAGTATAGTCTATAATTGTATAGAAACAGTTATGCAGCAGAAAATATTTTACTTTTAACTTAAATTTGTGTAATGACTTCAATTGTTTAATGTCATCTGACAATGCTTTGTAAAGTAACGTACATGAATGTGGAGTTCTGATAGTGAGCTGTTGATACTGACACTTGATGAACGTGATTTTTACGACGTGTGTTGTAATTATAAATATCAGTATTGCATGAAAATATGTTCCTACCATTAAGTATGTCAGTTTTGACAAATATTACAGATTCGTAAATAAAGAGACAAGACAATGGTAAGATTCCAAGCACAATGAAGAGAGGCTTACAAGAATCACGTGGATGGCATTTGTTTATTATTCGAATAATTTTATTTTGAAATCTAAATGTCTGGGTACTAGAGGATAAGCGTCCCCAGAATGTTATGCCATATATCAGGCGGGAATGTACATTTGCAAAATACACGTAACGAGCTGCGTGAAGGCTGTCAGAATTTGAGTGAATCCTGACTGCGTAACATAATGAACTTAATTTAGTGTTTAATTTTGTTGTATGTACATTCCATTTAAGGTTTAATTGAATTGAGATACTTAGAAATTTTGTTAATTTAACATCAACTAATTGCATATTGTTTATTTTCAATAGATCCCGATTTGCGATTGCCGATTTGAAATCCAAAAATGCATTGAAACAGTTTTTCCTTCGTTACCTATTAATTTATTATTGCAAAACTAATTTGATTCTTCTGAAATCATACTATTTATTATTTCCTCTTTTGCAAAGAACATTCGTGTCAATGGCAAACAGAACTGGCAGAACTGTTCTTCCGTTTTGAATAGATGAGAACATATCGTTTACGTATAACAATAAGAGGATAGGACCTAAGAATGAACCTTGCAGACCCCATATTCAATTGGAAAGATATGTTTGGGACACTGATTACTCATATGAAATAAAATTATCAGTATTTTACTCTATTCTACGCTGTAGGGGAAAGTACTTCACACTGAGACTTGATATACAGAGAGGAAATGGACTGAAAATTGGAAAAAGAAATATGTGTAGTTGTTGTGTGGCAACACTGGTAGTTTGCTTTTTAGGTTACTTCGGTACAAATGTAATTGCATATTGCTATTGTGGTATCAAGTGCAACATTGAAAACTTTAATGTCATGTGTATGTTTGGAAAGTGGAAAGTTACTATTATAGTGTTTTATATATGTACGTTGTTAAATTAAGATGCAATTTGGACTAATATTGAATCAATTAGCTTATGTAAATGTATTATTTGTTGTGAAATTAGCATATTTTGAAACCTTGTTGACATTTATTCGACATATGCCCATTGGTACACACAAAGTCATTGCACCATACACAGGACGTTTGTCAATTCAATTAACATAATTGATTTAATGACTCTGCATAAACAGGAAAAACACAACAAACATACTTTCTGGAAATATACGTTTTCCAGTAAATGTGAGAATCTTAACACTGACTAAATTTTCTTTACGTTGTTTAGAATTATATAACCCACTTTTTGTTTTACAATTTCACTAAATATTTTTCTTAGTTTCAAAATATATGCATTTTGTAACATTTAATTGTAAATGTAAAATCTTCATGGGTAAAGAGTTTTTAAAAAGTTTTAAATCATAAGATGGTTCGGCCAGGTTAGCAAAATTTGTCTTACTGTTTACTATCCTATTTATGATATGTTATTCAATCCTTAATAGTACCCATTCAAATTAGGTGGTGGTGTGTGGATTTCCGTAACTTATTGGCAATGGTGTAAAAGCTTAAATTCATCGGTGTAATAGAATGAGAATCTTTAAAATCATAAATATATTATTAGTGTAAGTGTAAAGTAGATATTGGTTGGTTAGATATCACCAACTGATATGTGTACAGAGAATGGTATTATGGAGGTCGTAATTATTGTAATAAATATAGCATTAATAATTGAGAGCCTCAGAACAAAAAAGCAAGTAAGCGACGTTTTCCTGAAATCTGAGATAATTTTCGTTTCGTGTAGTTGAATATATTATCTTCGATAAAAACTATTCTCATTATTTTCCGTGATCTTTGGAAATCACGTCAGTGATATCAAAATTGAGACTCTGAAAAGTTTCCAGTTTGTTTAGAGCAATACAGGAAAGTAACATAGTTTATCTTCTATAGGTTGGACACGAGTGCTTCACGTGATAATGATGAATAATGTACATTTCAGAGACGAGAACTAAAAGTAGATGAATATTCTTTTGCATTTTTTGTTTTATTTAGTTAGTATTTATGAAAACATAAGACTTACAAAGTTGAAAATCGGTGGTTCTGGTGCGTCCTTGACTGGTACATGTGTTTGTGGTACACACTGTGAGTTAATGAGTAACTGTTACACAAGTGAGTATTCATCCTGCTAAGTGTTACATTCTTTATCGAATAACTCAGAAAAGACAGTTGCTACTCAAAAGTCAGCCGCTGCAGAGGCTGGCATCATACCACGATGGAAACTACCACCAATGGCAACATAACCTCAGAAACTGCAGATAAACAAGTACCCAAAACATTTTCCTTTTCATGAAATCGGAAATTTACCCTAACAGAAGCCTAGCAATTTTGGTCGAAGCCCAAGGAGGTATTATCCTCAAGGATTATGTATCTAAAAAGGAAACAATAGTTAACCCGTCAGATATTCTTTATGTTTCAAGCATCTCTAATAACAGAATCTGTTTCTTCCTCTCAACTCAAAAGATAACTGAACACATTGTGAACACACAGATTTATCATTATTAATAATGAAAAAACTGAATATTCGACCACTCATCAATAAACAAATACGAGTTATTATATCTAATGTGTATCTTGTTATATCTAACGAGTTAATCACGAGCCTATTAAGTAAAAAGATCAAACCTTCCACTAAGATATCGTTTATCAAAGCTGGGCATCTATGAACCTGGTTTTTCCTCATATTCTGAGCTTTAGGATGCAGATTTATATGGATCCGGATGATATTGAGAAGATAACGGATTGTGCTCTGGTATGCCACAAGACACTACATATCATATTTACGTTTCCACTGACAATGTTGTATTTTCCTATGCAAGGAAGAAAGCCACATTGATAACCTATTTTCCTCTCATCAAAATCATACTAATAACAGTGACTCCCCCGCGAATGGAAATCAAGCAGCATCTACTACCAACGTACAGAATTCTATTGCTGAGCCCCCAATTAATGACAAGAAGAATTTTCCTAACCTCCACAAAAAATCCTCCAAACGGACTCCCCTGCAAATGAAAATCTATTTTTATCTACTACCATTCAACAGAATTCTCCAACTCCTATTCTCTCAATTAATAACCTAACTGCCCCTAACCTCCGAAACAAAGACACCCTGCAACTGAAAACTAATTTGCACGTATTAATCAAGAGAAACCTGCTAATGACCATACTTGTGTATCTACATTAAACAAAAGAGGTCCTCTATATGACTCCTTCCATGTTTCTGAATCTTCAGTACCACAAGCAAAGCAAATACAGAAGAAACCCTGAAACAATCTAAGAAGAAAAGGAAGAAGAAAGAACTACATATTTCAGAGAAAACTGAAATAACTAAAAGTAGATCTGTAGAGGAACTAACATCTCGTCTAAAATCAATTATTGAAAACAATCAAAGCAAATATACGCTTTCTTACCATCAATTTAAATCCTTCCTGGAAAATTCCTTTAATGCTGCTGACCTCATCCTCATAGCCAAAGATTACTCACCTGATATATCAACCCTCATTCAAAAGATGGCTAATCTTTACACACACCTTTCAAATAAAACAACAAGAGGCAGATTTACCAGACTTTGTAAAAAACTAAAATCTGTGCTACCACCTCCTGAAGAATCAAGTACTGAATCAGACTCCAGTGCAGACATCAGCTTCAACTAATGAAATGAAGAGATTTCTGAAAGAAACTAAAAATAGTACTGAAGTATTTGAAATAGCTCTACAAGTTACTAAATTGATCCAAATGTTAGAAAGTACATATTCCAAACTTAATGATAGCAACATGATGAGAAGTTTTACAAATCTAAAAAATGAATTTAAAAAACATTAAAAGCAGTGAAACAGTTCTGTAGTAATACAAGCTAAAGTATCGCCCCTCTTAATCTAAATTATAATTAACAATGGTTAAAAGCATATTAAAATGGAATATCAAAGGATTTAGGTCTCAACGAGAACATCTCTTATTTATATTTAACAAATAGAATCCATCAGTAATATGCTTACAGGAAACCAATAATCCAGAAAGAGTGATACAACAAATAAAACATTATTCTGTGTACTTAAGGAATATAAATAATTCAGGAATATCCCGCGGAGACATTGCAATATCTACTACCATATATATATTAGTCGCAGCCTAATGTGGGGATCTTATAAAGAAGACAGTAGAGGAAAAAAATTTAAAAATATTGGTAGACCCATATCTATTGGTTCTTAACAAAACTCAATACACTCACCTTAACAATACACATAAAAGGCTCAGTGCCATTGATCTAACAATGTGTTCATCTAGTTTCTCCATGAAATTAGAATACTAGAAGATACTTTCGCAATCTCCCTCAATGAAAAAAATTGAGGAAATAACTGATTTCATCCTGAAAACAACCGGTGAAACTATTCCAAAAACGTCACGAAAACCTACAAGGAAACAACTACCTTGGTGGAATAAAGACTGCGAAAATGCTCACATATTGTACAGACACTCCTTCAACAAACACAAGAGGCATCCAACCATAGAAAATCATATTGAATATAAAAGAACCCGGGAAAAGGCAAGACAATTATATAAAGAAAATAAAAGATAGTCCTGGATGGACTTCATCTCATAAAGAAATTGCTATTTTAACCAAATAGACAATTGGAAAAAAATCAAAGATATCAATGGTTGTCACAAATAGCATATCCAACCGAAATTTATGTTACGCAACAATCAAATTACCTCTTCAAACGAAGAAATTGAAAACATTTTCTGCCACCAAATTCTCACACTTAATTGCAGAATTATTAATAAATCTAATCTAATTTTAGCATCTACATTTTCTAATAATTCAAGCGACAGTAACATTAACGATGAATTCCAAGTTTGCAAATCTAACTCGAATACAACAATGAACAGAATTATCCAACAAAATTCTTCTAGAAATTCTACATTAAACTATCCTGTACAAGTAAAAGAAGCTGAAATTGTGCTAGCTCATACTAGAAATTCAAGCCCAGGATCAGATGGAATGTATAATATGTTTCTTAAGCGACTGCCGACATATGCTATTGAATATGAAACCCAAAAATTCAATGAAATAATAAACCTATTTCGTAACAAATGGAGAGAATCCATAGATATCCCAATTCTTAAATCTAACAAAGACCCAACTAACCCCCAAATATCTCAGACCTACATCCTTAACCCCCGCCCTCTGCAAATTACTGGAAAAAATTGGAGCGTAAAAGACTTAACAGATACCTTGAGTATTATAATAAACTTTCGTCGTTCTAAAGTGTTTTCAGACGAAATCGTTCTACAACTGGCCATCTAGGAAACATCCATAGTGACATTTGAGATGCCTTTATAGCAGTGTCTGTGACCCTCTTGTGACTGTTAGTCTAGACGTGGAAAAGGCTTACGACATGGTATGGAGAGATCGAATCATTAAAATTCTCTACGAAATGGGGATAGATGACCAAATACTAACTTTCATTATTCAGTTCATAAAACAATGATCTCTACTAGTTACACTCAAGAATATTTAGTCGAATAAATATACAATTAATAACAGAGTGCCTCAAGAGTCTGTGCTTAGCGTACTACTATTCTTAATTGCTACAAATTCTTTCACGAATCATGTCCATCTTCAGTGAAAGTATACTTGTTTGCAGATGATATCACTAACATTAAGGGGGGAAATATTAAAGCATCAGAGAATTGCTCCAATACGACAGTTTTCAAGATCTCTAAAACCAAATATGAATTCATAGTTTTCAAAAAAAGGGTAACTTATCTAATCAGTTAAAACTTAAAATGTGGCCACAACAACTAAAATGTTCAAGCCTAACCAAAATCATAGGAATATTATTTGATAATCAACTAACATGGATACCACATATCAAGAATTTAAAAGCTGAATGCCTTAGAAGAATGAATATATTAAAAGCCATTTTATCAGAATCGTTGGGAGCTGATAGAAATATTATACTTTCAATATATAAAGCTCTCATTTGTTCCAAGATAGATTATGGAGCAATTATTTACCAGTCAGCTACGGCAACAATATTAAATAGTCTTAACCCAATCCACTCAGCCGAATTAAGATTATCCATTAGAGTATATGGAACGAACGATTTCGAGCATTCTTGTAAAATCTAATGAAGAACCTCTTCATATCACAAGAAGGAAACCATGTTTTCATATGCCACTAAAATATCATCACTCCTAATAACCATGTTTATAAGAAATTGCTCCAGAAAATATTAAGATAAATACACACAGAAAAATATGCTCCGAGAGCAGTTTATTATCTTTTGAATCAGTATCTTGAAGAAATACACTTTAAATTTCCAAGTGTTCGAACTACCATGATTAAAAAAAGACATTAATGGATTTCTTCGCTAATAAATATCAGCATCAGCCTCAATGATCTTCCCAAAAAAGAAACTACCACGTTAATTTACCAAGCTGATTTCAAGGAAATCTCCAACAAGTACATTGAACATTCACACATCTTCACTGATAGCTCTTGTAAAGAGATTGGAGCTGTCTGTATAGTACAAATGAAAGAAAAACTATAACAGGCACGGTTATATGATAATTGTTCAATCTTTTACTGGGAAGCATACGTCATTCTTCTCGCATTGAAATATATCCAAGAACAATTCGAAGACAAATTTGTTACTTTTATAGATTTCAAAAGTGTGTTAATAAGCTTAAGTAATATTGAAAACCAGGAACCTATAGTAAATGAAATAGCTAACCTATACTAGGACTTATTACGAGGAAATCATTCTTATTTGGATCCCATCGCATGGAGGCATTGCCTGTAATATATTAGTTGATGAAGCAGTAAAATACTCTTAATTCACCTATTGAAAAGTATCGTTTCCCACAATTACATAAAAATAACTTCCTCAAATAAACAAGGATCTTTGGAATACTGAGTGGATCAAATCACCTAATCAACTACATGAGATGAGTAAAAGTGTCTTGGATGATCACCTTCCTTACCTTCACAAGAGAAAATATCAAACTGTGCTCACGCGAATTGGCCATTTCAAGCTAACCCATCAGCATTTACTAACATAAGAAATGCAAAAACAAATTATGGCCAATGCCAATCTCCCCTCCCTATACCACACTTCATTTTGGTTCTGTTCCGTTTACAGAGATATCCGCAAAAACATGCATTACCTCTCAATCTCCTAGAAATTCATAACAACAAACATAACATTGAAAATGTCTTTAAGTGTTTCAAGGATATTAACCTTATCAACATGCTGTATAAACTAAGAATTTGTTAAACACCAATATTATCGCAATGTTATGACAAATGTAATGCACAATATGTATTCTAATGATTGTTTATATTCTGTTGCTGTTGAATGTGATTGTTAATGTTATTCATGTAATGTTACACTTATTTTGCCAAATTATGTATTTATGCTTTAGTTTTTAATTTTATTGTATGTTCTGTTGTACCTTGTATACATTGTCTTTTGATTGTGGTCGATAATGACCTGGAAGTTCATGCGGACACCTGTCGTGCCGACCAATGTGACAAACCCTGCAAATCTGTAAAGTTGTTGCGGAATTAGGTGTACTGTGTTTGTGTATGTGTCATTTTTCTGGGCGACATGACCGAGATTTTAGTTATGGTAATCGTACCTTCATTTTCATTCAAGGTATGAGTTGTGTATTTATTTTATTAAATCTGAAATTTGAATGTGTGTGCCTTCTAACTTGCTGTGTGTCTCATCATATAATCATTAACCGCTCCTCATCTGAGCTATATGGGGATTCAGACAGTGTATATTATTTATCTCATTGAGTCGTCTTTTATCATCATAATGCACGATATATACATCCAGCACGTTACAATTTACAGAAAACAGACAAATAATCAATAAATAAAAATATTAAAACATAGCATGTTGATGATATGTTATGTGGCACATGAACCTGTACTCAGAAATGCAGTGAAGTTACAGATATTTCACAGTATTAAACTTGACAGTATAACTGAAATGATGGTATTTTGCAGTAAAACAGAATTTTAGCAGAAACAATAACTCTTTGATGATTTTGTTTCAATATGAGGCACAGATGCAATACGCAGTGCACATTATGCTACAACACACGGTACCAAGACTTCGAAACGAGATGTTTACGAACGATTAAGATGTTTAAAAACAGGGTTTCATGTCTATAAATGGACGTTAATTTCCAGTAGTCTAAAAAGTGTTCTTTTTGGGCGTTTGATTACTGATTTAAGTTCTTATTTTCACTTTTAAAACAGTGATTTTCATAGTGCAGAATATTTGGACGGGCTCAACTAGTATTTCATATTAAGCAAAATGTTCAATGAGTGGTTTTAAAGGAAAACTATATATGGGTTTTAACAATGATATTTAATGAATTAGTTGCTTCCAGCAAATGCTGAGATGGCTCCTTGTTTTGCTTCTTGACATAAAATTATCTTCACTATATGTCCTTTTTTGAGCTGTGTAGGGAATGTAGATATTCAATAAAAGTTCTCAAATTCTTTCACGTGGAACACCTGAGATAATAGGCAGGATCGTGAAGATGATTTGTCATTTCAAATAGTTTTCATTACACCAGAGCGAGTATTTTGATACCAATTCTTTCCCAAAACGCTCGTTGCAACCGGATATATATTCCAGAGCTCACGAAACTGTGCCCCAATTCTACTTCCCCTCATAGAACGTCAAATAATTTTAAGTGATTTTGACGTTAAATAAAACTAGTGATGCTAAAACATCACGTACTTTATCACTCGTATTTCCACGCACAATTATTTGAAAAGTGCTCAAATTTCCTTACTTCACTTCCTCAAAACCTTATTTCAAATCAGTCTTCAAGGAACAGATTTTACTAAGGCAAAACGTCTCTATCTTTAATATTTTAGTTGTAGGATGACTCCGAAAACACTTAAAACTTTTACAATTTTCGAAAATTCGGCGTTTTCAACGAATATGAGACCTGCATTATTCTCTTGAACGCCCATTACACTATCCAACAAAAAAATATTCAAAAACGTAGGAGTCATTTTTTGAAAATTTGGAAAATGTCTCAGGAGCTTTATGTAAAGTACCCCCTAAAATTAAAATATAGGTTTCAAATTCAAGGGCACGCTACATAAGCAGCATAGATAGGGGAATCTACATTTTGGAAAGAAATCGACTGAACAATTTAGACGTTAGCGTTGGTGCGGTGAGGCGAGCAGCGGGAGGGGGGCAGCGTGGGTGGCAGCGGGGGTGGCTCTACTAGTCACCACTCAATTAAGGAACGTCTTTATTTTACGTTGAGTTGACGTGAATAATAACTCAGTGAGGCTACAAGAATGCCAGCTATTTTTATGTCTACGGTGTTCGTGTATTTTCACGCACAATTAGTTTGAAAAGTGCTCAAGTTTTCCTTATGTTTCACCTTACCTCCTCAAAACCTTATTTTCAAATCAGTGTTCAAGGTATAAGATTTTACTAAGAGTTACAACAATTGGGTTCTGTCGTATCTTTGATATTTTAGTTGTAGGAGGTGATGAATTCGCGAAAAAAGAATTAAGAAGTTTTAAAATTTTTCTTCGAAAGTTCGGCGGGTATGTTGTCAACGGGGGAATAATGAGATGCATCATTCTCGTGTCTTGAGGACCCAATATATAGTCATCGGACTATCTGCACGACAAAAAATTTTCAAAACTGTACGGAGTTATTTGTTATAGTAGGAATTTTGGAAAAATGTTCAGTGGGCTTTATGGTAGTACCTCCTAAAAATTATAAAGTAATAAGGGAACTTTTTCAAACTTCAAGAGGCACCTACATAAGCGGCTAGATAGGTGACGATCTTACATTTTTGGGAAATGATAATGGACTGATAATTTTAGACGTTGAGTTGGTCGGGTGAGCGGCCGAGCAGCGGGTGGGGGCACAGTTGGGCTGCGCAGACGGGGTGGCAGCGGGGGGTCGCGCTCAGCGGAGGAGGTGGTTAAAGCGGGGTAGTCACGAGGAGGCAAATCGGAGGCAGGAGTGGCAGCGGGGCGTGGCAGGACAGCGCGCAAGGCGAGTAGGGGGGCGGCTGAAGAGAAGTGAGACTAGTAGAGCGGGTCAAGCGTGGAGGACGGCAGGCGGGGGGTGTTGGGCAGCATGGAAATGGGGAAGCGAGGGGTGGAGGCCGTGAATGTGGAGGGGGCAGTGCGGTGCGAGTTGAGTGTGGCGGTGGGGATATATGCGGGGAAGGTGGGGATATACTCGTGGGAGGTGGTCAGTTCCATGGCGGTTTGAGAGTTGGTTGGGAGCGCGCCTGCCGCTGGCGCTGGGGTTGTTAGGCGCGCTTAGGAGTGTGTGTGGGACGGGTGGCACGGTCTCGGTGGAGGGTGGGTTGAGGCAATGGCGGGATGCTGTCTCCTAGAGTGTGTGTGGTGGACCCGCATCGTCAATTGGATTCACAGCGAGCTGCAGATGTTTCTATGCG
>BOPP01000081.1:5097129-5138115 GCA_017312745.1 Gryllus bimaculatus
TGTAAGTGTGTTTAAGTAAGGAATGAGGATAAGGCAGAGACGATTACGTAAAGCTCTCACGCGGTGCATCGCGGTGCATCGAATAGGAGTTTGTTAGAGTACTACTCCGAAGTTTGGCTAGTATTGATTGGAGAAACCACGAAAAACTAGCCAGTCGCTAAAATTGTTCTGCAAACAGCTGATGAATTGGGCCTTGCTATTAGCTAGTGTCGAAAATCTATCATCGTCGGCTCTCAAACCCTAGGACCTCCCGGTTAGAAGCACCGCAGTGAGCGGGAATGTTGGCTGTGAGCTAAACTCATGTGGTGGAACGGAGGCAGCGGCGTGGGAAGAAAGGGAGCCAAGGGGGAGGCGTGGAGGAGGTGTGAGTAAGTGTGGGGGAGGCAGATGGGAGGCGTGGTCGGTAGCGTTTGCTTCAGCGGCGGCGGTCACGGGTTTGAGGAGAGTAGGTTAAAATTCAGTAGGCAGAATGGTAATGCAGTTGGAATCTTCTCTGGCGCACTCCGTACATGGCACAGGCCCAATTTCCGATAGTGAATGTTGTTTCGTGTAAGTGCACGTGATAAAATTTTCTCAGAAGAAAATCCAGTGCCTTTATTGTTTTTGGAATTCAGAACATGTTCAAGTAGATGCATGAGAGGCGTGGTGGTATAAAATAATAAACGACAGGCCATTGGTTCCTTGAAAATAATAAAAGTGATTCACTCTTCTAAGAGACAACCGGTTCTCCTTCATTCTTGACACTTACACTGTATAATATTGCAAAACAGAAATAAGAACAACATATTTATGAACATTTTTTGACAATTCTCTGAAGATCGGTTTTTTCAAAATCTTTATCATAAATTGTTTTATATTGATCCCTCAATCAATGGAAAGAAAGTAACCTTACAATGACGTAATATCGTTGAATGACCGATACTAATGTTCACTTTTCTGCAACTAAAGTCAACTAGTTATTTTTGTAATAATAATAATAATAATAATAATAATAATAATAATAATAATAATAATAATAATAATAATTATTATTATTATTATTATTATTAGGAAAATTTACTTGTTAAGATCCCCACATCTTGTTTTTCTAATGTTAGTGCGTTAAATAAAAAAGTTTTGCTTTGCGACATACATGAAAGTTGATAAATGCATTTGCGAGATACTCATATAGCCCGCATTTTTGGTAGTAGGACGGCGAGAGTCGTAGGTAATCATATTCAGGACGAACAAGAATGAAATAACGAATGAAAGAAAGAATTAAGTTGCTTGGCCAATTTGAGAAAATTTTGTTGAAAAATCACCTGTCACATTTTGAATAGTTGTGTTGTAAAAATTGGGAATGAAAGGCATGTATATGAAACATGTAATAATGAAAAACAAGAAACACATTTCAGAAATAATTAAATTGTGTATTAATTGCGAAGAATTTAAATACATTTATTAACACAGAAAATAACACAAAAACAATTGTATTGTGTTAATTAGATTTTTCCGAGCCATTTGGCGGCACTGAATTCATTCTGTCTTCCTTGGCATGGATTTAAATTCTCTGTACATAGGAAGGGTAACCGCATAGTCAGACGTGTCAAAAACAAAAGTGCATATGTGATATTCTGTTCTGTATTTGTAAATGTGGCACATGTGAACATTCGTTGTGGATACAAACATACTTAATGATACAAACATTATTCAAAACACTATATTTTGTACGAATCTGAACATCCAATCAAAACTCTTTTTACACTAGTTAGATTTCTTCACCGCAACTCACAAAATACATAAGTAACTGCTTCTGATTCTGGAGACAAACCGGATTGGAAAATCAGGGATAAAGAATCTATTTCCCGCAACATTTTGAAGATGTTAAATACATTTTTACGTGGAACAATACGATCAGAAAAATCGTTTGTGATATGCATCTTTGTGCTCTGCTGTCGCATTAATACAGTAAATATCTATAATTTCTGCATATTTCGCTTTGCACTATATTTGCGGCATTTTTATGTGAAATGCATGTCATAGATGACGTAAGTGAACTGGTATGGTAAAACGCATAGACGAGTTGCTCTTTGGCAGTAAAAATGTGATAACGAGATTATGAGTTTCGAATCTCGCGCGTACTTAAATACAAGACTATATCAACTGCGCTCTTCCATGTGTTATTTTCTTGCTTGACAAAATGAATCATGCTAGTATAGGAGGAAGTATTGACCTTATGTTTATAGATTTTGACTTTCTCGCTTTATTTCGTAAGAAAAATTATTATAATCGTGCGCCTGAAAACGGCGAATTTTTAAGAGAAAAACTCTTATTGTCCGGCACTAGTAACGAAATAGTGGATAAATCAATTCCTATGTATATATAGTAAATTACTTCGACTAAAACATTACGTAGCCAGAATCCATGTTTTGTGGGTCCTTGGTACCGAAAAATCGATTGACGTCGAAACGTCTGCCTGCCTGTCTGTCTGTAGCCACAGCTAGCGTCAAATCCAGTCTGTAGATTTTCTCCAAAATTGATGTTTCTCGATCGAAGGAAGTCGAGACCTTCTGAGTTTGAAACGAATATTTTGATTTTGGGGGTACTTGACATACAGCCTCAGTTATTTTTTTTTAAAAGCTGCTCCAGATTTTATCTTTAATTTTTTTTTCACCGATAGAACAAGGGACGCTTAAAAATGGTCTCCTTTGCAACGAACTCTCGGATGTTTCGAAAATTACAAAAGTTAGAAATAATGCGAGAAAAAGTATGTGATACACCACTAATTTAACCAGAAACACTTGAGAGGCTAAATTTTAAAGTTTCCTCGTTGCCTTCTGGGCATCTGTATATAATTTTTGTCATATCTGCAATATAGTTTCCGTCTGCGTCATTTTCAACCAACAAATCTTAACAAACGTATCAAAAGAAAGACAATTTCATGGAAATGTGATGTTTTGAACTTTAAGTGGCCTATTTTCTTTTTTACTTTCTCTTAGGGGTGGTGAAAGGCAATATTGTAGTGCTCCTTAAAATACGTCTGTGGACCACACTAGCGCATAAACCGTACCCTGAATTTTAACCAAAATAAGTATTCCTTGTTTGAACTGGACAATTCAAGGCTCTGCGAATTAAAAAAGAGGTCTTAAAATGTCTTCGGTTTTTTCCATGAAAGCCTTAGACAATTTCAAGTGTTTGTAAAAAATGGGTCCAAATCTATTCTTCAATTTTTTGACCGATTTGTGTAAAAATTCTGTTATGATTGAGTTCAATTTTCAATAAAACCTCTGAATGTTCGAAAATTGCGATAGTTCAATTTTTGTTCATCTCTCTTCTAGAACTACATTATTGAAGTAAGATACATTCCTTAGTTTTCTTAATATTATTAAGTTTTATTAAAATGAGTTTCTTAAATGATTTTTGGTACTATTTTCGCAATATATGGTTAGTTGTTTTAGTAGTTAACATGATTTTCTAAAAAATGTTTCAATTTTTTTCTAAACTATTTGTAAGGATGAAGTGTATTGAAGTATTTGGGCAATGCAATTTATATCGAAACATTTGGGTTTTTAATATCTCCTTAAATTTAAGGTTACATCTGCGACGTATTTTTCCGTGATCCGTTTTTAGGACACGTCTGCGACGATTGTAAAGGTTTAAATCTTAGCTCAGAAAAAACTTTGCGGCTTGGGGACAATCACACTTGCATGATTTGGGTCAAAATGAGAATCCCCATGTATAGCAACCCATTGCTGATGGCGAAAACATACGGGACCGAGTTGAGATGTGTCAAATTCTCGCATGGGTTCAGCAAATGTTATAATATTATATAAAACCGTTACTAATAAGACGGGAAAGTATGTACTGTAGGAGCACCTTTAGTTTTATATTCCGATTTAAACAATAGTGACACTGCAAGGACACGAGCTGGAAGGAGAAGGGGGCATTGCAATGGAATCGCGAGCTCCTACACCAAAACTTTTTAGTCGTAACAAAGTTCCCGATTGGATGACATACTCTCCCTCTCTGTCCAGCTCAGGACTTTGAAGTGCCACTGTGTTTAAATCGGAGTACAAAACGACTCCTAACGAGAGAAAAAATATGTTATATTTGGTGGCCAGGGTTTCGCGCACGGATCCTCGTTCCCTGGCTAGTGGGCGTGGCGAGCCCTACCTTCGTCGCCGCCTTCAGCTCGGCCCGCAGTTGTTCCCCCTCGTGCACCGCTCCCCAGATTAATCTCCCGGCGCTGTCGCCTTCGCGCACTCGCCTGGCGCGGCCGCAGCGCGCCAAGTGTGAAAGAACAGGGGGGTGGGGGCGGAAGCGGCTGAGAGATGCGAGGGGCGGAGCGAGGGAGGAGGCTGCGACGGTGGAGCAACTTCGTGACGGAGTCGGCGCCGCGGGAGAGAGCTGCACCGGAACGGCTTAAGGTCTTCCATCTCACGGACAGCGGCAGAGGATCAGTACAGCCCACGGTACAACTACAAACGCAACAAAAACGCTCTTGTTTAAACTAAATTAAAAAAAATAATTTATTCATTCCAAGATGGCAACTGGATGAAAATGGGATCCCGAGAATTATACCGACGTACCCAGATTATCTCCAGCCAAGATAATAACAAAGTCAATTGAAATTCATCGGTTCTACCGCCGGTGAACAAAAATTGCGTCTTCTAAAGAATAATCTTTGTGTCGGATAAAGAAATGTGTTTAGAAATTAGTATATTTTTTACTATTAAAAGTTTATAGATATAGTTATTCTATCATAGTGACACACACAAAATTAATACATTACCCTGGCCAACGTCAGTACTTTAACTAAGCTGCTCCACATTGTTTTAAAACAATCATGAAATCTTCTTTCCTAACTAATTACTGGTGTCAAAACTAATTACATTAAGTTGCATCTCGTTGCTTGGTAGTTTAGGGAGTGGGTGGCGAGAGAAGGTACCAATGTCGGAATCGACATCTTTGCTCTCAAGGGAGGCAGAGCCTCCCAAATACGATTTATTTTCATACCAGGAGGATTTTTTCTTGCCTCAGAGGGTGCACCTTGTGCTTTTGGTTCTATAAACACACATTCTCGTGTAGCAATAATGCTCCGTCTGGCTAGCAACTGGGTAACCAGGACGCGGCGTCCCGGAGGAACGCCCCCAATTTAGCCTGGGCCCCACTGCCAGCTTAGAGCTGCTAGCATTGCAGGCTAGCGCCGGAGTCGAATAAAGCGACACTCACCACGTGGCAGGGGAAAGCCTTACTCAATACCCATGAGTTTTGGGTACTACCACGACGAAGCCAAGAGTCCAATTGGGGGCCCGAACGGGAGACTGAAGCTATCTTACGATGAATTTTACATGTCGGCCGCTGAGGCTACAAGATTACTCTAGTGCCACAGTAATAATATAATGACAATTTCACTTCATTGTGATCTAATTCATGAACTTCTATGACGTGTTATGTGGCTAGTATTATTTTGTTGTAATAATGGTCTGAATATGGAAGCAATTATTCATACCTCCGAAACTTCATTAACGTCATTTAATGTTACTTTTATTTTGTAAAGTTGTTTTAAATAATAAAAAGGTGATTGTCAAAAAAGGCTGAACCTTCAAACCATTCAAAATATGATTTTTACATTTCTCTTTTTACGTTTACACAATAAATTTCTATTCGTAACAAACATGACGTTACATCAACATTGTCAAATATATCGGTGTAATAAAAAAATGATAGATTGTTCAAAGTAAGAAACCTAAAACGAGAAATTCATTATATTCTTTGTGACCCTCTGGTTTGAAATATTGTATATTTTTTCAAATTTTTTAGTTTATGTAGACCAATAATAATTTATCTTATTTTTATTTCATTTTCATTTATTTTTTATGAAAGTTTTATGTGATAAAGATTAACATTAATGCATATGTCTTGAGTTTTATTCTCGGCGTTTCCAACATGTGAGTTTGCTCATCTTAAGGATATCTATTACGTTATATTTCGTACAGTTACTATCATGCTATTGTATAATAATAATTAAATGAAATCTCACAAGTATACAAAGTAAAGTGAGTACAAAGTTCTAAAAATTTCTAAACCTGAAGTAGTATCAGCGACTACATTAATTGTAGATAATATTTTTTTCAGTTTAATAATAAAACATAAACAAATTGAAGGAACTCCAATTGGAGACGGGATGAGTGGTACACTAGCAGAAATAGTGATACGAAACCTAGAATTGAGTATTTTAGTAATTCTGATATTGATACTGGAATAATTTTCTGCAACAGATATGTATTGAATTGAATTAATGCCTTATTTTACGTGGCGAGAATGTATGTAGATGATGTTCTAATCATAATACAAAAAAAGAGAATAACACCTAACCAGAAATAATTCCTATAGTTGAAGTATAAAATTTACAGTTGAATTGAGAGGAAATTTTCAATCATATTTCAATCAATACAGATCAATTTTCTTGACATTACGGTTATGACAAATAATGACAAACTGGTGACAAACTACTACAGAAAACGTACTTACACAGGAAAATCCATAAACATTAGTTCCCATCATCCCATTGCACAAACAATCAAGTGGTATATGGATTAGTAGATAGAGCAGTTGGTCTTTCTGGTCAGAAATATCATAATAGTAATTATGTTACCACATGTTACCAGAGTAAAATCCTTTCATCAGATCTAAAAAGACAAACAGCCAAAAGGAAGATAAAAATGCTTCCAATTACATTGCTCTACCATAATACCCAAATTAATTAAATTTGACAAGAAAGTGAATAAATGACATTATTGAACTTAGAATCACAAACAATAATCATAAAACAATTTTATAATTAAAAATCACAAATATAGATTGGATTTAATATATAAGACTAATGTTGTTTATGAGATTGGCTGTATAGATTGTGAATTAAAAGACATAGGTGAGGCAAAAAGACTCAGCACATATTCATTAATGTTTATCTTTATAAAAATCTTCATTGAATAAATTATTATTGATTTTCGTGAAATAAATGATTGAATAAAATATACATATCTAAAAAGAGAAACCCCAAAAGTATAAAAACTCTAATAAACAACTTTACGTCCGTATCGATGTAACGGTTAATTGGAAAGAGAGCTCCCATCTCACTGAAGTAACGCAACAACAAAAGAATGCGTTTTGAGGTTCAGTAAGCAGTACGACGCGAGCAAACAAGCAACGAAAAGGTGGAGATTCTCCAGAGCTGCACAAAATGGGACCGGAAAAAAAGTAGAGTTCCTTTTAAAAGCGACGTAGGGCTTTTCTCTGGAGAAAATACCTCGAAGCCGAGCTCACCCTTTTCCGCCTCCTTGTGCCTCCTCCTTCCACCCTTTCAGCGTGCCTTTTAATTTCTCGTACACCGTAGTCTGTATCGGAAAGTTGTTTTAATCTCCACAACTTTCCGTATGAATGTCTGCTCCACGTTATTTCTTCCCACGTTCTCTCTTTCAGTTCTTTGCTTCCACTTCTTTATATTATTTTCCTGTACGTTCTTTTTACCATTTTATCCTACTCCTTTTTCGCTCTTAAAATGGAGTTACAAATTTAATAAATGTTAAGAACTTTTCTGGAATGAAGGGGTGTGTGTGCGAGGAGGATCACTTTTTGCCAATGAACATGTGGTGGGAGTTCTCATATAACGAAGTTGCACATGTGATGTTTTCCCTTGTCTGGAATACTACTTATCATTGCATTGGTGTTTGGCTGGTCCACATTCTAACTCAAACAGATTTCGTATACCTGCCAATCACAGAGCCAAATGAGTTACCCAACAATCAGGGACAAATAACCCATGTTTAACTTCATTATATGAGATTCCCCGACAGATTTTCATTGGCAAAAAGTGATTATCTTCGATGCCCCAACGTGCTCTAAAAGTTTGTAACATTTATTCCGAGACACCGTGTACCTTCCTTTTGCTTCTTTCTGCACATTCTCTCGCACCTGTCCTCAGCCTCACCCTCCTTTTCGATTGGGCCGTGCCTCGTCCCTTACTCCCAACCCCCTCGCTTTGATTTGCACTCGTAATGGGAAACCAAACTCGCCCTAACGGGCTGGCGGGTGCGCGGGCGGGGTGTGCGGGAGGGGCTCGCATTGGCGGACGCGGAGCGCCAGCAGGGGCGGGGAAGGCGGTGGGAGAGGCGTTGGTGGCGGGGGTTGAAGCAAAGGCGAACCGGGGGCGTCAGAATACAACGAAAGCCCTGGGGTAAAGGAGGAACTTGGCGTGTTTTCGGATCTGTGCCTTCTGCGCTACCAATCAACAAGTAGGAATCCATCAATATGTGCGCACGACCGAACTCTCGGAAAATATTGCTCGTGTTAATTTTGGAGGGTGGAATAATTAAGGATGATATTCGACGTTCGTTTCAATCGCGAACTTTATGTTCTCGCGAAATGTTCCTTATTACAAGATCCTGTTATAGACAGATTTCTTTTTGATTATTTTATCAGTCATTAGACAAGCTTTTAATAATTGTTTACAAATAGCTACTTAAGGTGAATACTGAATTTTCTATTCTGAACTTCAGAAGAAAATAATAGTCTTCAGTTAAAGTGCCCAACGTTAACAAAAACTCAACGAAAGCGAGGGCTATGCGAGTTCGGAAATTGTGTAAAACAGGATTAAATTCGCTGTTTCTATTTCAATTTATGAAAATGTGGCAGAATACAAGCGGCATTTATTTGGTAAAAAAATGTGAAAGACATACTGTGATATAGGGGCGGTAGAGTGAGTAAATTTGGAAATCTCTACTTCAAGGTTGGACATTTTGTTTGTGACATTATGTGTGTTTGGTGTGTTTTCTCTTGATTTCTTGAACACTTCAGGTCATTCGGCCAGATTAAAAATATGTATTTCCAGATGAATACCCACGCAAAAAGAGCTTTTTTGTACTCTCTCCTACGAAATTAGATAAGCTTCAAACTATGGTCCAGGCCGAGAAGTAAGCATATAAATAATACCGAAACAGGATACGTATAGCGTTTTCCATTAATATAATATTATTCAATTAACTTTTAATCAATTTTTCACAATAAATGTATTTTCAATACCTGTGTACGTTTTCTCGAGCTCTTTTCAGAATGGAGATATTCGAATAATTGTTTTCCATTTTATCGCGGCAGTAATTCGACTTCTTTATTTAAATTTCTGGTGATAATAGCGTAAATCAGTAGCTGATCTGTCTTTCCAAATGTTTTTTATTAACTGGAGCGAATATTTTCATACAAATTCTTGCCAAACACGACTGTTGCAACATTTATAATTTACCTTAATATATATTTAAGTCAGAACAGACATTCTAGAGCTGAAAACTCATGCACATATTGCACTTTTCCCCATTCTACGTTACATAGTTTTTAACTCCTTTTGACGTTAAATAAATAAATAAGTAGATAAATAAATAATTTCATAATTACTCTGTAACAACAAGAATACGTTTTCGAATGCGTGGCCGCCGTCACTCGTTTGCAACACGATCTTTCAAGAAAAAGGAGGAAGGATATCGAAGATAAAGGACAACACGAGCAACGTCGTTTTTGCTGTGCTCGCCGGCGTCCGGGGCACTGCTTGCTCTTGTCACGCGATTAGTCCAGCGCGGCAGCCTCCCAGGCTGGCGATCTCGGGCATCGGGTTCGCGCCTTGCGGTCAGCCACTCAGGTAGCTTGGTGGTTTCTTTGGCAGCGGTTGCAGTAGCTGCCTCAACTCGCAAAGTATTCCGTCTTCGGTTGCAGGGTAATCTTTGGGAGAAAAAAGAACTCGAGAGGCAATGGCACTTGAACGCTATTACCCGTCAGGAAATGTACTAAATTCGTGAAAAAAATACCGACGCCCAGTCAATTTCTACAAGAGGACTCACCAAACATGCTATTATCCGTTCGCAGCCGATGCAAGCAATTGCGACGAAAGAGGAACGGTGTGAATCACCGCAAACGTCTCATACCAGTAACCGACGAATTTCATCGGGCAAACAGCTTTCGTGATGTCTTTTTTGATCAAATTGTGTACGTAGCAATGTGATTCAAACTTGTAATTATCTTCAAATATATGACGTCATCACATCGATGCAACGCAATTATACAATCTTTTCGAGTTTTTGATAGCAAAAAATAAATTGTTCTTAAACAAAGTCAAATTATTAGTTTTTACGGAGAATATTGTTTGCGACCAACATTTCAATGACCAACCTTGATTTCATTACGAATAATTCTCTCGACTTAGTAAGTGACTTGTAATAGAGTGAAATTACAAGTGACTTGTAATAGCAAAGCCTGCTCTATTATCGAGTGACATTATAAACATTTGAGTAGATTAAAAGTATAATATAATGAATAGATTAAAAGTATAAGGAAAAGAAACGATATATTTTGTAGATGATAGCGTTCATTAGATAACATCGCTCCACTTGGAGTCACGGAATTGATTTACATATTTGATTGAAATCTGAATAATATTGTAGCCATGATTATGAGATTGAAATGCTCCAATTCCCAGCTTTTATTTCTCGAATTTACTTCAAAAGTATCTCCTCCAGCATTTGAGTAATAATCATGCATCTAGCTCTTTAAATGTTTTTACTGAAGAACGCAATCATGTACGGTAAGTTATTTTGTCTCATGCAGACGGATGCGTTTATTTAAAAAAATGGTTTGTAATAGTATTTGGAAAAGGAAACTTTTTTAGAACTCTTTGCATAATTGTTTGGATTAACAATTCTTCTTCTTAATGACTAAATGTTTCATTATCTTCGAGCAACGTTTGTTGGACCATACGAACGAATTAATTTGTTTTCTCGCTTATCCCTCATCGATTCCAATGGCTTTTCTTCCTTAGGAATTTATATGATTTTCATGTATGAAAACGCAAACCATGTCCTGCCCAGATATATAGATCTAGTAATAGGGTGCGTCGACTAGGGTCGCATTGGAAGAAATATTTCGAGGAGAGCGAGGGTCGTAAATATCAAATTTAAAGCTCTCCGTGATGATGCAGAAAAATATACTTATATTAATCCAAATTAAACTATTGATACAACTCATTTATTGCGCAATATATGTTACGACCGAAAGTGCGAAAAATGAGAATGACGTTCTATTCGAATCGTGGCATTTTGTTTACTTCATCCGTCACACCGCAAAATATTTTTCTTTCTTATTCATAAAATACATTGTAATCTCAGATGCAAACAATGTTAGTTTTGTAGTTCATCAGTCTTTACAATTGCGTTTGCATCGTGTGTAATCCATGAGCGGCCTTGAGTTCTTTATTTAAGGATTTTGACTTTACTACGGTGCAGATATCTACTGGCACATGGAGTACTCGATATGCTCATGTGAAACAATGAATACTCCTACAACGGTTCGGGAAGAATTCAATGAGCGCGTATGCCTGATCTGGCTTGAATGAGGGCTTTCTTGTGTATAAAAATGGATAAAATGTTTTTGTGTAAAACTTGCCATTCAGTTATATCGTTACATGGATCTCACATTTCTACCTTTGTGTCCATTGAAAGCTGAAACAATTATCGCAAGCCGGAAAGTCCCGTTGTAAGGTGCGTAGTCACGGAGCCATGTGCGCTTGCAAAGTGAATGGCAGACACCTCTCTGCGAGCCAGGGCACCGAGCACAGATAACGATGCGACGCGCCCGTGTGGGGTGCAGAGGAAGAGGGCGAGTGGTCGCAGTGGTTGGGAGCTCCGGCGGTTGCTGACCTCGCGCCCGCCCCGCCCCACCCAGTCCCGCTTCCGCCGCGGCGGTCCTCATCCCGCTCTCTCGGGCACCCCCGGAGCGCCGATCGATTCCCAGTAGAATACGCGGAAATTACTTCCGAAGTAACAAATTCAAAGGGAATATTTAATAGTCCTTCTTTGACTTGTAAAGCAGCCGCGGTGTCTGACGACCTGTATAGTGTACGGCTCTAAATACGTAATTCGCTCGGCCGCGCTGGCGCCGCGTTCCCAGGACGTCCTTCGACCTCCGACTTGCTGACGCACCAGCCCGACTCTCGATTTTCGTTAATTATTTTTAAGTTTTCGGGCACATTATTATAGCAGTCTAGTGTGGGTGATCGGAGACAGATATCAAATACGATTCACATGTAGCGGTATGTTATAATGTCTACCTTGTGAAACTGCGCATGCAAGGAGATCTTGCACTGTTACATGGGCTTCTTGACAGTGAAGAAATGCTACATTACGTTACACTATTTTTCTGTAATGGTTTTAGTAATAGGCGTGGAAAGTTTGTAACACCACCTACTTTTGAAACTTTGATATTCTACATATCTAGATCTCTCATCAAATGCAGTTAGGATTAGAAATACATCACTTCTAGTTAATCATAAAATTACTATGTTCAGGATAACTCTTAAAAGTCAGTATCAGAACTATGCAGCTTTGCATACTTGAAACTGCTGCGTAGAAATATTTAGATTATCTACAGCCAATATAACGGTTCTTTGTGTAATTTAATTATTTGCAGAAATAAATTTGGTGAGGTTTTTTCTGTAGGCTGGCCACATCTCGAGTGGAGTTTTTAACAGTGAACTCTGTGTATAAAAACAAATGTTAAAACCGACTTCCTTTGTTTAATATAGTAATTCTATTCTTTGTGGTACTTCGTCCTCTCTACGTACTACAACATAAATTAGAGTATCACCAAATACCCTGATCCTGGGTTCTATTCGAGGTTGAGGTAAAAATTGTTGTGATCAATTGTAGCTTTCCTTTAAAATCGCCACAGTTTCTATTGCTGTGTGATGAAGAAAACGCAACGGTGTTTGCTAGCTATGGCTAACAGGGAAGGGAATACGTCATGTTCGCCCATGTCTCTCTTACCCTCCAAGCGTGGAAATTAAGCGAGACCCAGGCACAGGGGACACTGTTAGCTAGCCAGCAAAGTCGGACAATCGAACCAAATTGCTAAATACAAACATACAAATTATCCACGTTGCCAACAGTTTTTGTACAAAATTCTATTATTTAATAATATTAATTAATAATACTATTATGACAATGTATATTGTGACAGCCTATCCAATTCCTTGAGGCCCCGCGTGCGTCTCTCAAGCCCCGCAATCTGCCGCCAGGCGCGACAACAGGTGACCTCTCACTAAAAGATTTTTCGAAGGTCGTGCGTCCAACTACCCGTGAGTTGTAGGCGTTTTTACTTTGACCAACTACTCTGCCAAACACCATTCGAGGTACACTTGAAAATACTGCAGGATGGCGTGCACCAATTACCTGAATCCCCCTGGCCGCGCCCCGATAATTGTTACTTCACTGTGAATGCAAACAAAGTTGTTTGTGCTTTCTAACCAATTGTGAATTTCGCAAACTGAATCCCTATTGGGGTTGGAAGTGTAAGAGCGTTGCTCGGTTTAACAAGTTAAGTTTTGCAAATTCTTGAATAGTGCATGTATTCAAATATGAAACAACAGTACATAAAATAAAACAAAAAAACACATAGGTGTACAGATTAACTTATCCAGATAACCTGCACACGTCTCTGTGTTTTATAATACGAATTCGATGTTCTCTCTAATCATAATAGAAACCCATTAGTGATTCCTTTCCATGAATGCAAGAATACTCCATGCTCTGTGCAACCAAGGTCACTGTCCAGCACAAGCACTAGTCCCTGCAGTTATCCACACGAGTTAACTGACTCGAGCAGTCAATCTGAAGCATTGCAAGTCAGTATCTGACAATCTGCCAGTCGGATTCATCAATAAATATACGTTTTTTTCACGATGAACAATAGATCATTATCAGAACTCTAGGCACATATCTTCTTCAAATCCAACTTAATATTCGCAACAACCTTCAGGTATCATGAGGAATGAAAAGTGTGAGTGATTTGCGTGTAATCAGCGAACATCATTTCAGATAATAGTTCCGGATTCAAAAAGTCAGCCAAATTATAAATACTGTGAAAATAGAATGTATATCTCAGTGTAAATACAGTGTGAATAACAGGGGGCCATGCATAGAGCCCTGCGAAACATCACGTTTCAAAGTTGGAACGAAGGTGTGGATATATTTTTGAAGTTCTAAAAACTGTTGCTTGGAAACGATAAACCAAATAGAACTAAATGCAAGAAGCCGCAGAATCAGAAAATCCCATGGATCTCAACTTCATCAATAATAAATCTTTCCAAAAATGCCTACAGATGTGCTTGTCTATAGATGGTGGACATTTTGAGGATATTCTCAAGTAAATTGAATAGTTATATAGAATGTTTACCTTTTTCACTGTTTTTCACTATATTTTTGGAATCTATTTTTATTTTAGTGATTAATTATAGTTACTATCTTACTGTATTTTTCTATCCTTAAGTTATTATTAATGCCCATCAACATTAATATCGTTTGTAAAAAAATTGGACATTTTGAGTAATCTTAATTAATTATTCTTATTGTTTTGATTTAATATTTCATTAAAATCCTGTGTTATTAAACCTGATTAAATAGAGTCGAAATAATAAACAATTTTATTTCAATACATACTTATGAGAAACTCTTGTTTTCAATCCTTCAATTCCTTCAAAGAAAGACAAAAAAATTGGAAATTAATAGCGTTAGAATAGCGTTAGAGTGGGAAGCAGACTTCAGCAAAAAATTGCAACAGTTTTGTGAAGATTTGAAATACGATTCGTATTTTCAGATACTTCGGTCAGCTTCTCTTTCCCGAGCGCGCGTTAACCGGGGAAGCGCTTCGTGACCTTGAGTGGCGGACTGTTACATTCTTAATATCCTTTAAACAGGAGTTGCAAAACAAAAAAATTATTTAAAAAACGCTTTCTAACGTACGCTAATATGTATACCATTGAATTCGTCATTATAGACAAAAATACGTATAGTTCCATTAAAAAAACAAAGCTACTTAAATCAATATCTCGTAAAATGCAAGTGATAAAATAGAGATGAATACATGAGTCAATTAGGCCCATTACCTCATGTGTTTCCGAGAAAATTGCATTGCAATTACTTCCATAGTTAAACTGCAGAAGGTACTAAAGTTACATGAGTCATCCTGAATATAGGAACATGATTTATCCACTTTTTCGTTACCAAGAATTTTGAATTTGAGAATGAGAATTTTGTGGTCGAAAATCTTCCGTTTTCCGACGCACAATTACAAACGTTTCTCTTCTTATGGAGTATGTATGAGAAAGTAAAAACTGTGAGCTGTTTTAAGAAAATAATTGTTTTAACATTGTCTATATTTCATGCACAAACACGCGCAAACTACACTGAATTATCGAAACGTCTACTTGAGTTTATTCAGAGATCTAACTTTGATAGATATATTTCATTAAGAAAATATCTACTTTCAATATTGTAGTTGTAGGATGACCGCGACAACCTTTGAACTTTCACAATGTTTGAAAATTCAGAGATGTCAACATAAATGAGTGTTGGGCCTTTTTAAGCGCCCTTTACGCTATCCGAGAACAAAGTTTAACCAAATATTTGGAGTCGTTTTTGAGAAAATTTAGAGTATGTTGAGGTATACTTGACATAAACATGTGTTCACGTAATGTATTGCCCCCAAAATCCAAATATTATTTTCAAACTCGTAAGACTTCGAATTCGTTCAGATGGATGAGGAAAAAATTGTCTGTACGGTTTAGGTTGTAGCGTTGACCACAGATGCACTGACCGTTGGTAGACGGACGAACAGATGAACAGACAGACAAATGTTTTGTCGTCAATTGATTGTTTGGTATCAAGGACACACAAAACGCAAATTTTAACTACACAACAGTTTAGAAGTAATTTAGTAAATATTGACAGAAAGTGTATCCCCTTTTTGATCACCAGGGCCCGACAAGAGTTTTACTGACTAAAAATTCCATATTTCTGTCGCAGGATTACAACTTTCTCTTTACTACAAACTTCGTAAGGAGAGGCAGTAAAAAGGGAAAAATCTGCTTACCATTTATAAAATATACTATGAACATATAAATCAAATACTTTTAGTAGAACGTCATTTAATCTTATTCTATCCTGTTTTTCTACATCTTGTTTCGTAACTTATAATCTGAGGACTATAATCTGAGTCGTTGATGTTATTTTCTATGTCTAATCGATGTCCCTTAACACAAGATATTTAACTAGGGCAACATATTTTTCTCCTCTACACCCGTACCTGTAGTAACGTAAGAACACAAAGCATGAAGTAAAGTTACATACGTCCACAAGGCTGGCACACCATTAATGTTTGCCCTACCACAGATCATCTAGCTCTGGCAGTGTATGATGTAGACCTCGTGGAACATGTCGATGTGACTAAACGCAACTGCATTAAGCATCGACTTCCGTGACACGACCGTGTAGAGAGCAGACAGACGTTGTGTACTTTGATATGAGTGGTGTCAGCTTGGACAATCGGATGACGGAAACAAGATGCTGTACTGTTTCGTTACCGGACACAAGAGTAATTACTAGGGCAGAGGTGGCGAGAGGCAAGGTATCGACCGCGCAGCTGCAACTCAGCAACGACTGTCATTGTGCTTCCTTTCACCCTCATTTTCTTACCGCTAGTTTCCTCTGTTCTTTTGTTAGCTTTCAGAGCGCGAAGCTTTTTGGAGTCCCATTCTCCTCGTTCTGTAGTAAAAAGCTTTTGCGCACCGACCACACTGTTTTCTTTATATGATATTTGGAATGGTGATGAATATGACATTTGCATGAGGTTAGTATTAATAATACCAACAATAATTGGCTATGGTTCGTATTAGAATTAGATGTATCCTTTTCATTGGATACAATGCTGATGAATCTTGAAGTGAGAATTGTTTTTATTTCATTTTATTCAAAAAATAATGTTTGGGATAGTTACACGACGTTTCGTGAATTTATTATTCACATCATTAGGTATAAAATTTGTAACATTTTGTAAATTAGTTACAATTAATAAAATTATACAAATCATACTTTGAGAAAAATTATAAGAAAAGTGTTCAATTTACAAATCAAGATTATAAATATGAAAATAAATTTAGAAAAATAGAAAGTTAACCCATTTGAACACTTCGTAGTTTTGACAGCAATTTCTTGCGTCATGTCAGTTTTCATGACAGTCATGTCTGAGCGCATGGTTTTGCAACTTTTAGTGATAAACCATTGATATGTTGCTAAATTATACTAATGGAGCTGCTGCAATGTGACACGGTAGTTAAATTTTACACTGCGGGGTACGTGACCCACAGGTCACCAACCTGTCCTTGCCCAGCAGATTAAAGGTTGTGCCGCAGTGCCACAGCCCGTCCTTGCCCAGCGGATTGAAGGTTGAGCTAGTGATTCCGGCTGCGTTAACTACATAGGTAATTAGTCTCTTAAGTGAAGGGCACATTTTGTATTTGGGAGGTGACTGTGATCTTCTCCCGATAGATGATGAGATGGCCTACCGCTGGCTAGGGGGGGTTTTCCCTAACCAAGTATCTCCTACCAGCGGGGGCACCGACCCCGCTGGGACAAACTCGAAGCTCCCGACCGGTCTCCGGCAACTGTGGTTGTGTAGTGCATGTTATGGTAAGTGTGTGTGGAAGAGAGGATAGGACAAGGAAGAGGAAGGAAAGATCGCGCGCGATCCATGGCCCGTTTGTTAGGGTTCTGCCCTAGCATTTGCCTGGTGTTGATCGGTGAAATCACGGTAAACAACCGATCAGAGCAGCCGTCCGCTAGAATTGTCCTCAAGACCGTGGCTCGATGCGACCAAGCTGACAAGATAGTGTCGAAACTCCTGCCACATCTGGACTCGAAAGAAGGACCTCCCAGTCAGAGATACACTGACATCAGTTGATGCCGTGAGCCACCTCTCCCGGTTTCGGCAGGAGCGTAGAGCCCGCGCGTAATAATGAATATAAGAGAGCACGAGATTCCACAGAGCTCGGTGCTAGTGATGTATACTGCACAGCAGTTGACATAAAGAGCGGACTGCACTGGTCCCTGATGAGGGCCCACGTGAGGAGAAACACCAATTCACGCCATGCCCCCACCACCTTGCTCTTACACGCCATTGGTGAGTAGTGTCACGGGAAGGCGCCCGTTGCGCTGTCTATACAGGCGCGCGATACTACACTTTCAAATACCTCTTCTTCAAATTATTTTTTGAGATTCATCTCTTCTATCCTAAGGAATTTCTTTCCCCTTTTTAATAATTTCTGAAACTGAACAAATGCACAGGAGTACTTTTATAAGCAACTGATTTTCATCGGTAAGGCATTTGAACACGATAGGAAAATACATATTTTGCATTGAAGGAAAATATCACGTAATTGGTTAAATTAAATAAAGGAGCAGAAATAAGATCATTTTATTGGTGTGTGCCGAGTGTCATAATTTTTATGTTATCTGATCGAGATTTGAGCTCTGATACAAGTGATTACAAAGCAGCTACTTCTTTAAGGGTCGATTGGGAATTTGGAAGGATTGATTATACCACTATTAGAACATATTTTGAAACTCAAAATTTTTACTTAAGTCATGTATGTTATTACTATGAGGACTTGAGTTTCCTGTTGGGAACTATGTAATTAAATTCTAAATTCTTTATATTATTAGAATCAGTGATCAAATCATTGAAATCGATTGCAACTAAAATATATATTAGTTATAAATTGAGAGAAAATACAAACACTGGGTACTCATACCATTTCTAAATTACAAGTAATATTATGAAAGCGTACAACATTTTGAGGTAAGGTTTTAGTGTAGTGAACAAGTACATTGTCTGAGTCATGTTATGATTGTAGCAAAAACGTATATCAAAAAGATCAGAAAAAATTAAAATTATTGCAAAATATTATTCTTGCATAATTATACATAGATTTGGAGCTCAAAGATATGGCATAGGTAATTTCACATATTCACAAAATTCACGCTTTATCAGAGATACAGAAAATAAATATAGAACCATCCAACATGTTCATTGAGCTATTTCATTCATTATTGATACACCGAGTTTAATAAAATTATTGGGGAACGTTTCTCACATTTATAAGGAAGAAGAAAACACAATACAATATGGCAAATCCCGTCAAAAATAAACATGCATTCCCTTGCGATAAACAAACTCAACATAAATGGGTACGTAACAAATTCTGATCAGGCAATTGTTACTGGGAATGGAATTGACATAAATAAAAATCGTGATGCTAATGCTTTTTACAGCTCATAAGCAATATCAGTATTTTAGTTTTTAGAGAAAATTATTTGATGTTATATTTGTGGATAAAATGTACTCATGTATGAGAGCTTGAAAATAAATTGTTTAGTTCACATCGTCAAGGATTCAAAAACATTTGCACTCATAATTTCAGAAAGGAACGGAATTCAAAATGAAGCTATCCAAAAGAAGAGACGCTTATTTATTCTTGACTTAGCGTAATAGTTCCGCCTAAAGATACTGCGCCTTTGGCAATGATATCTGTTTATTTGTGGCATTGTATTATACATCTATTCCGAATAGAGGAGAAGTGTATTGAGATGAGTGCTCTACATATCTATTACATCATAAATAGTAGGATGAGATAGGATAAAAAGAAAATATGGTTCGTTGTTGAGGAATATCCTTTGCAACTTCTTGAAATTGCACGACGAGAAACATAATGTCAAATGCTGCCCTTAGATCTCTGGATAAAAGCGACTCTGCGATTTTGACCTTTATACAAAACGAAGAGAAATTCTATCACTAAAACATTAAGAAAAGATAGAATAAACACTTGCTAAAAATGTCATATAGAGTATTGAACATCGAAATGAATTACTATTGAGGGAGACGTAAAAAGTAATGCATAATTATTACAATTACGATAACCTCTCAGAAACAACGTGCTTCAGGTCAGAAGTTTGTATATTGTAGAATATGCATAATAAATATAACTTGAATTGAAACTGAAGTGGCAAAAGCCATGAGATATCAACACACAAATGTAAAGATGGCAGTAGTATTGGGTACAAAAGGTATAAAAGGACATTGCAATGTCAGAGCATTCATTTGTACTCAAGTGATTAATCTAAAGAGGTTTCTGATGTGATTATGGCGGTAATAAAGAGACATTGAACACGGAATTGTAGTAGGAGCAAGACGTATGGGACATTCCAATTCGGAAATCGTCAGGGAATTCAATATTCCGAGATCCAAAGTGTCATCAAACGTGTGCCGAAAATACCTAATTTCAGGTATAACCTCTCACCATGGACAACCTAGTGGCCGGCGGCCTTCACTTAATCACCGAGAGCAGCGGCGTTTGTGTAGAATTGTCAGTGATAACAGACAAGCACCACTGCGTGATATAACCGCAGATTTAAATTTGGGACGTACGACAACCGTATCCGTTAGGACAGTGCGGCGAAAGTTGGCTTAATTGGGGTATGGCAGCAGAAGACCGACTCGATTGCCTTTGCCAACAGCATGATATCACCTGCAGCGCCACTCTTGGGCTTGTAACCATATCGATTGGACCCTGGCCAACTGGAAATCTGTAGCTTGGTCAGACGAGTTCCGATTTCAGTTTGTAAGAGCTGATGGTAGGGTGCGAGGGTAGCGAAGACTTCACAAAGTCACGGACCCAAGTTGTCAACAAGGATGTGTGTAAGCGTGTGGTTGCTCCATAATGGGATGGGCTGTTTTTACAAGAAATTCACTGGGTCCTCTGGTCGATAATTGACTGGAAATGGTTATGTTTAGCTACTTGAAGACCATTTTCAGCTGTTCATGAACCCATGTTCTCAAACAATGATGAACTTTTTATTTATGGCAATGTGCCATGACATCGGACCCCAATTGTTTGCGATTGGTTAGAAGAACATTCGGGAAAATTCGAGCTCATGATTTGACCTTCCAGATCGACCGACATGAATCCCACCGACCATTTATGGGACATAATCTGGAGGTCAGTTCGTGCACAAAATCCTTCACCGGTAATATTTTCGCGAGTATGGACGGCTATAGAAGTTACGTGACTCAATAGTTCTGCAGAACTTCCAACGACTGCTTGTGCCCATGCCACGTCTTGTCACTTTACTTCGTCGGGCAAAATGATCCGACACGATATTAAGAGGCATCCAATGACTTTGTCACGTCAATGTATATACCATCATCATCCTCATTGTATTAAGCATTGTTTTGCATGTGTCAGTCGTGTCTGTTACATTCCTCTTGGAGATTTTTAGGTGAACGTTCTGCACGAGAACACACAGCGTGAAATAAAATCTTACTTTATTCATTCGTGAGATATTTGCATCTCTTTCTGTACTCGTTTAAATTTTTAATTGTTGCCAGTAATTGTTAGCATTGATGTGCGTTTGCAGATGCCTATGTCTCTATAGTGATGATTGACTTTCCGTATCCTGCTACACTTTAAGAAATATTATTTTACTGGAATATTCTTTTTTTCCTTCTCCTACTCACTTCCATGCGTTGGGTTCGATGTAACGTTGTTGAACACAATTGCTGATGTTGCACCCAAGTACACATCGCGGGCGGGAGGGTTGCCTATACAATAGGCGCTATTCCTACATTATATTGTATTACGTGTTCCTCTCACGATAACCGTTTGCGTCTGGCCAAGGTTTTTAATATGAAAAGCTTGTATATACTATTTTCTCGTGTCAGCTTTTTTTCACCCTAAGTAATATTCTCTCAACGAGTTACTTAGCTGCTATCGAAAATGTACGACACCGGACTCTCGAGTCTAAATCGTTCTCTAATCTGTTCTTTCGTCATCCACAGATGATACCCCAGCATTTCAACAGAATGTTTTAAATCTCGACAGCGGTATAATAGCTCACAAAGCGAATCGAGGAAGTAAGCGGAGCTAAGTAAACCCAGACGAAAGAAGAACGTGAGGAAACGTGTTTGTGTTTTGCCATCGTAGGAACACCAGGAGCACTTTGATATTAACTCACTAGTGCATTCTCGATTTGGATTGCATTATTTTAAATTTCTTAAAATATTTCCCAATTAATACACTTAGTTAACAATTAATTTTGATTTGTATTTTCATTGTCACAGCTTCGTTAAAAATGTTCTTGATTTTTATCACTACCTAGCTTCTTACGTACGTACGTAATAAAGAGAAGGGACATGCTGCAACAAAAAATGGTGAATTTTTGAAAACCTTATTGTGGATCCATTATAACGAAAAAGTGGGTACATTGCGTTCCTGTAGGTAGTAAATTACTTCCTCTAACATGTGTAGTACGAATATACCGACAAATTATAATATTTTAAACGATAATTATAATTTAATAATATATTACTGCCCCGGGATGGCAAGCCTTTCAAGTGAATCAAAATACTCTTTATAATATTTACGATTTTATAATATTTACTGTATTTCTCTATCATTACTCTCCCTGATTTAATTTTTTGCCTGGCTTTGGTCGTGCTATTTTGGCAACTCACAATTCTACCCAATATCATTTACACTTACAATATTTTCAAATTAATGGAGGAGCTAGCTCTGGTTTTTATTTAATCTTTGGGCGTTAGCAATGTTACGCTTTCTCAGGGTACAATTTGTGTCTTTGTGGACCTGAAATTACCTGTCATACGAGTATTCTGGCGGTGAATAATTTAATTATCGTTAGGAAATGATAGTTACTAGTCTTACTGATAAATAAAACAACTTGAAAATTTTATTTATGAATTGCCAGCGACGTCAAGTGTCGGCTGTCAAATTAATTTATTCAATTTTTAATTATTTTTAGTGATTAAAAATATTTTATCATATTACTTTAAGTGTTCACTTTGATGGCCATCGAATTTCTACAAGCAAACAAACATAACAATTCTTTCTCTATCTGAATATTACTTATATCTAAACATAACTTGGACTTGATATAATATTTTCGTTAATATCTTTCTGCAACTTACTGCCTAAACTTCCCTCTTAAAGAATTTACAGCAATCTTTGCGTTGTCAATGGAGTCCACAATTGTTCCATATTTCCATCTGGAGCTCTTCTTACGTCGACACTGAATTTAACTCGTAAATTTCTACTCTTATTCGCGACCTAATTATCTCACGAATTGCACGGTCTTTTCTCCAGTAAATTGCATTTAAATTTCTTCCCTTTTTTCTTATTACATGTCCACTTCCTATCTCCACGAACTAATTACAAAATATTTCCACTTATGGCTCTAGCGGCCATCGGTTCTCCCTCTACCAAAGTTCTCCCTATAGTTCTGACCAAAAATTGTTCGCTCACACTTCCTATCTGGCTTAACCGGTAAACTTGTTTCATTGTTAATCTCGTTCATCCATTCGCTCTTGTCGCACCACAACTGTACACCTCAAACATCTTTTGTCCCCTATCAACAATGTCCTATAGTATTTATCTGCTTTATTTTCAGAAAATTTATTACATTTCCCAAAATATACTTAATCCAATTAATACTTGAATTTTCTGACACATAATATTATCAATGTTTTATTTTCATTTGCATAAGTGCGCAATTCCTTTTATTTTGTCAGGTACTTACTTTGAAGTTTTCTTTACAAATGCCAAAAACTCCACAAGGAATTTTCCCTTGCCTCAATTAGGCCTCAATTTGGATTGTTCCTTGTCGTATACGAGGGTCGTGTACATATGGAAAAATAAACAAAGAACGAAAGCACATGAAAATAATATTAGGGAGACAAACCCAAAATTGAATTCTATCTCAAGGCATTGAGTTGATAGGTTAGATAATTTTGATTTGCAACATCCTTTGATATTGGACAAGGAACCCAGCCAATATCTGAAATATGACTTTCAGGTGTAAGTTTTATATATGTAACTCTTAAGATTAAGATGTACTAAACTCTAAATAGTATTGTTGAATCTAACATATTTACCACATACACTATGATGTTATTTCAAATAATAAATCACTCATGATCATTCAAAATAATGTTATTGAACTTTACTTATCAACAATTCCTTTAATGTTATTTAAAATGCTTTTTTACTCCTACATTACCCCTTCATTGCCCTTTCAGTGACTTTTACCCCCCTCTAACGGTCTATGTCGATCCACAGTGCACTTCCAGCACTCTCTTAATTTGCATCTTTGGAAAATATGACATTTTCCTCATTGAAATTTCTCTTAAAACAAGAATTCCTTAGAAAATATTGTTTATCAGTAATTTTTTAAAAAGTCTTATTATTACGCTAATTCTTAAGTTGAAATATGGTACGTCCTTTACTTGTGTATCGTATTTATAGATTTGTAACTCATTACAGCTCATTGTTTCATAAATTGGAACAGTCAAGTTCAAAGGGTTTTAATTCTTACGTCAAATATTATTTTGAAAAAATTATTTCTTCAATAGATGGAGACATCCTAAATTAAACACACTCACGTTTTTTCATTCCGTTGCTCGATCTGATTCAGCCGAGATCGCCAATGCATTGTCAGCTTCCAGCCAGAGTGTATTAATGAAATGCGTCGGTTCGAATCTTCATCTAAAACCGTGTTTAGCTGCTATGCCTATGATTAAGTCATACGGAGAAGCCGGTAGTTGGTCCACCGAAGCATATGCAGCTAAGGTCTAGCAGTTTTGCTACTTTTTCTACGAAAAAATGATCAGCTGTTGGCTCTGCAAAAACATAAACTAGTGGTGATAAGATAGCACTCACATTCTTGCATTTGTAAATATTTCAATTTTTGGCAATGTCAATTTGAATAAAATTGTCTGAACTATTTAGGCGCTAGTTTATTTCACAGACAGAGGAATGGACAAACAAATGATTTACGTCAGCCAATTTTTCTGCCTGCCCAATGTGGATTACGTGCCGACTCAACTTGTTAGAAGAAGTAACTTACTAGATAAATGAAAACGATTTATCCATTTTTTCGATATCAGGTCCCTGCAATACGAGTTTTTCTGCCGAAAAATAGGCACTTTCCGCTGCAGCATTACAATAATTTATTACGTATGTAAGTAATACACAAGTAAGTAAAATGATAATAAAAGGAATAACCAAATTCATTTTCGGTTGCATCATTCTCAGATACTGAGGGAAGAACTTCTACTACTACTATTGTAAGCAGTACGTAAATTTATTTGACAGAGAGACATATAAATAAAGAACGAAATGTGTCTTTTGAATAGTCTAAATATTATTTTTTTCAATTTTATTGTTTGTTAACTAACATTAAAAATATTATATGAACTTCATTGTTTATTCATATTTTGAAAGCATATTCCTTAGGTTGTGGGTTTGTGTTCTAGTTGATTAAACTTGAGAAGTATATGCAATGACCGACTTTTCAGCTGGTATTAACACACATTTATTCGGCTAATAATTGACAAAACAAATTACATTTAAATTATGTGTGAATTGTATGTAATTAATAAAAAACTTAAATGAGTGACTTTTCTCACCATGTTCATATATTCAAATGCGTTTTTGATATACAGTACTAATCTTATTTTGTCAAACATTGACCTCACTGGGGCCTTCCGTTTTGAACGGTAAGGCAACGTTTGAATTCATTTCTTTCTTTCTCGTCCACGAGAATTTAATTACGATAGGGAAGGAGAACGTGAAAATTTCATTCCTGGACTTGCTATAGTTCCGTAAGAGCTTGTTTGGAAATGGGTTAATGAGATTCGCCTTTGATTAAAATAATAGTATAGCATGTCACACGACTAACCGCGAATCTCATTAGAAATGTGGATTTTCATATGCATTTTTTCAGCCTGCTCTTTATTTCCGGGTGAAGTCCGATAATTCTGGGTAGCAGGGAGTGTTACGTAAGCCAGCATCCATCATTCTCGCTGCCTCCGACATCTCCACGGTGATGGAGTGTGTAAACACGCCATCAACTTTAGACTGTGTCTATTCGTTGTCTGGGAATGAAAGCACCAAGGAAAAGTTATGAGGATAAAAATCTTACTCTAATTCACTTCTACTATGATGGATTTTGTAGTTGTAACTTTCCACGATGATTGATGTTTCTGAATCTTAAAATAAACTGTATTGTGAATTCCTATACCACAAAAATATTTTCTTGAAAATATTACTTTCAGAAGTGATGTTAATGCAATATATGTTTTTAAAAAGCACGAATGAAATGTTTGAAAACATACTAAATATAATTGATGGTTTTTCCATGCCAAAAGCGGGTCGGGTCGGATTTATAAACAACATAAACTATTGGTTTTGAAAGAACTTCCCTTCTATCAGATTGGAAAAGTTACAACAGGCCTTCATATTAGATAAATTACGAAAATTGACAGCTCTATATAAGAATTGTTCGTGACAATGGAAAACATTCTTTCTGAGGTCTTATTACTAATATTAACAAGAATATAATACGTGTCAATACTCACCATAGGGTATGTACCAGATGATGCAAATATAGAGCCATGAACTGCAAAATTCAGGAACTCGAAGCCAATAGATGTTGAAACATCAAGAAAATGGTAGTGTCGCTCGTAGTAGAAACACAAGAACTTTCAAAATCATCTTCAAATGCCTACCGTGCTTCCTTCGATAGTGAAGTAAAGATGATTACCAAATAGAGAAGTGCGCAGAATATAATTAGTGACTTCTATTACTATCTCTATTCAACGCAGGGTTCTGAGGAGTCACATTAAAATATATAATAATAATAATAATAATAATAATAATAATAATAATAATAATAATAATAATAATAATAATACGCGTCCAATAAGAACATTCAAAAATATACTGTTATTCAAAACTTCGTGGAAAATTACAAGGGGGAAATTTGTTTCAATAGTTCTTTCGACAACCGATTTAGCCACACCATGCAGAGACATTTGAAGGAATTGCAATTGCTTTTTAATGTGGACAAATAATTACCGTCCTTATTCTTCGCTGCATCTATTAAAAACGAGAACAAGTGAAGACTTCTTAGGCAAATAAATGAGAAAAGTAATAATAATAATTATAATAATAATAATAATAACAACAATAATAAATAGTGATAATAAGAAGTAATATACGCCCAAATAAGCCATGAATAAACATTGAGCTGTGTCTATCCTTTTATACCAGACGCAATCCCCTAAACAGGCAAAAGCGAGCATGTGACGGCATCATGAGCGGACAGGTGCGCATTATTCGTGTAAGAAGAGCGGGCAATAACCGAGGCGGGTGGGCGGGCGGGGCAGAGCCTCGCAGAAGCATGGCCGACAGAAGCCGGCGCCCCCCTGAAATCCAAGCCCGCGTCCCCGACCGGCCACCGACCCCTCCCGCTCCCCCCTCCTCCCGCGCCGCGTCACAAAGCGTCTCCGCCGCCCACGCTCACGCTGAGCGGTGCGACCCCGCGGGCGATGCCCATGCCCGCCCGCCCAGACCGAGAGGAGCAAAATGAACGCCCCGAAAGAAAAATGGAAGCCTTCGCCGAAAGCAGAGAAACGATGAATGATTGCGTCTCCTTGTGCCGCATTCCTAGCGGGCTACCGAGCGCAAATAGCTGACTCTTAGCATTCCTGAAAATGTTTTGGTCGCTTTTTTTACTACTATGTCGAACAACGACCACTGTAATTACATTGTTTTTTGGGGGTAACGGTAGAGGAACTCGCATACTGTATATAGAGGTACACGATCATCCATGCTACAGGCGGATGCGAACCTACGATCCTTCAGGCACGAGGAAGGCACGGCTCTTCAACCTCAGCAACCTCGGTTATCCAGGGCGGCATTTTCCTGGAAATTGTGAAATGCTAAATTAAGGTTTAAGGTTTCTTTTGAAAGATAATTTTAAAATCACTCAAATAAGAATAAATCCAAAGACTGCCTTTCTTCTTGTTTTTAAGATTGATTGGAAGGAAATTGCAAATGTAAAAATTAATAAAAATGTATTATATGTAATTGTCTGCTAAAGAAATTGAAGGACTTTCCAATCAACTTTAAGGTTTAAGGGCTTTACTGCCATACGTCACAGTTTGCCTATGTTTCCATCCCTTAGGTATAGGGCGGAAACAACCCATCTTTTCGTCGGATATGGATTTGCAATCGTAACGAAGCGGTTGTCGAGGTTGCGACACGATTCAAGCATAGTTGTACTGTAGTTGCGCCGCAATTGCACCACCTTTGTCACTGCAAAAGCACGTACCAGTTAGGTCGCTTTTGAATTCCACGCAAGAACAGTTGACGTCGCAAGTTCCCCCGACTGTCTCGGACGCTGCGCGGGGTTTGGAGTCCTTGGAGAAGAATTTAGAAGACGGGAGGAGCTACCAGGCGTACGGGGAGTTCACGCCAGCGACTCAGGGGCGACACAAAGTGTAGAGCTGCAGACAACCAATTTTCGGTTGACTACAAAGGAGGCAGGTAGACTAAAAGAGGAGAATCAATGTGGACGTGATAGTGAGTGAGAAAGGGTGAGGGAAGGTGAGAGAGTTTGTGAGAGGGTGGCAGGTGAGCATTAATGTCAGAGAGAGAGAGAAAGAAAGAGAGATAGCAGAGAAGAAGAAAGAGAGAAGGAGAGAAAGAAAGAGAGAAGAAGAGAAAGAAAAAGAGAAGAAGCGAAAGAGACAGAAGAAGAGAGAGAAAGAAAGAGAGAAGAAGAGAAAGAGAGAAGAAGAGAGAGATCATGGAATAGTGACCATGTTAAAGTGACCAGTCGTTAAAGAGAATTCCTGCTATAAGAGATCATTTTTTTATTTTTAACCACTGTCCTGAATTTCCCAATCATCGTATGAAATATAACTACCTTTACATACACATCATATTGGATTTTAATAATTAAAAATTTAGATAATGGGACTAGAACATTTCGAATATCTGGATGCGATAATTTCTTTTCAACGTCTAGTGTTATAATCCCGTCGAAGGAAGAAGATTGATAGAAATAAACGTGGTTTAATAACGAGTGCTAGTATTTCCGTTTATATCCATATCGGAGGGAGAAATGGTGTAGTATGTGGTCAGATAGAAAAAGATACATACGAACAAATGCCAGGCATGAATTAAAAGCCAGATGACCTCTAATGAAAAGGAAAAAGTCTCCGGGGGTGGTTATGCAGCATCATATGAAATTTGTTCCATTCTTCATTTTCACACATTATTCCAATTATACATCTTTTGCAATGCCTCCGCGGTCTTTTCATTTCTCTTCTGCATATATTTTTCATTTCCGACCTCTTTTTCTCTGCTCACTGTCTTTTGAAACCTGTAACCTCTTTTGATTTATAGTCCACAATTTGGGGTATTATTTGTAATCTCTTTATTATTCCTCGTCTCTCCAGTTCTGCACATCTACTTCAATTAATTCTCTGCTTATATGGACTTGCATTCAACTTTTTATAACTCCCGGTTTTGTAATGTTTAAATTTTCGAACTTATTATTTTCATTCGTCCTTAATATGTGGTTCACTTACTGCAGACTTGTTAGTTTTATTTTTAGGATTACGGCTGTGAGACGAATCGTCTCGTAGAACCATCTGAACGTAATGAACCTTGTTTCCGTAAGAGGAAAGATAAGTATTTAGAGTGCCGCAGAAAACCGCACAGTTGTGATAATGTCCGTAAGAAAAAGTTGAAATGTTTTCCAAGCCCGAGTGGCATTTTGAACTTTTTTCATAAGCTCCTATTATCCCACGCGACCACTACTTTAAAGAACATCCCAGTTCCTCTCTAGTGTTACTTCAAGTTGCTCTGCAAATCCGGTTGGAGTGTCCCACCACATTTTTCACGGACAGTTGCTCCACCCGGCTGGAGGTTATATGAAATTTTTATGAGATCCATCTTAAAACCCCCTAGTGTATCTGTAAGATCTTCAGTTAGTAACGGCCGTGATTTAAAGGCTTTTATAAGAGAATTATTACAGGTCATATTATTATAGCCGTATGGCCAAATATGAATACTAGTCACATTACAGCCTTCTGTAGTTTCTCTGAAGTACCTGGTATGGCTTATACTGCAAGTATGAGTTTATTATTTTATTTCTTTTTTCCATTAGTCTTTCATGTCATAATTGCAAAATTGCATATATTATCATATTTAAACAATTTAATACATCTGGCAGAAACGGATTTTTCGCAGCAAGACTAGTTGCTTGCTGAAGAGTCTACTAGAGAATGGGAGAACTCTTGATGAATTGAATAAAACTTTCCGAATTTGTCTCTGACACCGGGAGTCAAATCTACGCCGAAGGAAACGATGTTACAACTGAAATAACTCCATCCCTCTCCAATGTTTTCTTACTCTCTATTACTTTGATATTATTGCGTAATTTTAAGAAAATCGACCTTATTTTATATTTAAATACTGGTGATGTGTCGTTGATAGTGAATAAAACAAGGATGTTTATGCACTGGTGATAGTGGTTGTCATCTAAATTAATTTATCCAATGAATCGAAACGATGGCTAAGATAACATCAATCTAAGGTATTCAGTTTCCCAAATCTGAAGTTAATGGAACACAAAACCACAACTGATGGCTGAATATCGATCTCATAATTGACATATCCTAACTTTGCTGAATGCTGTTCACGTTCGATACGATATAGAATAAGAATTCGTCTTCAAAAGTAGACTCACGCACGTCGTGAAATGCAAATTATTGTCTTTGTTAGAAAATGTCAACACGGAGACTCCTGAAAGGGTTGTGCGTTGAATCACTGATAGATAGCACTTCTACAGACGAAACATAACCTCTGTTATATAGGAGAATTAGGGAATATTGGGGACAGATGTTATATATGTATCGAATGCTTTAATGTATAAAGTACTTTCAAATCTGTAGCAGGCATCATCATAACCAGAGCTGAAAAAATTACAAAAATAAAATATATGTAGAAATGATAGATAAACAAATAAAAATTAAATATATTGACGTATCACATCGGCACATACCAAGCATAATACTGGACGGAAAACAATGTTCTGCGGGTTCTAAAAGCCGGAAGGATTCTACGAATTCAGTTTACCACTTACGCAAAATACCATAATACCAATAAGAAATAAAATCCCCGTAACAACAAACGCCGTAAAAGCTATTACATTGTTATATATTTATTATATTACAAATAATATCTTGAATATTCTTTCTATACAGCTAATTCATATTTTGATATAAACAATAGCGCTAAAACCGTATTCTAAAAGCTTAAATGATTATTGACAAATTGTGATTAGTTTCCTAATGCTAATTTTTTTTATCGCGATAAAAGTAACATATATTCTTACAGATTAATTGAAGTACAATAAATGTTCAAGTGGGTGACATTTGACCCAACAGCGTGTTGACGGGCCAGAAGAAACATTTCCGCAGGTCCTAGCGCGTCTTGAGGACCCTTGATATACATTATACACGCCGCCACCTCCGATTTACAGCGACTCCGAGCGGTTCCACAAATCCCGCCGGTCTGCGGCTCAGCCGCTAGATCTGCGTGAGGCGCGACACGCTGAAGCGGGCGGGCGTGCGGGGCGAGGGCGGGCGGGAGCGACATCTCGCGCTGCGCAGTGCGCGCCCGCCGTCAGGGCGTCGCCGACGGCGCCACGAAAATAAAACACAGCGCAACCACTAAAGCCTCATAAAATCAGCGCCCTCCGCGGGCGCGGCGCGCGCCGTGACGGGCAGAGGCAAAGGCCTGCAGCCCCGGGAGCGGGGCGGTAGCAACGGAAGGAGCGCGCGGCGCGTGTTGGGGAAACGGAGCACACAGTGGCGTGGAAATGGCGATGTGTCGTGCGGAGGCGCAAGTGCGGCAAGGCGGATAATAAAGACTGTGGCGTCCCAGCGCCGGCACTTCCGCGAACAGTGGCGCTGCGGCGGGAGTGGCCGTGGGAGAGGTGGCTGCGGCTCTGGGCGCGGGCGGTGGGGTTGGTGCGGTGAGCGCGGCGCACCTCTCGCCTGGAGAAAAAACATGGCCGGCCGCGGTGCCGCGCCGTGTTGTGGTGGCGGCGCGCGACATGCCAGACAGGCGGCTTGCCTGCGGACCGGCCACCTTTTCCCGCCCGTTCCCCGCTCCCGCTCCGCACCGTTCCTCCCCTCTCTGGCCCTCCCCGTCCCTACCTCCGCGCCCCACAAGTGGGAAAATAAACAGAGGAGTTACCACGTTTTGCCGAAAAAGCTCGTTGCTAACTTTATAAGTATAGTACAAGAGCAAGGGTGAGGATCGCGGAGTACAAAATCGGGCACTTTTCCATCATACGTCTCAGCCAGCTTTAAATTGTTTTGACGTTAAATAAATAAAATGTTCTGACTCGATCTTCTGTTTCCAGGATATTGCGTGCGCTCCTTCAGCTCATATCTGTTGTATATCCATTCTTAATAGAGTTTTTTCATTATTAACATCGGGTTAAATAGAAAATCATCATGTCTGCTTAGGGAATGTTATCATGATTTCCATTATCTGGGCAATGTGAATGGAGCTCGTAGAGTTCAGCGTACAATTCTGTTATTACGTTGTTTAGAGCTTCAGACCTGGCATATTTCGCGAAGTGCCCTTACACGATTTTATTATTTCGCGATTATGTTTTTAACATTCCTCATTTGCAACATCCGTTTCTTCAATTGTTAGTCTGAATTTTGTCTTCTGTTACGTTATGAGAACATATTCATATTAATTCTTTTAAATTGAAAGGATTTACAGATTGTATTAGCTAATTTGTTTTTCTGTATATAACTAGAAGAATTAGTTCAACTTTCAAAGTACTTCTAGTATGTGACGCTACTAAAAAAAATAGTGACCGCAAAAATTGGAATATTATCAGTGCTTTATCAGACAGAACGAGTCCATAAATTTTAAAATGCTTGATTATTCACAGCAGTAAATTTTTACCTTCTCACCTTCAGACTTATCATTAATGTGAAGTAATTTTTTACGTAGTTTTCTGAAAAAAAAAAAATTAAAAGCGTTTAGATTCCTGGATTTCCTGTACTATATATTGAAGAACGTCGGTGACTCCCTATCATCATCTTAGATATGTTGTCTTAATTTTTCATATCTATTCACTAACTGCGTATGTCAGTCCAGTGGGAAAATTCATCTGCTCATATTTATGTTGTAGAATATAATTATTTCTTTAATTAAAATGTCCTAAATGAAACACATTACTTACTACACTGGTAGTACATTTATTGGTATAAACGAGTAATAATAAAATGTTCTTCCCTTTGTCCCTCTGCACTTGTTTTCTTTTAAAAAAGTTCTCTTGCCACAATTAACTTAGCACAAGTAAGCTTCAGACCGCATTTTGAATTATTACAGTGTAAATAGCCTTAAAAATAAACCAATTAGTAGATTTTCTAGATAAAAGATGCTTGGAATGATTATAAAATTTCATTCTTACGGTATTAATAACAGAGGCAAAAAAAAGTTGTCAAACCCAAAGACTTGACACATGATTGTCTATACTCTGAAGCCAGAATCGCGCCACCACCTTCCGATTTTTTAAACATTTTGCAACATACTTTTTGCCTTAATGCGATTTGATTAACATTTCTCCTAAATACACGTCCTACATTAGCCTAGACTAAATTAAAACGAAAGGTCACCCTAGATTTCATCGATCTCTTCGAAGATATGTCATGTCGCGGCAGAAACTATGTTTTAAAAGCTCTGATTAGGAGCTGCTTTCTTACATATTCGTGGAGATTACTATGACAAGAGATTTTACTCGCAATGAAGGTATAAAGAAAGAAAGACATAGAAGATATTGAGATAAGTGCGATAAAAGGCTGTTATGGGTGAATGCAAAAAAAAAAAAAATTGAACATCCTAAAAACCTGTATAAATACATCACTACAAAATGACCTTTAATATTTTAATTTGGATAACATGATTCCGATGTCAAAATTGGGCTTGCCAACTCCGTGTTCGAGATAAACCCAATTTCATGCCGTCGCCTTCTAATTAACTCGAGCATTATTACTGGCTGAGTGTAGTCAGCATTGCCATTATCTCCGCGGCAACTCTGGGGGGTTCTAGGAGTCGTGTCCTAATGATGGCTAATGATTTTCGACACAAGCAGTAAAGCTATGACGACTTCAGCCGCTTCTGGAGGAAAATACTAGCAGCCGACTGCTCAGATCGGTAGTTGTCCGTGGTTTCTCCGTTTAACGCCAGGTGAATGCCGGAGCAGTACACATACAATCGGGCCATAGACTGCGCGCGACCATTCCTTCATCTTACTTGTCTTATCCTCTTCCCTGACACTCACATACTTACACTTACATGCACTACATTATCACAGAGGTCGGGAGATCTGTCGAGTGCGTATAACTTGTCCTAGTTTGGGCGGTGCCACGCTGGAATACCTGGAGCAGGAATTGCCTCGCATGCCGACATATAGGTCGACTCCGAATCTCAGCCACCGGAACACCATAAATAAATATGCATAACAATCACTACACTACCCGGACTAATGATCACAGCTGTTATGCCCGATAACATTAATCAGTTGAACCCTGTTTTACTTCACTCTCAAGGCATCCTCCGAAGTAATAATGTGTGGTATAACGATTATTACTCGTATTTATGTACGAGTTTATTCACAAACTTAGGTGACTTTCTTGTCTCCAACGTGAAGGAGTGGATTGTCAGAATATCATTCTATTAAAATGCATTCAAAACGTCCTTAAATGAAGTCTTGGCCTACTAGTATCTTCTATAAAGTAAATTATGTTTCTTTATTAACTTCCAGAAAAAGGTAAGAAGCATTTTTAATTAAAAAGACTGATTCATTCTAATTAAATACTGATCTCAAATTACTTAATTTGAAGCTAACAAGGCTGCTGTAGTTGTCAATGAGGCTGTTCTTTAAGACCACGCGGTGGTATATTTTTTATTTCTTTGAGTAAAAAATGTTTGATTTTGACATTGATTTATTACTTCAGCCTCTCACGGAGTTAGTATGGTAACTTATCCCATGCTAATGTCAGCCTCCTTCAAGACCTGTGCTTTCCAACCCCACAAGTGGAGTTGGTTGCCACATCTTGTGACTTTTAACGACTCTAAAAGTTCGAGAGTCAATTTGTAGCTACTCAACAATTTTGAGTTTTCTAGAAGCTGATATGCAAAAAGTGCTTTTTCTCGGAACACGCAGAAACTGGAACGAGGAACGCGTGATAAACCGGAGTTATATCACTATGCCTCACACTCCCTTATTTATTACAAAAATCATGGGAAAACCTGTGTACTGATCGGAACGCTTTGCTTTATCTCCCACTCCATAAATTAGCCCCATTATCTATTCCGTAACCTCACATGTGGCATGTGGGCACCTCGGGGCTTCGCCCCCTGTTCCCCGCTGCGCAGTTGGCCGCGCCGCCGCGCCGCACCGGCCGCACAGCGCCCGCGCTTGCGACCTAGAACCTTCCCGTTCCAGAGCTTCTTGCTTCCTCCTACCCTTTTATGAGCGCACTCAGACGGATCGAGAGCTGTGACATAATGCAGAGCACTTAAGTCGTGATTCACTATTAATGCCGATGTCTTTAAAAATCTACATGCCCAGATGGTCAGGGACTCTCTGTGCATACATTCACTAAGAGCACTTGCTGTTTTCATTCTAGCAGAAATAGAATAACAGATTGGAGGAGGAAAGCAAGAAACCTTGTCTCTCGAGCATTATTTGAGTGGATATGCGAAATGGATGTTTTTCAAGACTATTTAGTGGTCATCAATAGGTAAATAGTGAACAAGTGCTTACGGGAAGTACACTTCATCCAAAATTGTTAGTATCACTCTTACGAGAATGTGGAATGCAGTCATAAGCAATACAAATTCCTTTGTCTACAAGTCTGTTACAACCATTTAATTCTATCCGCAAAGCATGATAATTTTTAAAGTGACTAGAAAAGAAAGATAAACATTACCCCTATTATAAATTTTCACAGTCAAAATGCGAGGCTATCAACCAGAACGTCAATGAGGCTATCAACTACGAGGCTATTTACCAAAATGTCAATCTCAGAGAAAGAATATGGTTTTGAAATTCTATTTACTTGAGAAATATATAAAATCTTAAAATGTCTACCATGACATTGGTTTTCCATTATGTGTATAAGGTATTCAACATAATGATAGGCAATCTATTTAATTTTCACTTCTTATATTGTTTTGTTTCTATGTTCGTTTTTTACTTTTGCAGCATTTACATAATGCACAAAGCTTAACTTTCTCATAAATAACTTTTCCTTCACTTTGTTTTATTTCTTTTAAAAAGTTCTATTTCAAAAATACTTTACTTGTTAGTTAACATTTAGAAAAAAGTAACGGTTACAAGAGTATTCAAAAACTTTTTCTAGAGATCGACCAAACAAGGTGTTACGTGTACAGCAATTTGCATTATCTAGCGTTCGGAATGGTTCGAGAAAAGAAAAGTAATCATGAAAGATCTAGAACGAGTAAATGTTCCAAGTTGAAAATCAATACCTGATTCCTAGCCGCCGATGTAGCCCTTTGTTGTCAACCCAATTGCACGCCGGAAGGTACTTTTGATTTGTGGTACCCCATTCATTAGAGTCGTCGTGGCTGAGGAGGATTCAAAAGTCACGACATTTTTGAAGGCAACATGCGTCATCGTCGTGTGCTCTGCGCGCGCGAGACAGCTCCAATTGCCGTCGTTAATATTCAGTTCTTTCCCCGTCGTTGGTCTGCTGATCGATGTGCATTCGACGAAAGGACCTGTTAGCCCCGCGGCGGCATAATGCCGCTACAAATTGCTGAGAAGGACGTTCTAAAGGAGCAATTCACCCAATGGTTCCGAAAAAGCTCTCACTGGAACCCACATATTATAGCAAGAACTACCCTATTTTTTTCTGTGTCACTTTCGTCCGCGGAAAATAGATGGGTATTGTAATGGCAGTTTTTGGCTGTATTACACGATATCTTCTGCGAGAAATATCTCTAGGAAAATCCATGTGGCGGTATACACTGTGGAGTTTACGAAAGCTGCTAACTTGTGGTGAGTTCAGGTTTTTGGAGATTTTTTTGTTCGCGCTTCCTTACTCCAACTAGGAAAGCTACAGGACGTTTATACCAAAACTTCATGAATTCTTAACGATTTATTTTTCGGTCTTACTCAACCGATCTTTGTTTTCCAACTGAAGGGGTTTACAATTAATTATTAGAAACAATGAAGCATAGTAGTAAAAAACAGTTTATTACACATTAAAATCACGTTTCGTGGATATTGTCATGAAAAATACCATACAAAACCACAATTTATATAATGACAAATGATGTTTAGTATCATTGGATAATATGCAGTTCATGGACTGGATTAATCATTCCATTCCGCCTCCATGCACGTCCATGAAAGAAATAGCGCCTGAAAATATCGTCAAAAAACACGCGAAAACCGCGGGAAAAGAGCTTAGAGCAACAGGCCGCTAGAATTCACCTCCAGAAAACGGCTGAACTCGATATAGCTAAGCTAAGTGTCGAAAATCCTTCCCCCGTCGGGACTGGATCTCTAAGAGGCGCACAATGACGCCAATGGATGCCATGACGCCATGGATGCACCTACGCCGGTTGTTACTCATCTGCGGCCCGCAATGGATTATGTATTTTATTTAAATGTGCTGCACCAGTCCCTTTTAGACGCCAACTCATGATGGACCATAATTTTCTTGAGCTTCCCAACTCATGGGCAGAATGCTTCCATGTGTCCGAGTAAAACTTGCCTGACAGCTACGGTCCAGGCGGAGAATTCTTGCGCAAGGACGAGCGCTTGTCACGGGGAGAGTCCAAACAATCTGCGGCGGCGGGAATCGAGCCGGGCCGCATTCCTGGCCGGCGACGGGAGCGAGTGCGCGGGGCGCGGAGCGGAGCGGCGCAGCATGGCGCAGTCTGGTCGTTCTCTTCCGCCGCTTCAGTGCACGGTGGTCTGGGCGGAGAAAAATGGGGACACTAAGACGAACGAAATTCGTCCCTGTCATTTCAATAGGGAAACAGAAGTAAACTTCCACAAAACATTACTGGTTGTCAGTAAAATAACTGAGGTTATTTATTTTCAGAGTCAGGTCGCATTTTAGAAATATCGTGCGATTCCAATAATCGATTTCGAAATAACAATTAAGGGTGTAAAAATGATAAAACAATTTAATTTTTGCATACTTGTGCATTAAAACGTTCTCTATCTTTATCCACGTTTTATCAATGTTTTAATCTATTCTTGATTTTATCAATGTCTCTGTTACATAAATATAAATGTACTTGGATAACTTACTTGGTGAGAAAGTTGAAGGGACATGATCAACTTTAATTTCAAAATTTGTTCATTGAGTTGGTTTCAGAGCTAGCACAGGTTTCGAGTACCAATGGTCGAGGATTTTCGACATTTACGTAAATGAGGTCTAATTCAGCAGCTGTCTGGAGGAGACTTAGCGACCGGCTGCTCTAATCGGTGCTTTCTGTTTTTTTTCGATTAACATCCGTTGAATGCTGGAGTTGCACTCTAACAAGTGGGTCACGGACGGCGCGCGATATTTCCTTCCTCTTCCTTGCCGTATCCTTTCCTTTTATACACACACTTGCACTTACATGCACTACACTACCATACATGTCGGGAGACAAGGAGCTTAGAGCCTGTCCCCTCTGGGGCGGTACCCTGCTGAAGAAGATACCTGGATAAAGATCATCCCGCAAGCCGGTGAGTAGGTCGCCGCTGGATCTCACCATTCATCAGAGGAGGAATACCGGCACCTCTCAAGATAAAAAAAGTCACAGCACTAACAGGTCTAACGGCCATAGCAGTTGACGTGGCCCAAAATGAAAGAAATAAAAGAATCAATCAGTTCATGAGACTGTGAAATTTCGTAATCGTTTGCTACACACAGGAATGCAATATGATTTTCAAGCACTTCGAGTACACTTCTCTGAGATCCCGACGGTTGGAAGTATTGTGTGTTTTTAATTTGTGGAATGAAGTTTTTTTTCCGTTTTTACCCAAAGAAGGCGCAGTTGTAAAATGTGCTGCGAAGCACAAACGTTCTCTTTCGTTGGACCGGGCCGCGCGTGCATTAGTGGGCCGGTTCTTTGCGAGTGTAGACCACAGTGGCCGCCCTCTGCCCCCGGTGCACGCGTCGTTAGGAGGGCGCATGCCAATTCCGCCCCGGCCCCCGCCCCCAGCACCCGCCGCCGCCGCCGCCGGCGCCCCGTGCCCTGCGCCAACGGCCAGGCGCGTCCAGCCGCGGCGCCAGCCACCGCACTCCCGACCAGAGCCTTCTGCCACGCGGCCAGTTCCCACTGCGGGTCTCCATTAATTCCCCTTACCATTCAACCACGAACATGTACAATGGCACGCTCGCTACAAACCTATAAAATACCCACTACTTTACTTAGATTCCCACCTCGATTGGAAACATCAAGTAAATAATGAAGTTGTACAAGCGAAAATTAAACTACACCAACTTAAAACAATAATCAACCGATCTGCGAAATACCGCTTTACTACTTTACAAAAGCATCTTAGTACTTCGAGTACACTTCTCTGAAGTCCTCTCTTCTTAAAAAGTACTTTTGAAAATACTACTTTTATGTGTATGTCCAGTATGGATCAGCGCTGCCAAATAGAACACCAAGTAGTCCAAAATCAGTTCCTTCGCACCGTCACGAAAGCTTCATTGTATATTTTCAATGCACAACTTCACAAATGATTCCAGTTCAACCCAAATAACCACGTACCTACTTCTTCTAAAATAACCCCAACATACCCAATTTAATCTCTAAGACTTTGGTAAAATTCAACACACAAAACCGGTATTTAAATTCCTGTTCCATACTTTCCGAAACAAATTCTCAGATTTCGATGCAAAGTCGTTACAATATCATACAACTATACTTCTACCATCCTTATAGTAAGTAATATTATTGTAAGAATATTTTACAGAGAATTAAGCGATTATATCAAACAAATCATGCTTTATGCGCAAATATTTGTATTTTACAATTCCAAAGAAAATAAATAAGTACATAGGTCTGAATACTCGCGGTCCCGTCAAACCGCCCATTCCAGAAAACCGCTGATCCAACCTACCCATATTGAAACGCATACTCGTATGCGTGACAGGCCCGTATGAACCGGGTCTCCCCCTATGAAGCTTTTATGCCCGTATGAAAGGGTAGAACAATTATAACGGGTACCCGTAGCAAACAGTTATTCTACTTGTGTGCGATATGTTGTTAACATTAGTTAAGTGGAAGAACCAATAACTTTTATTTATTAAATTTTTTTCTTGTGTAACTTGCCTGTGACAATATCTTCAGGGTTTGGCTAGAAGTTTGATGAGATATATAAACTCAGATGAATCATAAATCAATAAATGGGTTTAGTTGATCTTATGGGTCGATTCCTTCTTTCGTTGAACAAGGAAATGTATTTTACTCCATTTGTGTAATTCCTATAAATTATCGTTGCATAGGCTGAAAGGTTTTTCGTGTTTTGAAACTCAAATGATCAATGCCATTTCGTTTTGAATATCAAATAATGAGTATTGAAGTTCTCTTCGCATGTTTGCTTGAAACTTGCATGGAGCGAAAAACAGGTTCTGCAACTACAATTGTATATTCACTATTAGACTGTCATTACGTTTTTACTTATAGTTTTTTTGTTCAGAATTTGTTTAGGAAGTGATTTTTTAAAACCATTAAAAACAGACACATATTAAACAAAAAATAATTTAGATTTAACAATTCTATTAAAATACCCTATTAATTTTTAAAGTGTTTATCTCTGCATTTCGAGGATTCTTTTCCTTTTCTTCGGGAGTTACTCTAACTGTAAGATAAACAAAAACTATTACAATACAAATCAATAAGCTTTAAGACAATAAAGAAATGTTTAATTTTTAACCTTAATATTTTAGTAAAACTTACATAAAACAAATTGAATATAATATAGAATGCGTACGCTATCCGAGGACAGAGTTTAATAAAAAACATCGGATTAATTTTTCATAATATTTTGAATATGTTGAGGCTTTATGTAAAGTTCAAACTTCCATCTATTAAATATCAATTATATATATATATATATATATAAATATATGTATAAA
>BOPP01000081.1:5145164-5190568 GCA_017312745.1 Gryllus bimaculatus
GCCGTCCTCAGATGCAAGAAGGGGCGGGAGGCGCGCGTCGTCACCGCGCGCACGTCCGCGCGTCTGCATTAGCAGCGCATAAAATGCATCGCTGCAAAAACGCGCCTCCACGCCCGCGCACCCCGCGGGGCCCGCCGAGTGGCACAGTGTGCGCGACTCGTCAACCACAGGGGCAAAAACCGTTGCCCTGAGATATCTCAGAGCAAAACAAGTGGTCTCTGCAGTGACTTACTGGGGTTTCCTTGGATTCAAGTCACAACGGAGACGGATTTTAGGTTCTGTGTAGGGATACTAGTTTACGTCGGATTTAGCCACCAATTGAAGAACAATTCTAGAGCTCGGTTGATCTGATTGGTAGTTTTCCGTATTTTTTTCTGTCAATATCAGGTGAATGGAAGAGCAGTACCTTAAAAAACGGGCCACAGACCAATCACAACCTTTCCTTCCTCATTCGTGTCCCTCCCTCACACTTACACACACACACACACACTCACAGGCACTACACAAACACAGTAATGAGAGCCCAGTCGAGAACTTGGAGCTTGCATGCCATCATAGTCTTCTGCGGTCAGAGTTATGCGAGCGCTCTCGGCTGTCCGTGTGGCGCCGCGTCGAGGGCAGTGCTGCTGACGTTTTGACCATTCAATTGTGGTTTTCTTGAAGTATCTTCGGCACTCCAGCTCTAAAAAGGTCACGCCAGTGTGATCAAAACTTCGGAAGACCTCGTTATTCGGACAGGCCAGAGCTATCACCTTAGCGCTTCTTCCGGTTGGGATGGAGCCCCGCTGGCGAAGATACCTGGACGGGGAAACCATCGCAAGTTGACGTGTTGGTCGACGTTGCTCGGCGCAGGATCTCAAGTTCTTAATTAACTTTATGAATGATGCATCAAAACTACTTTTAAAATGGATGAAAATTGTTTGGTACAAAGAAGTTGAGACTCTTCATTAAATGTGATTACGAAAACGAGATCATTTCGATTCAAAACGTTTAATTTTACTGTCTGTTGACAATTTCAAATACTACTGATGTAGTTCAATTTCATGGATAGTTTTTTTACTTGAGTCGAAAAAATGGAAATTAAAATCGCTTTTAGGGCAATAACTGTCAACTGACTTCTCCAAAGACTTCCCCAAAAGACTGTCGGGTATGGAATCCAGTGCTACCCCGCCACCCTCTAGCCCTTTGGACAACTCTTATTCTAAAGTGACGCGTCGGTTGCTTCTCACAGTGTCCTCAAATTCCAGAAAGCTTTTCTCGCGAGTTGTGACATGCCTGTTTTAAATGATTAATGAATCCGGCTCAATCCTCCAACACCTCGTGATTGAACCTGCTGTTTCGTCTGAAATATAACGGGTGTACTCTTACGGACTAGTCGATTGTTTTTGTTATTTTACTCCCTTAAATTTTCCATATCAGTACAGAATTATCCATTAAAACTGCTGTTTTAGAAAACGTAGGAGTAGCATCCTTTATTTTCGAGTACAACGTTTTGTGAACAGGTGTGTTTATCTCATCATGTGCATAAAGTCGGCGGATAAAAACACGTTTTTTGCAAATAACAGATAAAATATACCAATGATAAAATACACGTGATAATGTAAATATTATATATATATATATATATATATATATATATATATATATACACTCACACACACAATTATTAATACTAAAGAGCTGAAATTCAAACTAGAGATGCTAAATGGCACGTACTTTCTCGCCCGTATTTTTACGCAAAATTACGCGAAAAGTACTCATCTTTAAGTAAAAGATTTCGTAAGGGGAACATTTTTTATCTTTAATATTCTAGTTGTAAGAAGATTCCGAAAACAATCTTTTGCAATTTTCGAAATATCGGGGTTTTCAACGTACATGAGATCTGCCCCATTCTCTTGAGGTGTCCTTCACTCCATTCAGCGAAAAAATAATCAAAATAAATACTACCATTTTTTTGAAAATTTGGAAAATGTCTCAGATTGTAAAGTACCTCCAAAATTAAAGTATCGGTTTTGAATTCAAAGGATCGTGACAGTAGCTATATCGATTGGGGAATAGCAATTTTGGAGAAAATCGGTTGAACGGCTTAGCCGCTAGTTGTTTTTAGTGTAGCTAGAGAACTTCTTCCTCTAAATTTAGCAACTGGATTTGTCCACATTTTCGTTACCAGGGCTCTGTTATAAGAGTTTTTCTGTCGAAAATTCGCCGTTTTTTCCGCGAAGCATTACACAACTATCTCTCTAGTTCGTGGCGAGAAAATAAAAATCACTTTCAGTGTTTTGTCCGTTTACATTGAACGCCGGGCGCACTGCGTGTCGGCACCGCGACGCAGAAAAAGGCCGCGCGTTTCGTTCCGCGACGGCGGGCGGCGGTGGCCGTGGCGGTGGCGGCGCGCGCGATTAGCTCCGTTTGTCTAGGCGACGCGTGTTCCGCCGGAGTCCGCGTATGCGTGCGCTCACGCGGTGCTCCGCCGAGAGCGCCCGCATGTGCTCGCACATGGGGCAGCGCTCGCACCACATGTGTGAGTGCGCGGTCTCCTCCTACGTGTGCCCTTGCGCGCCGCTCAAGGGCAAAGGTGCGAGCGAAGTACATTTTTTTTTTCGCTGGCCCGTTTGTCTGGATGACGAATTTATGTCCGCGCAGAAGCTGCTGAATATTCAACGCTGTTTTACGGTCTTCTTGAGACGTAACCAGAAAATTGGAAGAGTCAGCACTGTCGGTCTCCGACGTCGGTAATGAGACATTAAATTCTTGGTTTGTGCCATTATTTTAATTTTGAGCGTTTCTCCTTACATCCTGTGCGTACTGACTGCGTCTAAAACTTTGAGTAAAAATGATAAAATTACATGTTGCATTCTCGTACAACCTCATTTCAGCATAAACCCGTATCAGTTGCAATTGAAAATATTCTTTTAACATTGGGTTTTCCTCATTCAACAACTCATTGAAATCATTTTGTGTTTTAGGTTTTTTGAGGACGATGCGATACCACTATATTCAAAAAGTCCAAAAAGAGATACGTTAGAGGGGGTCAATAAGGCTTTGTTTCAAAATGAATGCAAAGAGATGGTTACAAACGTGCTACAGAATTTATGTTTATTACTACGGTAAATCAACTGGTTCTTTACGCCACTTTTATTGATCTTGCAGAAAACCCATACAAGGCCCAGCAGCAACACATCATCTTTAATTTATCACATTTCCTCGAATCGAGAGGCATCGTTCATTGCGCATAAGAATGATCACCGCCTTAGGTAAAATATCTTCTATCAGAATTGCTAATAGAGTCTTCTTTGACGAGTTGCTGTTGTTCGTTTTTGAACTTGTTTTGCCCCCAGTCAATTGTCGGGTACAAGAAACAAATAAATCTATTGTGTTAAGAATGTTTCCTTTCCTTATATTATGTTTCTTTCTCCGTCTTTGCTTTCCAAACCTCTAACCATGGTTGAGAAAGTAACAAATGGGCATCCATCCATATACTCTGTTTACTTATAAGCATATGTGCGGCTCCAGCTTTTCGTGATTTGTTGCACTGTCGAAAAGTCGTGGGCAGTAGATCATGAGAACTGAGAGATGCTACAATCCCAAAGCCTAAAACATTTGCTTATAAATTAATGCTAACTTTTCCCAAGGTGATTCTGATAATATTAAGCTTTTCACATGTACATTTAGATCAGTTATTGGTCAATAAGTTATTTTCTGTGAAGGAATATAACATTTTCTACTTTGAGAGTAAAACGTTCCTGACAATTGTACAATCTTTTTAAAACTACTTCGTAGATTTATTGTAGAATTTTCCAGTAAGTCAATTATTCATAATATCACTATTTTTTTCGCCATTAAATTTTAATGACCACTCGGCACACCTTTTAAATAATAGAATATGTATTCATAAAAAGTAATTGATAAAATATTTCAGAAACGTTATTCGGCAGTTAACACGTGTAAATATTTTTTAGCAACTTTCGGGGTCGAGTTTCCCTATTGGCCCTATTTTCTGGCGTGTTTGAGCTCGACAGATTACAAATTAATCCTTTTTGTAGAATACGTGTAATCATGCGTATTAAGACCATTCTCTATGTTTGATATCGTACGTTCAGTTAAGTCTCCCAGCCTCACACACCGCCGTCCGTTCACTACCAATATCACTAGCCGAATCCTCATTTCACCACGCACGCAGTCGCCACCCCAACCGACTCTCAGTGTTGTCTCTCTGGAGTCAGTGACCAGCGTAAGTTCAGAACTCACTAGCCTAGGTGGTGTTGTCCACCTTTAGGAGGCTGTTGCGCAGACATTTCAATTTCATGTTGCCTCACGTGAGCGGCACTATGTGATTGGTCACTGTGCAGTCACAAAAGACACAAAGTCAAGAGTCCAGAATAGTTAAATATACTGCTGTCCCATCTAAGCCATCAAATTGCTCGACGAGTGCCATTGTTTCTATTGAACTGTATACTCGAGAATTGCCACAAATTAACATTGCAAATGTACAATATCGAAGATGGAGATTTTTGATTGAAATTTAAAAAAAAAAGTTCTAAAATATCACTTCTTTAAAGAAAGTCATGCAATATATTGTGGCGTCGTTAACACGAGGGCCAGAACCGTTAGGTTGGTGAAAGTACGCTGCGGGGGAGGAAGGGGTTGAGCCTGAACATCCGGGGGTTTGCGCTCGGGCGGTTGACTCAGGTAGTGCCGCAGAGCCAAAAATACCGGAGGCTGTAAACTCCGAGGATGCTGCCGGCGAGCCTCGTTTACGGAAGCAGGCAGCCAACCTGAGAATTCTGTGTGGGGGCGTAAACCAAGGCTGGCCTGCGAGTCTATCTATGGAACAGTGGTGGGGGTGTCAGCCTCAACTATTTAACGCGGCGCCATCTGCGCCCGCGTTCTCATTCAGTTTGCATCGGGAAGCTTGTACGTGTATGTACGAGGTGTGTAGGAGTGAGGGCGAGATGTCCGGAGAGTAAGGGCCAGACAATCTCACGTACTGTAGGCACACGGTCGCCACGACCGGGTTAAATTTTGGCGTCAGGCCATGTGACGGTAATTGTCACGGGACCGAGGTCCGATAGCGCGCATCACGCGTGGCTTGTGTTTTCTGCGGTAAAGCAGTGTTCTGAAAGTAAAAGGTTGCCGGAGTGTTTTAATATTAGCAATTCATTGTAACTTGTACATAATCTTTGAATATATTATTTTTATTTTGTTATTGAAATTTATTTCTTATTTCACTACGTCACAATATGTTGAAAAAACGACCCGTTTTCGTGAAATTTCTGCTTAAAATTTAACGCAATTTTAAAAATCTCTAATACGCCTTTTATTTAAATTTTCTCCTCGTACGTATCAAAGAATGGAAGAAACAATTGGTGATATTCCGATTTTCCGAATTGGTGATATTCCGATTCCGCAAACACTATTTTTGAAAATTTGCTAAACATTAAAATATTAAACAATACTGAAGATATAAATATTTGTCATAAATATTATAATATTATAAATAAAAAATATATAAATGTCCTAAAAAGTATAACTTAAAAAATTATGTTAAATTTTTGAAAAAAAACCTTTGTGTAATTTCAGCTTGAATGTAATGGTTTATAAAAAACATTTTCTCCAAAACCGATCAAATTTTTTTCCTTACATTTTCTACATGCAAAGACATTAAAACTACTAGTGCTACAACAGCACAAACATTGTCACTTTATTTTTAACTTTTACAATTTTCGAAAATTCTGAGAGCAAACCAAAATTAGATTTGCACCATTCTTTTTAAGCCTCCTTTGTTCTTTCTGTGTAAAAATGAAAGAAAAAATATTGATCTTTATAGTGAATTTTATATAAATAACATTACACTAAGCAAAAATTACAGGGGAATTACGTTTTTCAAAAAACGTATACATGACCTTTTAAAATATTAAACTTTTCCGCATTTCGTAACGGAAGCCCTCCGCATCATGCAAGAGAAAAATAACCAAATAACCTTGAAGTTGTACGTCGACGTGAAAACACATTCCAAGCATCTTTGTCAGTCTTAGCATGTCTCCTGCAATTCGAAGGTATTTCTCAATGCTCCGATGACGGTAGCCGTCCAGTTAAGCAGAGGAAGCAGCTCGCAGTTGGCTGAGGGGAATGGGCCCGCTGTGAGTGGGAGGGGGGACAAGAAGTGCAAAAGTCCGCAATCCGTCCTCGCGGGCGCGCTCGGAGGGGCGTCTCCCTGTTGTGGCCGACGGGGGCGAGAGCCGTGCAGCAGGAGCGGCGCGTGGGGCGGGGCGGAGAGTGAAGTCGGGGAAGTGGGTTAATTAGCCCGCTGAGTGATGGGCGAGCGGGCGCACGGCGCAGCGCACGACGCAGCCGAATTAATATCAGGCGACAACGCCGACTCGCCGAGCGCACACATGGATGAGAAGTCCAACACCCATCCCCTGCACCACAGCAACACGCTCGTGTGCCAGCGCTTCTAACAGCTTGCGTAATATATTAATTTACATGCTTACTTCTAATTACAAAGGGCGTGGTTCGAACCCACGGCCTTTGGATTAGAAGTCCATATGCTCTGCGCCACAGGAACTAGCGCGTGAGTCAGCCCTTCTAACTCGTTGCGTAATATATTAATTAACATATAAGGAAAAGTCATCGCGGGTGGGATTCGAACCCACGACCTTTGGATTAGAAGTCCAACGCGCTATTCTCTGCGCCACAGGGACCGGCATGCCTCCCAGGTCTTCCAAGTTGTTGCGCACTATATTGATTTACATATGAAGAAAAGTCATCACTTTTGGGGTTCGAACCCACGACCTTTGGATTATAAGTCCAACGCGCTATCCTCTGCGCCACAGGGACCGGCGTGCGTCCTAGGTCTTCCAAGTCGTTGCGTAATATATTGATTTACATATGAAGAAAAGTCTTATTTAGTGGGGTTCGAACCACGACCCTTGGATTAGAAGTCCAACGCGCTATTCTCTGCGCCACAGGGACGAGCAGATAGGTGTCTCCGGGTATTTTGTCACATAAGGAATAACCAAATTACAAGGGAAACTCACTCCTGGTGGGGTTCGAACTCACGACCTTTCGATTAGAAGTCCAAAGCGCTATCCTCTGCGCCACAGGGACAGACATGCATCCTATATCTTGCAAGTCGTTGCGTAATATATTGATTTACATATGAAGAAAAGTCATCACTGGTGGGGTTCGAACCCACGACCTTTGGATTAGAAGTCCAACGCGCTATCCTCTGCGCCACAGGGACCGGCGTGCGTCCTAGGTCTTCCAAGTCGTTGCGTAATATATTGATTTACATATGAAGAAAAGTCGTCCGTGGTGGGGATCGAGCCCACGACCTTTGGATTGGAAGTCCTTGTGGGGATCGTAATTGCGCTGATGCAAAAATAATGTAAAGACAAGGCAGGTATGTCCATTTATTTTTCAACAGGGCCCGAAAAAATGTTTTGCTGCCGAGATACCGCCGTTTTCCGGTGCACTATTTCAATACTTTCTCATATTACAATGTAAGGCAAGAATGTGAAAACGGACAACGCAGGAGGAGGCTCGCGTAAGATGCCAGTTTTTCTCGGAGACGTCGCCTGTTGCAAGAGATTGCGGAACCGAGCCGTGTGCTGCAGCTTGCCCGTCGCGTACCGCGGCCCGAGACGCGAACTTCGCCGCTGTGGAGCAGGCGCGCCGCGGCGCCGCAGCACCCGCTTATTACGCCGCCAGCACACGCTCGCCTCGGAAACCGCAGCCGCGCAGCCAAACGCCGCCAAGTGCTCGCCGGCTTCTAGTTATGATGGCGGCGGATTTTCGCTAATGAGCTGCTCCTAGTTGCAGAGTTCTGCCCGATGTGGATTCGCCGTAATAAGCGTTTCATCCGGGTAATGAGCTAGGCGGTCGGAATGAAGACATTGTCAAGGGGAGAATTCTAGAAACTGATTTCTCGGCTGAAGTTCGAGAGGTTACTGCAGGTGAATTCGGTAGCGGCATCATGTTAGCGGAGTGACATTCGCGCTTCGCTTACTCGAAATGAAGACTGGCACAGAAGATGTCGGTTCAATACTTTAATTAGATTCGTTTGCGTCGCAGCAGTGGGGTTTATTTCACATTCGATATTAGTGAGGATTTTAAAGAGTAGCGGCGTATATGATTCTTTGGGGGAACATAAGAACATTACTATGCTGCGTATAAACATGCTATTTAGTGGAATTCAGATTCACGCTAAGCAAAAAATTAAATCCCGTATGACATGTGAAGCAATTTTAACAATATATTTTTTCCTGTTTCAAGTCAGAATTTCGAGATATTTGAGTTTGGGTTCTCAATTTGCTAAAACCTACATCAGTATTACAACTATGGAAGGGGGATTACAATCGTGCTTCTTATAACTTATGATATTAATAATTATTTTAGAGTAAGTGGGCATAAGCTGAACTAGGCATACCAACACTATCTTTTCAACATGTGTGCCGGTGTTATTTTTTGTGCTGCATTTAAAACAAATCGAAGAAATGTAGGACATGAAATGGCAACACTAGTATTTTTCTTGTCTTTTTTATTCATGATGCAATAATAGATGACCCAGAATCCTAAAATTATATTATTGTATACTAATTTTGTGCTTTATAATTTATCCGTTAAATTACATGTCAATATGTAAAAGTATTTTTGTAAGTAAAGAATATTTCTACTTCTAAAAGAGAAATAACCAATACAAGCTCAAATAATAATTGATAACACAATCATTATTTAGATTAGCGTTTGAAATACTTGTAATGTGAGTTAGGCACCTCAAGAATTCAAGATATACAAAATATGGATTTGCTATTTTAATATTCGTGTGATTCTTTGTGACTAGTTCACAAGAGAACATTCTTGGGCAATAAAAGTTTATAGAGTAATAGAAGTGCCATCAATTTTGTGCACTTGCGAATGCAGATCGCTGACAACAATAAACATGACATATTGAATAAACAGGGGTGAGATACCTAAAGACAGTTTTCGTTTAAAAGGTTACAAGAAAAATAAATGCAGACACAAGGCGGAATTAAAATTATTCAGTTTAAATGAAATATAAAGGATTCAAACATTATATTAAGAATACAGCCATTAGAATTTCATAAAACTTAAATTCTCTTCTTAAAAGAGAGGTCACATTTTGTACGAAACGGAATAGATTTAAATGGCCTGATATTTTACCTCTTGTTGAAGCTACGTCTATAGAAAATTTTCAAGAAATGTAGAACAATGGAAAAAGAAAAGAAAATACAAGTTCTTGTGCCCAGATAATCTTCTCCCTCATTCGTCACCTACAGTTTTTCCTATTTTTGATTAAATAAATCTAAATCTAAATATAAATCACATTGAATAAGAGAAAATTATCCGTATTCGTACTTGTCCCATCGTCTTTACCTACATTTTTCACTGTTTTTCGTCATTTAATCAAATAAAAGTATTTGTAATGAGAACTCAGAAAGAAGGGAATGATGGACATGAAAATTAAATCTTTATTATAGTTTTCATTCTATTATTTTCATTTGGGACTTTGCTTTGAAAGTGTACAATTTTTATGGAGTTAATGTGTCATGTGTTAGCTATATCCTATGGGAATCAGCTTCCTTAGCAATTATTTTACGATGAGGTTGTGGATTCAAGTCGCACGGAATTTCCCCGGTATTTTGCCTAGTGATTATAGCCTGTAACGCGAATTAAAACCATTTGGTATTTTATGTAAATAATCATGTCTATAACATTCAAATCATCAATCATTATTTTACTACAACGCCCGAGAATGTCAAGAGTTATCTTCTACAAGTTCGCCAGCTTGCAGAAAAGGATGTGGTATTAGAAGAAGGTGCTTCTTGAAGTATATACGGACATTTCCTTTCTAACAAAAAGAAGAATTGCACATTTTCTAGACTCATGGTACAATAAACAGCAAACGGATAGATCATTGTAGGATTCTCATAACTCAAAGTCGGAAGATCACTCAAACAGAAAAAAAATTAGATTTAGATTTAGATTTATTTAGTCAAAAAACAATAAAAACTGTATGTGACGTATGGGGGAGATCATCTACGCACGTTTTCTTGAGTTCCAAAATTCCTTCCTATCATTTTGACTATAAATAGTTGGGAAATTAGTGAAAGTTACAAATAAATATATAAAGATAAATGTTAAAAGAGCGCGAGATTAGCAATATTCGAAAAAATCGACATTTTTGTGAGTTATAGAGACATTTACTGAGTTATAGAAAACTTATTTGCATCGGTACGCGAATTGCAAAAATGATTTTTCTGCATTGCTAACAAAATAGTAACTCGCCCTTACCTCTACTCCTTTATTTCTGCTAGGTCGTTGGGTTCGATTCCTGGGCCGTCGCTTTGACGTCAGCGTAGCCCGAGAGCTCCAGAACGCGGCCGTGCCCGCAGCCCAGGCGGCTGCGTTTTATGGGGCCGCAACAATACGGTCAGCGGTGAAGCGGAGCTTCGTTTTATCTGCGGGAGATTTCGACGGTCGCCCAAGCCCCCCTCGTAGTTCGGAGAGAGGGAAAAAGGAGAGACACGTTTTTAAAGCCATCGTGTCCTCGAGGGGAGATGCCTTTAAACGAGTAACTCCCCCCCCTTTTTTCTTCATTCTGGGGCTTGGATCTCCGAAGGTACCGATTTGCAACCTTTCTTGTTACGTGGTTTTTAATTTCTCCATAGATGTTGATGGTGAAAGAGGGGACATTTTTGTTACAACTGACATATTAAATGAAGATATTTATAATTGTTACTCCTAACTGATTATATTTATCGTAAATATATACGTTTTCGAAATAATAAAAATGTTGGTGAAATACTAATAAATGCAAAGAACGTATTGTAAGTATAACAACCTACTTAGAAATAATATTTATTAAATATTAATATTACCAGAACACCACAAAAATTCACTTACAATATTTGTGAGCTGATGGTTTACAATTCTGTGCGTGCTTATATTGAAAACTGAAAGCAGTTACTTATGTTCAAAAGACATTATTTTATAATGCCAATCTGTTGCATGCAAAGATTAATTTGAGTATCTGAAATGAAAATAGTCCACATATTCATCGACATGGAATCCATTCGTGTGTAAATCTACAAAGAACTTTAAAGTGATTTCATATTTTTTTACTAATTATTGCATGTAATTATTTGTGATACTCGTGGCCTGTAGTCTCTAGCCCCAATTGTATTTTCGTCAAAATTTCACTTACTAGGCGGAGAAAATACTGAAATAGTATCTTAATTTGCTGTGAGTACTAAATGTTGCTTCCTTAACAACTCTCTAGCTTCTACTACTTTTTAAGAAATAATTGAAAGTACTACATATGATACGAGCGATAAATGGCGAACGGCTCTTCGACTGAGTTTCTAAGAAATCTCTAGTTTCATATCATAAAAATTTATTGGGAGGGAAAAGGAACTATGAATAATTGACGGAGCTGGCCTGGTTATCCTAGAGCGCCATTCGGGGAATCGCGAGTGCACCTGACGCGTCAGCAGCTCGGAGAGGAAATGGAATTCAACGGACGTGCTCCTTGTGTGCGTCGTAAAGGTGCTCAGACGCCATTGGAAAGCAAATGCTTCATTTTATAACACCTTAGCATTCATTATACTCGTATGGAGCAGTAGCCAGACCGCTGTATATTTCATGTGAATGCCGCCAGTGGACACAATGAGGGACTGGAAATAATGGCTCTATATTGTCTTTATGGTAGCCTGTGCCCGAGTAAGTGCACAAAAGAACAGGTTCCACAGACGGGAGGTTGACGTCTCTACCTTCATGCGCTGCGCGTGCTCTCTGTGTGCACAAGCCGCCGCTTCCTGTTGAGAGCATGATGCTGCATTGCATCACTCATTAGTGGATACCCGGAGCTACCCCATAAGTAGTGGAAATAATTGAGATATGTCGGCGTTGAAGGCGTTTGTTGTAGTGTACGCTTTTAGAAAACTAAGGTAAATAATGTTTTAATCTGAATTTACTTATTTATATATTTCTTTATTTCTTATTTAATATAAAATATTTAAAATATATTAATGCTTAATCAAAGGAATAATCATAAATATCAAATATCTTATTTAGAAACTAGAGATGATACAGTGGAGTTCAAGTTTTTCGTGTTTTTTTGTAACGATTATAAATAATTATAACTATAAATAAGTATAGTATAACTGTATGTACTTAATATAATACGACTATTAGTTTGGTTATTTCTTGCAGCAAAACTATCTTCTCCAAATTTCCTGAAACAAACTACACAATTTTCGAAGAGACATTACATTGGGACCCAGTGGTGCGACACAGCAAGTATATTCTCGCATTATTTGTAACGGATACGTAAAATAATAGTACATGAATCCGCAGAAGAGTACAAGGGGCGTAAATTAACATTTTTTAAAACCTGCTTGAATTAAATCTGAAAGTAGTAATATGTAGTGGTCTTCGGTGTCAGAACTATCTTTTACTTGGGCAAATTTCAAAATTTTAATTGGTTCCCAACAGAGATGTAACAATTGAAAATTTGGAAAAATTCTGAAATTTAGGAGGATGTAATTTTTACGTGGTACGCTACTTATTATTTATATTTCCTGTAATGTAGCTATATAGTTATGTATAAAAGAACAGAAAAACTATGGCCGTAACTCTATTCATTCTTCACAAAATTACTCTCTAAATATCGAAATTTGTTCATTGGCGATCGAAAGTTTTGATTGCAAATACTACTCAAATAAAATATATTAGGAAAATAAATAATAATTTTGATTTATAGGACAGAGTTTACTAAATCCAGTGCATTTTAGTTTAAAAAGCTACAATAATTTGGCACTGAGTAATTTACAAAATCGCAAATATTTACAAACACAAAAAATGGCGAACAGATTAAAAGACAAATGTATATGTGAACCACATACAATAAACTCTTTTTAAAAACAGTTTGAGCAATTAAACATAAGGGAATGTAAATACCTGTACTTTTTTGTTTATAAATTATATATTGTAGAGTTCACACTTTCGAGGAACTCCTCTGAAGTTTCAATATCACTATTATCCATTTATTCATTTTGAATTCAGTAATTATAATCACAATTACAGAAACGGAACTCGTATATGCTAACAATCCTTTGCTATCTTATACCTTCCCGATATCACGTACTCCTTTATACAATCCTTAACAATATTGGTGCTATCTTTCGATTAAACCATGGAGAGCAGAGATGAAATATAATTCGCAATTGAGGAATTTTTATACGATTTTTGTGGCTCGACCTAACGATTTGACGAAAAGGGCCTTCAATCTCGATCATGCAAAAACAAACATTTCACACACTTCATATAAAAATAACTACTTTCTTTCGAAATTTTAAACTTAAAACAGGACAATTATCTCTTTATTTCGTAAAAGACAAGTGATGAAAACGTATTCAATAGCGGTTTCGATTAGTGCCTTTCTCTCATCCTCTTCTGTAAAATATTCCTTGCAATATCTTCAACCATTCCAACATAGCGTGTTGTGTTAATGTCTCCAACCACATATACTATTCTTCAAATTGTAAATCACAGTCAGCCAAGGGTGGCATATTAATGTGAGTACAGCATCTTGTATTTTGAAATATAATATAAGATTTTATTTCGAATTTCCTATTGACTGGAATCTCGAATGGCGAGAATCTAATGACATGCTTTCACAGTGTTGGTGGAGATCTCGAAAGACATCTGTTAAAGAATATTCATGACAACGGACATCCATACCTTGTATTCATTGGTTAGGCATTAAGATATGTTTTAATAGGACGATAGCGTTGTACATTCATCATTGGAAAATATTCAGGATGTATTTTAGACGACGGAAAACTGGTCACGAAGCTGTTGGGAACCGTGTTAACCATCAATCACTTGCTAATAATTTCCTACGAAAACACTACGACCCCGCCTTTCATCACTGTTGAAGGCGCTTGTTGCATTTTTCTTCCTCAATTTTTACCCAACAGACATATTAAGACCGTCTATCGTTATGAGAACAGGTGAATATCGCTCTGAGCGTAAACCACTATCTTGTACTACTCGTTCAGTCGCACAACATCCTCTGTGTAATGAGTCTGCAGATGGGAGGCACTTAGTTTCAGCTCGTAAATATTCTTGGTAGGGGGGATGAAAGGTAACGCATGAAGATGTGCTACGTTTTAAAATAGAAAAAGTACAGAGGAGAGGCAGAGGAGAAAGAAAAGGGAAGTGGAAGGGGATAGCGAGAAAGAAGAGAGAGATACTTTTAAATGTCTCTCCCCCCCCTCTCTCTCTCAACTATCTGAAATGTAACTTTTGTTCTTTCAATTTTTTCATCATGTAGATGATATTTACTATTTCTTTTAAAGATACTGTTCATTTACCTTCTGGCTATCGAGTAATAATGCTGCAAAGAATCGATGTGGAGATTTGGACGGAAATCCAGATCCCCGTTGCTAAAAAATTGTTTTATTTCACGAATCGCCTACATACTCGTCCGTAAGTTCCGTACGTTTGTGTGGTTGTCCCTGCATTCTTCTGTATGTGAACAATACAAGTACCTCTATCGTACGTAAGATTATCCACATAATGGACAATCGATATTGGCGATCTCGAGTCACTGCGAATTTGAACAGAATCTTCTAATTTTTGGAAGTACCTCATGGAGCCTCTTGGACATTTTTGCTACTTTAGCTCCAATTTTATGCTCGAATGTTCAATTATAAGTACACAATTTTCATTAAAACCTCTAAATGTTTGGTAAATTGCGAGAGTTCAATTTTTTGCACCCTCTCCTTGAACTGCATTATTGTAGCTAGGATTTTTCTTACTAAAATTTATTCTTTGAATTCAGACACATAATTAATATTATTTAATCTAACACTGATTTCTTAAAAACCTCTACCTATGACCACGTAAATCTTGAAATAATGCGTTGTTTTCGGGTAATTTTCTTTAAAATCGTGACAATTTTCCAAAAACACCAACACAATATTTTTTCAAGGCGGCTACAAATTTTTCTTTGATTTTTTAAAGACGAATGCACAATATTTGTCGCAAATTTTTCATGAAAACTTTTGAATATTCAAAAATTAAACATTTGTTATTTTTTTAGGAATACATAGCATATTAATATTTATATTACATATGAATTTAATAATTAATTTGGGACTAAAAATGTTTAAAATGAGCTCACGATTTTTCTCAAATTTTCAAAAAGAGTCCCAATTTAAATATTGTCATTTCTTCTTTGCGTCCAAAAAGAGAATTCATTGAAATAATGTCGGTTGACGGGTCGTGAAGACGGCAGAGGCCCTTACATGTGGTGGAGCGTACGGTTGTTCAAATACCAGGATGGGTGAACACTTTCTTTTAAATTTTGGAAGTATATAGAACAAAATATCAAATTTAATGGCAATAATGCTATTTTTATTAAAAGTTAAAAAAAATTGTAAAAACGTTCCCCAGGGCTAACAACCTTGGGCGTAGAAACGGATTCAGCGTGAAAATGCTGAGTCCTCCATAAAAGTCACGTGCACCTACCCTCGATAAATATGCCTGAGCTTCCGTGGGTTGCACGTTCGCGTGGTCCCGGGATGGCCAATTCGAGACAAAAAAGAAAGTATTTTAAGTGTCGCTTGGCGAAGAGAGTTTGCTGAGGGATTGCTGAAGTATTAGGAGAATGCAAGATGCACTATTATAATATAATGTAATGGTTTTACTATATTTTCTGATGCAACACTACACAAACTGACACACGCTGTACGAAGTTTTACAAATTCTCCATAGTCTGCTTATTGCCCCCTTTACGAAACATAGAAATAAAAACTGAAACAAGTAATTCATTTAAAATCCGATAATTTAAGTGTTGTTTAGGGTACAATAATTTAATCTTTTTTCAAAACTAAAGAGACAAAATGTATTTTTAGTAGAATTATATCTACTATTAGTATTTACGTTTAAAATATTTTGTGACCAGATATTGATATGACACTGGGTAGAGCTGACAGTGATAAAGACATGTAAAAAGTTGAAACATATTACTCATGCATTTCTTTTGGAATATAATTTCTATACGCACGGCAATCAACAACCGCGAGCACGATTGTGCGCGGATATTCGAAGAATTGGAAATCCTCAGTTGACCATGTTGTGCTTGCGACATAAAAAAGAAGCATGTTTAAATGTAAAGCGATGTTGTCGCTTTAATGAGATCTCATAGCCTCCCTGAAACGACAAAAAACGTAACTGCAAAATTTGTTGAAATGGGGAAAATGCATCAGTCAACTGTAAAATGTCTGACGGAATTGGTGAAACATGGATGTGGTTAAGTCCGGTTTAAATCACCATCTTCGTTAAAATATGAGATGTATCTATAAATTCTGATAAACGTTATGTTAACATCATTCATTGCATCATGGCAACGTACCTCCTAGTTGATGCCTATAAAATTCATTATTCATTTATCTCAGCTTTTTCACAATGTTACAATGGAACAGTGAGAAGTTTTTCAGATGCGGCAAGGGGGGTCCCAGTCTTGCCAGTACCAATCAGGTTCTGCGTTCTACATTAACAAAACTGCTATTTAGACTAGTGGAATAGACATCTTGGATAGCTAAATGAGCAGATGCTACGATGCTCTATTTGTTATTTGTGTTATTGCTATCTAATTATTCGTAAATTTCCTTGAGCCATAGTTAAGAGTATCTCTGAGTACTCTGATCACAGAAGATGTTCTATTTTAGGAACAGCGGCTCAAATACAAAATAAAAACAACTGGGATAGTAGCGATTTTATTTTTTGCGAGGTACATTAAAACAGATCACTGACATCATTTTTATGCTTGATTATTCTTCTACAAATATTGAGTCAGTTGCGATTATCAAAAACATATTGTTATTTCTTCTACTGGACTAAGCCAAAATGTGGTTTCTTATTTAAATAATTGTTAGTCCAGACAGACAATATTATATAAACACTTCAAGTAGCGGATGTATATGTTCGAGGCTATTCTTGTGTTGGTTCCTGGCAGTGAATAGAACATGGAGACTAAAATTAATTGTTAACACTGGGATGCCGCAAAGTGGTGCCAAATAAATTACTCGCAATGCAGTCTTGATAGTGGTGAGCAAACAAAACGCAACATAAATAGGAAAGCAACATAAATATATTATAAATTGTAATGAAAGATATATCTGTTAATTTGTCGTTGAGAATATTGTTTTTGGTGGATTAAATATCCGAAAAAAGTATAATTGAATCCTTGGGGAGCAAGAGATGGCTGGTTGTGTCGATTTTCTGAGGCGTAAACCGGAAAGACTATTATTTCCATAATTTTAGGACATGTTATATTTCGAGAGCGGTGTAATTCTTCCTCCGCTAAAGCAAAAGATCCAGTACCAACTTAAAAAACAGCTTGAAGTGTTTACCCCTCCTGGTATCATCGCGAGTGCGACACCCCCCGCGGGGACAAGCTCAAAGCAGAGGTCTCAATATGTGTAGTAGTGTAGTGAATGTATGTGTAAGGGGAGGGGAAGGAAATATCACGCGCTGTCCATTACCCATTGGTTAGGGTTCTGCCTCTGCAATCGCCTGGTATTGAACGGAGTAATGTCGGAAAACTATTAAAACTACTAACTACTACGGATCACAGCATCCGGACGTTATAATTTTCCTCGTGACAACGGCTGATTTCTACGTAGCTGTTTAGTTCGTATAGAAAATACTCCACTGTCGGAAATCGAACCCAACATTCTTGGCCGTGAGTTACCTCAGTCCGTATGATTAAAATAATTTTAGTTTCATCAGTGTCAGTGCAACCAGCTCTAAACTATCTTCAAGGCCTTCCTTCATTAAATTTGGAAACTTATTAATGACTTGTATATTTATTTATGAATTTGTAGCTTTTGTTGATTGATTGATTAGCGATTCCGGGAACGTCAATTGACAAGGATATTAGTCCCGTAAGTATACTGCATTTTTGTTGTTGCGCGAGGTGATAGTTATCTTCCAGAGCTGCGGAATTTACATGTCGACTAGTGGGGTTATCCCCGACCTGTTATGTCCCACCAGCGGGGCACCGCCCCTGCAAGGACTAGCTCTAAGCGTGCCACTGGTATTTCGACATGTGTGGTAGTGTAGTGCATGGAAGTGTAAGTGTGTGTAAGGGGATATGAGAAGGAAGAAAAAGTAATTAAAAATTAAAATTTATGTTTAAATGGCAAGTAAAATATTTTCTGCAGCATTAATGTTTCCATACAATGAGAGTGTACTGACCATCAAAAGGAAATATAATAATTATTTTCACAATATTTAATAAATTATTTAACACTTGTTTCGTATAATTTTAAAAGCCTAAATGTGACTACAGCAAATAATGTACTTTCGCTTCTGCGTCGATAACCCCAAACTAGATCAGGTTTTCGTCCAGTTTCCCTGATCCATTGAGCAAATGTTGAGATAGCCCTTGTTTTGCTTCTGGACGTAAATAAAGACACACTATGCGCACGTGTTGTTGAGCTCTCCCTTTGCTAGTCCTGGTAGGATTAGTGCCGGGGGTGCAAGTTGCTATTTTCTTAGCAATATTATAAAACAACATGTGCAATTCGTTTATCGACGCGTCATCTTTCTATAACTCTGGAACAAAAATGTCTATTATTCAATTTTTGTTTGTTTTGTGGGTAGTTTTATTCATTATTCCACTAAGTATAGCATAAAGGGTGGCGAAGAGATTTTGGAACTCAAGAAAACGTGCGCAGTTTATTCTTCTCCCCCACACGCACATACAGTTTCTATTGTTCTAGGACAAAAACAATGCCCATCGAATGAAATAGGAGGCTGATTTATATCCGCGCCCCGCCATCCGAGAGCGCCGTCTGCGGAGCTGGGCGCGCGTCCCGGCGCCCGGCCCACGCGCGAGCGGCGCGGGCGGTGATCGCACGCCGGCGGGGGGGGCGGCACGGGCGGGGCGCCTTCGCAGGCAGTTTAAATCCTGCGACAAGGATTCGCGCCGTGACTATCACGGCTTCGCGGCATGTCCAGCTAAGCGGAAAGCGCGCCTGGCGTTTACCGCGCGCAGGCGGCGCGCTGCGCGGGTCGAAAGGGTGCGGTGCGGGGAGCGGAACGCGATGCGCGGGCGAGAGGGCGTGGGCGACGGGCAAGGCGCGGGGGGCGTGGCCGGGTTGGGACCGGGTGAGGGAGATAGGATGCTATTGCGGCGAACAAGTCGTGTAGCGATGGGTAATGGGGGAGGGGCGGAACTCTGGGTGATGGGCAGTGGACGATGGAGGTACGTGGGAAGGTGTGGATGGGCATGCATAGTGACAACAGCGCGGGAGTCGGTGACAGGATGTGGTAGTCGGGTCGAAAGGGGACTGGGGCGATGGCAGTGAGGTGGGCTGTATGTAGAAGATGGGAGCGAAGAAGCGGTAGTGACTGGCAATGGCGGGTAGGCTATGGGGCGGTAGCACGGGAGAAGGCTAAGGATGATGGGGCTGATTGGTTGGCGACTGGGCGGTCGAGCATAGGGCGGTGAACAGTGGGCTGTGAGCGTTTTTTGGCGGGTGTTGCTGGGGCAATGGCTTTTCGGCGGTGAGGGTTGGGTATAGGGGGTGGGCCGCGGAAGAAAGAACATGGGCAATGTGTGCCTGGGCGGCGGAGGTTGATGTTGCGCGTGAGCAGCGGGTAAAAAGGGGTGAAGTGAGCGGTGGGCGTTGGGCGGAGTTGTGTGCGTTGTGGGCGCCAAGAAGACGACGGACGATGGGTGGTGAGCGGGACGGCTCGCGGTGGGGGGGGGGCGGAGTCACGGGAGCTTCGGCGCCCAGGACGCCAGCGGGCGCTGCGCGCTCTGACGCTCTGTCACGCTCGGGGGTCGAGGGCTCACGGCGCGTGCGCGGCGGGGCCCCGCCAGGGCAGAGGTGCGATAAGGAGGGCTCGCGTAAGCACAGGCGCCGTCTCAGCAACACGGCGCTGCGGTCACGGGTCAAGGGTGCGGCGGCGACCGCGTTGACGATTACTCACCCCGTAGGGCAATTTTTTATACGCAGTGACAAGTCACCTACATTCATTTCCGAGCAGAAATTCACAAAAGTTTTATGGTTGATTCAACTTAAAAATGTCACGCATTAAAAATGATTACTGCTATTGGACTGGAAAATGTTCGCTAAGATATAATGTGATAGTGTATGACACGACGGGGGCTTGGAAGGAAGGGCGGGAAGTTGGGGGGTCGTTTGTGGAGGCACATAGTAAGGAAAACTGCATACGACGTAACTGTCTTAACTTAATATTGAACTACACTAACATGTCTGAAACAACTCGGCACACGCTTTCAATCCTATTCGTAATTAGAACCGTCACGTACTCTTTTTGAAAGCATGTGCTTCTACAATAAAGAGATCAATGTTTGTACCAAATGTTAAGTATTAATAATAAATGATCAATTACTAATGGATATTAACGACCACTTGTTTATGCTGACATATAATAATTCTAATTTACATTCTTACACTGTAACGATCTTTGTTTCTGCCTCCAGCTTTTTAGGTCTTCTCGAACAAAGATTTACAATGGTGGAATAATCTGTACAGAAGTAACATATGAAAACCTAATCAAACACACATCCTGGGCAAACATGGTGGAAATTATCTTAACCCTACGAAAACGTGTTCCATTATCGTAATCCTCGGGGACTCGATAACTTGTTTTAAGGGCCCAAAACACATTCTTTTGGAGTTGAACATGCTACTAGAAGCTTGATGCAGCGTATCATAAGTTGCGCGTTCGACGTGTGCGTGTATCTTATTCTTCGTCCTCGTAATTTTGATGCTGGAATGCTCGTGAATTTCAGCAGTGGAATTCAACAATAGCACTTTTGCTACACTTTGTGTAGTTGATTTATTAAAAGTAAATACATAAAGAGGATTTCTTAAGGTAAGGCGCCGGGAATGAGGCTCAGGGCATCAACTGATGTCAGTGCAGTCCCTCTGATCGGGAGGTCCTAGGTTCGAGTCCCGACGGTGGCAGGATTTTTCGACACTTGCTAGGTAGAATTCAGTCGCAGTCTGGAGGAGAATTCTAGTGGTCGGCTGCTCTGATGAGTAGTATTCCTTGATTTCTCCGAGCAGCACCAGGTGAGTGCCGGAGCAGTACCCTAACAAACGGGCCACGGACCGCGAGAGACCCCACCTTCCTCTTCCTTGTCCTACCCTCACCCCTTAAACACACACGTACGACAACACGCACTACACTACCACACATGCCAGGAGATCCGTCTGAAGCTAAGAGCTTCACCGGGCTGGGGCGGCGCCCCTCTGGTGGGAGATACCTGGTTGGGGGAAAACACCGCTAGCCGACGATCCCGTCATACAGCGGGGGAAGATCACTGCCACCTCCCGAGCAAAAAACATGCATTACAGTTACGCGACTAATGACCTGGTAGATGAAGTGCCCGGATTCACTAAACAATCAATCAATCAATTGAGGTAAGGTGTCAGGTAAAGTACTCCTAGGTTGACATAATCTCATCTTGTACCACGCAATTGACATATTGATTCTCCGTATCTGAACTTCTGCTTACATCAATGATAAATAATGATGTGATAAGTGACTTTGGATTTTTGTGTGAATGGTGGAATTACAGTCATGGGACGCGACAAAAATAGTGGAAACCCGCCAGTAACACGTTTTTCCACCTCAAATTCCTGATGAGAGATCGGAATTTGAGCCAGTACCACCTCGTATCCCTTCGGACAACTCAACCCGCGGGCTGCCACTGTTACACATATTACGCGTTTTTCGACTCTCATTGTATAGTTTGTTCACTTATTAGATGGCTACGCCTCTTTGCTTAATGCGAGTGATTATACAGTTCAGGTGTTTGGCCACATAGAAGCTTACAAACAAAGCATGGAGAGATAGCTAATCGCTATTCATCGCTGTCGTAAATAATTTGTTCTATTGAGACGACCAGACACGAGGGGGAAAACTGCCCCGACAGATGGAAATGCTAAATTCTTGAACAGGTGTGAATCATACATTGAATTGACACCGCCAAACAAAGGTGCGAGAAAAGACAGATCTGACAATTAGATTCAACTTCTAATGGTTATCACTAGTCATAAAAAAGTACTGTTTGAAACTCGATGTAATGGATATTAATACTCTTGTATGAAGTTAACATGACTCGCTCGTGCCGTGTTACTTTTTTTATTTGTGTATAGATTACATACTCTTTTCAAAATAATTTGTTATGACATCTGATGCATTGGGCCTTTGCTCACGAAAATATTAATATACGCCCATGAGTCTGCAATGGCACGCAAGGGTTATACGGAATTCCTGGAGGCTCAAAACGCACCGTCAATAGCTTGATCCCGTGGCGGAGTTAACGAATATGACTGTTTATTTCGCCTAATGGGGGACCAAGAATACTTGAGGCGCAACAAATTTAGATGATTTGAAGTGATAAGAAAATAACCTTTTATTATTGATTTGTGTTCTATTTTGTAGATGGTAAATTAATAATTATAAACATGTAATTAAACAAATTACTTGGGTGGTAGCTTTACACAGATCACCGAAGCGTCCTACTGCCTTGCCAAAACCACATTTTTCAAATCTTAATTCTTCATAATGAATATTATTTATTGGCATACAACTGCATATCTGAAAAATGTTGAGGTTAAACCGGCATTGAATTCATGGACTTACGTTCCGGCTGAACGCTGTATTTGATTACGCTTTGAAAACAGATTACAGGTAATTTTATGATGTCTAGACGGTTATCTTCGATCGATCAAGTAACGTTTGAACGTTATCTGTTGTTAAATCTTACTTAAAATTTCAGCACTTTCATGTACGTAAAAATGTAATATTATCTTTCATGACTAACTTACAGGTACATCAAGCACTGAAAGTTTACTTCATAATATAGGTATTAAAAGTTTCAATGTGACCGAAGCCATAAAATGAAACTTTCGTAAATACGTAATCTCAGGTGGCAGCGGTGCAACACATTTGTTAATATATCTGAGAGCATTAAAAAATAAATTTTCATTTTAATCCCTCGAGTACTGTAGCCAACTTCGTATTTTAATAATTTGCGTTGTAGTTGGAAACACTTCGTGCGTGTCGGCATTGTGTAATGCTGTGCTTGGACCTAATACTTAATGGCGAGTGCAAGTTATGTAAGAGGATTTTGTAAAGCCTTGACCGTTAATATAAAGGGTTTTAGAAGCGTAACATTTAATGACACTAAAAGGGTTCAAATTAATTTTGAGATTCATACGTGAAGGGAAAATTAGTAACTTGATTTCTCAAGGTCTCGGGTACGACGAACACACTAAAACAAGTTAAGCCCTGGTTTCTCGTTGCACTATTGGTTCAGTGGCTTGGTTTTCAGTGTGATTTGACTGAAAATGTGACAAATTTAGGAAAAAATTTTGACTGCTGTAATTCATGCCACGATTGTTTCATAAAACATTACAAACGTGTTTTTCAGCATTTATAAGAGAAAACAAGTGAGTTTTATCATTTAATAAAATATAGCTTCTGGAATGACCTTTCTTCTTAGCAGAGATAAATTAATAATTTATTGACAGAATGTGATGACTCACTTCATGATTAGAAAACAATCACGAACCACAAATTGTCACCGACATTTGGCTTTAAAATGTGACAGAAAAGAACTTACCAGACACATAAGTGCTCACAAAACAAATGGGGTTCTCATGTGTCCGGTAAGTTCTTTCCTGTCATTATTTATCAATTTTAATATTGTATAATTTTAAAATTATACTACAAAATATCTAAATTCCATTTGGCATCCTGATGATGGGACCAACAATCCTCGAAATTGTTGCACGAATATATAATAAATTAAGGTTAGAAGAAATTGTTTGTCAAAAAGTATGGACCCCAACTCTTCACAAAATCATCTTTAATTCATTGTTGGAGAGCTCGTTTGATTGTATCTATGTAACTGGAATTACACCCCGTTGTACACAACTTTGTACATAGGTAATACATATTTATTTTGTATAAGTTATGTAAATCTGCTAAAATAATTTATGTTTATGATTGTGAGAGTGGGTGCAATTGCTGGTAGGTGTCGGTAGTGCTGTTAGCCTCTGTGTTTAGGATACTTCAGCACTCTTAGATATAGTACGTACTTGTAATTCACGTACTAGCGGTGCTCTTGTCAATTTTAGTTTACAATTGTTCCCGTAATTCGCTCTGCGCTCGGGGAAATAGGCCGACGCATTTGTAAAATTTTATGAGCTCATTAATTTCATTTGTCTTTGACTCACGGGACGAGAATTGTTGATCTGTATGCTCGCTGAGACGACCAAGAGTTTGCCCGCCCATGTTGGTCGTTATGTTTAAATTTATTAATATGTGTCTTTGAAACATTGAAACTCGTATGGTGACTGATATGATATAAGTTCATTTCAAATTGCCAACTGTGCACTCCATTTGTGGAGATTTGGGTATATTGATGTTTGTGAATTAGCTGGTTCATGGTTTGTATTGTTGTATGTGCCTAATTTTTGAAATTGTTGCCTGCATACCATTGTTGTAGTATAGAGTAGTGCGAATCGTGGAGTTCGCCCTGCTTGTTTAGTTTCACAATTTTAATGTTGTTCAATTGTTGCAGCTATTTATGAATGTTGTGCAGTTTCTGCAGACCAATGAAGAAACGAGTTAATCGCGCTCGTATAATGAGAAAGCCGATACCGTGTGAAGGCGGTGGTTTCTCAACTCAACTGTTTCGGCCCCGTAGGCAGCTGAGCTCGTTGCTAGAGCTGACTGGGCCAGCTGAGCGGAGGGACGAGCCCTGACTGTAACGCTGACGCGGGTATTCTGCCTGCAACACAGGCCTTTGCGGGCGAGTTTCCGCCAGGATGTGCAGAGGGTCGTCGGCCTGTAGCGAAAGTTGTTGTCGCCAGGTTCAACAAACTACAGGCTTGAGTACCTCTGAATGAGGAGAACATTGCTATGCGGCCCTTCTTTGGTCCGTTTATGGTAATGTTTTGAGCTAACTGCAATGAATCAGTCACGAGTTGAAAAATATATAGATGATTTTTAAATTATCGTATTGATTATGGTTAAAATTTCATTATTACGAGTAATTGAAGCTTCATTGTTGGGCATTCATAGCGTAGCATGTAATTGTTTAAGTTTTTTGTATTCGAGGGTGTTTTGCTAGGAGAGCCCTGCCATTTTTGGTATTGAAATCTACATATGCATTAATGCCTTTTTGCAGTGTCCTAAAGTGGATCTTTACTGTATTAAAGTGCTCCGTATATTTAGTAAATCTGTTTTAGTATTCAAATTCTTTGAAAAGTGGCTTTGCCTGAAAACGTGTATACTTGTAAAATTTCATGTCAAACTGTTTCTCCATGTTTTCAATGAATAAATGTAAATTATACTCTAAATTTGTGTGAATACATTTTGTTGCACACCTTGAAGATTCACGTTCTTAAGAGTCAAAGTAGTTGTTACAAAAGACCTGCTCCCACTCCTTCCTTGCGAAGTTTTTGATGCCTAGAAGGTTTTGTATTAACTTCGCCCCATCCATTAAGTAACACGAGGCATTAATAATTAAAGTTGTTTACTCGCCTGTCTTTGTCTGAGGCGTAGATTGTAACAAATCGTCGCAACTGTGTGCGACTGGCGACCGTAATTTTGTTTTGGATTCCTTTTTCTCTCGCAATTGGCTACTGATGGCATATTTAATATAAAGTGTGGCGACTGTAACTTAGAATTATATTTGTTCTGGTCCCGATCCTTAACACATCTCCTGGCTAATGGCATTTTGGCAACATTTAAGTACGATTAGTGCTGGCAACTAAGGGATTGGCTTCCCTCCAATTCCTTCCTGCCTTTTCAATCGTAGCCTCCAATTGATTCTTCAAATATCTCTTAAGAAAATACTCAAATGTTCAAACAACATTCCGAGATATCTGAAAAATAAAATTAAAAATATTTCACGTAATCAGTAGTGGTTTGACTGTGACTGGTCGTTCATGACTTGTGCTGCATCCTGCGACAAAAATTACTAATTAATAATATTATTAATTATTAATAATTAATAATATTATTATTTATTGTTATGACTTGTAGTAAAAGCTGCACACTGAAGGAGAGATGCACGCGCATTTGATGTCTCACCATTAATACTCCCCTGCATTCTACCAGCGGCCAAAATATACGGACGCGCATTCCGGTTGTCTCCGTGAACTGAATTGGTTCCACTACGTAAACGAACTAAAATGGACCTCCGATTACGTTTTTTCTCCATTTGTTGAAATGGAAATTTCAGAAGTGCAGTTATCTCCAGCTCTGATACAATTACTCGTTGCTTCCGGATCTCAGTTTCATATATGATTTTTCTACGAACTTTGTATTGTTAACTCACGAATAAATCCTGTTTAAAGAACTTAGTTAAAATATACATTTTCACTACAACAAGCTGCATTAAAAAATAGTATTTAAAATTTTATAGTTGACTCCGTTCACGCGAAACACTGGGATTGGGATTGTGACGTCCGCCATATTGAATATACAATAATTTCTAGAAACGTGTACCGTTCGTAACGTATTACATACAGGCAGATTCTTCTAAGAAGGGACAGTTTTGATAGCTAATACTTGGCTACTCCAGGCTACAAAACTCCAAATTATGCCCATGCGTGTAAGTCGTCAACGTGTTCTTTTGCAAGTGCTCAGTAGTAAATGGCTCCGACCCTACCTCTTGCAATGCCATTGCCCCACATGTGCTTCATGTGTTTCGCGATCAGTGAAACTGACCCCTTCTTAGAACAACTTCTCTATAGTACCACATCGCAATGGATTCAGATCTGATTATTTTCGATTGAGCTCCGTTGGCGCATGAGTCAACAGCAGCGCCTTGGGACCACCCCCTCCTCATTGCCGAGAGTGCGAGCAGCTCGGCCGGCGGCCCGTCTTCGCCCCCGCCGCCGCGCGAGCGTGGGCGGACGGCGCGCCACTCAGCGGCCAACTGGTTTCCCGGCGCGCTGCAACGCCGCCTGTCGACCCGCTGGCGCTGGCGCTGTCGCCAACTTCCTCTGGAATAATGGGTCGGCCGTCCCTCCGCACGCCCACACTCGGCTCACGCCCGCGCCCGCGCCTCCGCCGCCCCTGCAGTCTCTTTCTATCTTCGTCTGCAGAGAGCGCCCCCGCCCGTTCATGTTAGCTTCTGGCCTTACTACGATTTTAAGTAGTACAGAGAAAGAAATGAAATGACGCGGCAGAAAGCTGCAATTTGAGACGGAAAACTCGTATTGTGCTGCATGATGACAAAAATGGAGAAATCTTGTTCATATACGTAGTAAATTACTTCCTCTAACACGTATTGTGGCCAGAATTTGTTTGATACCGAAAAATGTGCTGTAGCCAGAATTCATCTTTAATACAGAAAAAATGGTCTGTGATCAACGCTAGCTTAGCGCCTAAGCAATTCAAACGATTTGCTCCAAAATTCCTCAGTGATCTCGACGGACTCAGGTTCCTGCGGTTTTGTAATGAATATTTTAATTTTAGAGAGTACTTTACATGAAGCCCTAACCACATTTTCAAGTTTTCTCAGAAAGCACTCCAGAATATTTGATTAAATTTTTACACGTAAAGAACGCTTAAAAATATGACGTCTTCCTACTACTACAATGTTGAAAATAGAGGTTTTTTCTCGCTTTCATTGCTTGTGATTTCTTTCTTTCATTTTCTTTTTCTGTTCAAATACGAAGAAATAAAGCCATGAACACTTTTTCGGTGATGTGAGCAGTTTTCGCGTAATTGTGCATGGAATGTAGGAAATTTTAAACAATTATTTTCTCAAAACACGTCCAAACTCTCATTTTTGCTATAAATCGTTTCCTCGGATAGGGCTAAAAATGGGGCAGGTCCCATATATGTGTTTAACTGTGTATTTTCTAAAATTACAAAACAAAATACATTCCAAAGTACAATATTAATGACAGATTTTTTCCTTAACGAAATATCTTGTAAAATAGATATTTAAATAAGGTAATGTTTATTTATTAAAAAATGAGTAGGTTTTGCGTAATTTCTGGTTGAAGTTAATGAAATTTATTATTGTCTAAAAGAACGGCTCGAATTTTTTTCTTGATTTTTTTCTGTGTATATACTACTGGACGGGAAACTTGTATTCGTCCCATCTTGAATGAACTCTGTTTTCCGAAAATTGAAAAAAAAGAGTGCGAAGTCAATATTGATGGTATAGATTTTTCATGACTGTCAATCTGTTCTCACAACTTTCAAAAAGATCACGTACAATTTTTCTGCAAAAAAGTAATTTTAGGGTAATTCGTGATTGCAATTAATATAATTTATAAAAATATTTTTCTCAAAAACGGTTTCAAATATTTTAGATTTGTTTCTCGAAAAGAGGAAGGGCGCTTAAAATGTAATAGGTTTTATTTTCATTGAACCTCTAAATTTGCGGAACTTTTGAAATAATTCGAAAAGTAATGTTCTGTTGTAGCACCGCTAGTTTTTCTCGCAGGCATGTCTTCTCACCGGCACTTAATTAGTTCCTCTTTCCTTCATTTCCCTTCTCCCGTAACCTAATTCTTAACCTCTCTTTTCCGCTCAGTATTTCACTCCCTCAGTTTTCAGTAATTTTAAAATCTATTTCTGCGTTTGTTGGTTCCGCTCCACTATCCACTTATTAGCCTCTCCTATTCCTGTCGCTCACCAGCCCCTTCTCATCCTCCGCCTACACATAATCTGGGCCTTAGAGGCTACATCATTATCTTCCCTCGTGTCAGCTTGGGAGTCCATCCTGCAAAGTGCTTTTGTGCGCTGCGCCTAGTCATGTAGTTTCCCCAACAAGCATTCCCGTCCATCGCCTGTGCTAAACTTCCCAGTGATTTTCCTTGTTGACGCATCGTTACTCTCCATCGTGCCACCAGAAGAACTACATCCCCTTAGTTATACTGCTCTCACTTTCAGACCCTTTTTTCCCCATTGTTCGGTCTCGCAGTCACAACACAACTCTACACGTCTTGCATTCATCTCGCCGACCCGTCAATATCCTTTCGTTCACTACGCCTCCGTCGCTACCTCCATCTCTGTCACACTCAACCATTCGACTCTGTCTTCCCTTCTCGACTTCCAAGTCCCTATGCCTCTCTTCAGGTACGTTGCACCTCCCCGGCTGGAAACCCCTTGACCTTTCCGTCAGCATCCCCCGCTTGCGCCTCTATTTCCAGCGCTATCACCGCCGCCTGCTCCGCTACCCCATTAACTGCGCTGCTGTCGTCTTCTCCGCGTGCATCGCCTCCGTTATCGCCGATGTACCTTTCCTTCCCAGGGCGTCCGCTACCTCCTCCCCGCCTCGACGTTACCTGTAGCGCACCAATCTCCGGCGCCATCACGACGTGTATTTCTCAGCCGCCCCGTTCTCCCTCCCGCTAATTTCTCCGTGACACCTCTCTGCATTTGTTGTCGCTGCAACGACTCGTTCTTTCTCCTTTATCTGTTGTATACCGCCGCGCGCTCTGTGTTTTCCGCGCCGCCCCCTTCTTCGCCAGCTGTAGGGCAACACCCGCCTCCGTTCACGCCAGGTGCAGACGAAAGCATTGCGGAGCCTGGTGCATTGCCAAAATCTGGAGCTCTCGTTTATAAGGGCTTATATTTTATTTTATTTATATTAAACTTAAGATAATGTTGTCTCTTGTAATACATATTTTGGGTATGGGGTTACGCATTTTTTAACTTGCTTTCCACTAAAATAACGCTTCACTCTTCTAACTAATCTTTTAAAGTTTTTGTTTGCTATTTCTGCGAGTATTTCTATCTGGATATTTTAATGAAGAATGTGCAGATATTTTTAGAAATGAAAATTAAAAATTCTCATTACTTTGAAAAGTAAACCTTTGCTATTTAGAGGACCGAGTTTTCACTAAAATGTATTGTACTCGTACCTACTTTGACTGAAGCAGAGGTGTTCATTTACCAACAGAAACTGTAATGTATGTTTGGAACGCAGTCTTATGCCGCGCCCACAATTCCTCTCAAAGCGACTCCCCAAGGGTTTGGATGCCGAACGTGCACTATACATCAGTTGAGAAAAAGAATTTACGCTGGGGCAACAAATAATCTCGGAACCAATACCTACGAATTCCTCAAATAGTCAACATTTTAACAGCAAATGTGATAAGAATGAATTTTAGATTGCTAATAATGAAATTACAACAATTTTTTTATTAATTTCACATTATCTGTTATAAAAAGGAATAATTTTTTAAAATTCATTTCCCGCCCTTTCTTCACTTTCCTTTTGCTCTAAAGTTACTTCTCGAATCTCTTGCGGACGACTTCTTCGGCTAGTAATCGGGGACGGTTTTGTAAACGACATAGTTCATCGAATTTGAAGCTGAGTCATCCTTGTTACCATTTCCCCCAAAAACCTATATTGCGTTATCTACATTTTTTTGGCCAGAAATTTATTAAGAAAACACACATACACACAGACTCGAGTAGCATATTTCTTAAATCCTTCTTCTACAGAACAATATCGGCGATAACAAAGGCGATGCACACGGAGAAGATAGTTAAATGTTAGCTCTTTGGTTTGCCGACTTGGACATCCGTTACTGATTCACGGGGACTGCGCTAACCTACAGTTCACAGGCATTGACCTCGCCATATAATGCACGGTCTCTCTCTCTCTCTCTCTCTCTCTCTCTCTCTCTCTCTCTCTCTCTCTCTCTCCGGGGTGTAACACGCAATTCTTCTTTTCTCAAAGTACTTTCTCACTCACAATATGATCTTGAGCGTATAATCTAAACGATCACAACTGATTAGCATAGACTGCAAATGAACCTACATGTATTTCACATATACAAGATCCAATGTGGCGATGGAAGCCGGCAACGAAGTCGTCTACAGCTTAAAAGCCAATTGAATATTTTATGCAGTAATCACAGAAATGTAAAAGCTACATACTGATTGACCGTATATTTCATTAATACTTTTTACTGTGTCTTCAGTCCTTTTCTTTATGGTGTCCTTCATTTTTAAGACAGCACATTGGACATCTGGTCATCTGGTGGCTCAGAGCGAAATCGCTCGCCTTTAACAAAGAATGTCGGAGTTTGATTCCCGTCGAATCCAGGACAATCTCGTATGAAATATGTTCCAAGAAAACCAATTTAGGTTAGTCCAACCCCTGTGAAGTGTCCTAATTCCTTCCGAATTCTTGTCGCTGGGTAGTGACGCAGAGGCTCGTGGTAGGAGGCGCGTATGAGGAGATGCTACCTGGCGGTCCTCTTGACAACTGACTGCGACGAGACATTGCGACGAGGAAGACACTGAAAAATGTGAAGTTCTGCAATTTACGAAAATTCAGGGATTTCAATGAACATACGACCTGGTCCATTCTCGTAAGCGTTCTTTACGTTATCCGAGGACAAAGGTTAACCCAACTATTTAGAACACATTCTGAGAAAATTTTTAAAATGTTAAGGATTCCTCGTCCACAGACGGAAGACAGGCCGACATTTTGCCGTCGATCGAGTTTTTAGTATCAAGGATCCACAAAGGATGAATTCAGACTACACAACGTGTTAGAGGAAGTCATTTTCTATACATAGGAACATTCTTTATCCACTTTATCGTTATCAGTGCCCGGACGTTTTCATTTAAACTGCTGTTTTCCGGCGCATGTTTACAACACTTTCTCTTCTTACGAAGTAAATCGAGAAAGTACAAATTATCTTTAAATAAAAAAATGTTACGAACGAATTAAAATAATTAAAAATAATAAAATAAAAGTTTAAAAGATAATCTAACGAACGACATACCTATATTCGTGTCTAATAAGAAGTAATAAGTTAACAATGTTTATGACGAATTTATTAAAAGATAACATTAAATTTCGCAACACTGGAACCTCCACAACACATTTAACTTGTGAACAGACCTTTTAGAGACGTTCATTTACACACCCCTACTTCCCACCTCGAAAACGAATTGTAGATTGAGAGATACAAACTTTTTCCGAGTGAAAAGAGCGGAGTATATTTATGAGACTGGAGGGAGAACGACTCCTGCGTTCCGCTAGTGGGAAATGGACGTTCATTGTTGGTTCGCTCGTGACTAGCGTCGAGAAACCGAAAAAGGTGTTTGGGCTGGAGGTTTGGAGTCTCGTTTGCGACGCGATCGAAAATGATAACGTCTTCTATTTCGTGCCTAGGTCGATGGGGCGCTTCGCCGCGTCGCGCCGGGGCGAAATATGAATCTCAGGGTTTCGTCGAAGTGGCATGCATTACCATAAAGGCGTGCTCAGATCGATCAAGATGATGTAACGTCTCCTCGACGCCTTGGACGGGTGCTGCACCCAAGTGCGCGTTCGGTGGGATATGAAACATCGCTCCGAAATTGGGATGGGTCGGAGAGAGTCGCTTTTAGGTCCCGGGAAGCCTTTCAGAGGCTTTGAAGGCATCGGAGACACTCCGGAGCAAGTTATTCGATAGCTGCTCGATAACGATCTACAAGGTGTCTTGTTTTTTTCCGAAAACGTGATAAGGGGAATGGAGAAGATGCATTCACAAACCAGCGTCGTATTCTCTTCCAGTTGCCACTCATCTCTGTTGCCCTTCTGTTCTCACCTTCACTATTTTTCTCCATACAATATTTGTTTTTGTCTCTCTCTTTTTTCTGTTCATTTTACAGGCCTGCTTTCTATCTCATTCGTTATTCACATCATTGCAAATTTATCTTTTTTATACCATCTCCTATACTTCTTAACTTTTTTACTTTTCTTCTTTGTGTTCTTAAATTTCTTATTTTTATTGTTTGGCATATTCATTTTTTAAACTATTTATTTTGTATTTATAAATTCCTTCATTTACATAATTTTACTATATCCTTTCTCTTTTTCATCTGTATTAGCTTAATATTATTATATTTGTAATAAATTGCACTAGTCGACGTTAAAAATACTCTATATTTTTTTTACATTACACTAATTTTTGTATATACTTTACCACACTTTATATATTTTATCAATATTAAAAAGTTAACAAAACATTTTACCAATGCTTGTATTTCAAAACGTCGCCAAGATTTTCATTTCAATCAGATGGGTTTCGTAAGCCGTTAGTTTCAGAATGTTTCAAGAATTTACTAGCTTACTTCTCAAAGTTCTCGAGAACCCAACATTCTTGGTTAGCACCGATTGATAACCATTGCACTTTCATAGCACTACGTTCCTACGCTGATCGATATCCCAAATGATCGCACGTTCGCCGGATATTTTTCCGTTGGCCGAGTAATACTGATTACAACTACTCGAAATAAGTGTCCAATAACGGTACACTACAGAAACTCACCCACAACATGAACATTAGCGAAACAATAACCACACGTGTAGTGACTTTTATCACGTTTTATTTTCTCCTGCGTTAAAAAAGCGTGCTCTTCCCCCTCGCCCTGAGCACGCGATGTGCGACGGCCCTGCACTAACCTCCGTCCCGCACGCATGGGGACCCGCGCCACCCACAACGCCACGCCTTCTTTTCGGGGGGTGAAACATGATCGGTTGAGGGAAGCGGCGCTCCCTTCAGGCACTAAGCTGCGGCAGCGTCGAAGGAGGTCCGTGGAAAGAAATCGAGGAACATGCCCACCTATCGATTTCATCGTGAGTTTCAGATAAATAATGTTTTCACGTAATTGCGTCGGCGATTAGCTCTCAACAGTGCGTTGAGCCCCAACTACTTGAATGAGGTAATGAAGTATAATTATGATAGTAATCCACATGCTGTCATACACCATAATTTTATATATCATACGAATAACGATATATCGTACGTTATGGCCTGTAGCTGCACTTTGGCACATTTCAGTGTTGCTCATGCAGTTCTGTGCAGAGTAGTATGGCGTTGTACAGCGTAGTGCTCTTTATGTCTACTATTATTGTTTTCTGTACAATTAAATTACTAGTATTTTGTTAGAATAAATTTTAATGTCATATGGTATTACATCTATATATATATATATATATATATATATATATATATATATATATATATATATATATATATATATATATATGTCCAGGAAGGAAACAACGAGCTTATTTTGTCTAATAAACTCCTTCGATATTTCACTCATCTGCAATAAGCACATAAAAGGTGATTTGGAAAAATGTATTTCATTCAAAAATGTGCATTTGCAATGAATGAGTAATTTTGTTCCCATAAATGCGGAAGACAACATTAATTAGCCGTAGACAAGAAGAGTTGGTAGAATGTGATAGTATGTTGCTTTTAAGTTTAAAATTCCATACCGGATATTTGTGTATTCGTATACCGCGTAGAACACGCAAGCAAATGAGGGCTCGCCCACAAGACAGTTATTTTTAAAGGAAATTCTCCCAACAGCACCTTCTGTGTGGATGGCTCTTAAAATAGCGTTTTTTCTCGGAAGAGGCGCCTTGATCTGAAAAGGCACCTGCTCGGTAAGCTGGGGACTCTTTCGCGCACGCGGAAAGGGTGTTTGGGCGTTGTTATGAACAGAGTTCGCATTTTGGTTGACAGGGCGGGGCCGTCGGTGCGAGAGGCGGTGCTCGGTGGCTGACTGGACAGAAGGCAGACAGAAGTCGGGCGGGATGCGGGTGGCGAACGGCTGTAGGCATGACAGTGCGGCAGTGGGAAGCGTGGGTCGAGGGGTGCGGCGGGTGGCAATAGGCGGAGGAGGCGGCGGTGGAGGGGGCGGAAAGGTGAGGTGGCATGTTTTTTTTACGGCTTGGCGCGGTGGGTGCGGGTGGCGTGTGGCGGCGTGAGGTGGCGGCTGGCGGATGGGTACGTGGCGTGCCGGTGGTGGCGACGTGGGGGGAAGGGGCTGGGTGCCGGCCTGCCGCGGACCGTGTGGGGCCGCGGCGGCAACGCGGCCGGGGCCGCCCGGCCTTGCGCGAACAACTCTCAGATGGCCGGCCGGGAGCAGCGGGCCCGGTGTGTCTTTTTGCGACGCCCAAGTACGGGGCAAAGTAGGGGCGGGAGAGGCTGGGGAGAGGCGCGGACTGCGGGTCGACGGTAGAGTGGCGGGAGAGGCTGGGAGCGGGGGGGCGGGCGACCAGGCTGCGGGCGGAACAGGGCAGCCGACTGTTTCTAAAGGCTGAAGAGCGCTTGAATGCCCGGTCCCCCGCGGCTCTCCGACGCACAACTAAATTACCTGCTCGCTCGTCTCCGCGCGGAGAACTTCATAAATCCCAGGCCGCGCTCGCCATGTGGCTGTCCTGCGCGATGGAAAAGCGCGGCCTGGGACGGGACGCTCGCACTAGGAGAATTGTCTTCACAATGCCCTGCTCTGGTACGTTAAATCATAGTTTTGAGATGATTTAGTCTTTCGTGTAGATGGTTGAGAAATAATGATTAAATATGAGAAGGAAAAGGTCGGTGGTTCAATAACTTTAATAGAACTCATATGATAAACAAATTGAAGAGATTGCTTAAATATATGTAAAAATGGCGCTTTTCGCTGCATTAATTGACCATTTCTATAACTGTCTGAAAGTAAATAAATTATGAATTATAAAAAATGAAAATGGAAAAATTACTCTTAAATTATATCAACCAATTTCCAAGAAAACAGTTTATTTGCAATTTTTATGAAATTTGTCATTCGTGACCAATAACATTTTTATATTATAATTTCAATAGAGAATTTTCTATTGGGTTGGACTTAATTGGTAACTAATAACATTGAGTAAATTGTATAAAAGGTGAAATGTATTTTACGATATTGATTGGTTCTAGAATATTCTCAATAAATGTATTTAATTTAGTTCGCTGCATAAAAATGTTCTAATAACTCACTGCTATTAGAAATATTTCGATACAAAATAATATTTTAAAAAGTATATAATAACTTGTTTCATCCCTAGAAATACTAAGGTATAAATTGTCCCTTGTATTACCAAGAGTGGAGGACTTCGGTAATTTTAATGATGTTTTGACGACTTTCGTATATTAATAAATTGATGTATCAAATAATATATCTGTACATTCATTTCAAGAAAATAAAATTGTTAAATTTCTAGCTGTATAAATTAAAAAGTAAAATAATTTCTGACATTCATATTTGTATCTCATGAAAAAAGTGTTATATTTTTGGGTCAAGAAAGCCGAAATATCTTCATAACGTTGTCAAGTACACCATATACATTAGTCTGGCTTAAAATACTTCAAATGTTTCCGAAATGTGTTCTGAATGATCAGTTTTCAAGTAAACTTTTGTGTAAAACTAAAAACGCCAAAGCGCTCTTGCTCAACGTTGTAACTCATACTTCTACAACTACACCACAACGCTATAACTTCAATTAGGAGAAAAACTAAAAACTAAAAGAAACAGTCATGGGTGTTGTTCTGAGCTCCCTCGTCGGTAATGCGAACGTTCATTATTTAAATCTTAAACATTAAAATTTTTCTCCACAAAATGGTGTACATGGCCGTTGGCGCGCGCTCACGAGTCGGCACGCGCTCTATATGAAAGAGCACAAAGCTGCAGGACGCTAACCGCTGCAGACAGCAGCGAGCAGCAAGTGCGAGTCTAGGACAGCCGCGGTCACGGGTATATAACTGGCGGCCTCGCCCCCGGCCAAGTAGAAGAGAAAGATGGCTACGTTATCGAGTGTTTGTGATAGTGATAGTTACGCTAACACGAACGTCTGTGTTGATTGTTGAAAATACCGTGAGTTTACTACGATAGGGACATCTGGCGGCACGAAACTCGGCAACAGACTTGGAATATTCTTGTACATGATCTTGTCTGTCAGGGTGACGCCACGTCGAAGGTCGTCGTGTTGCCGACGTTTCGACCAACTTGTCATGGTCCTCCTTATGGCTGGTATGCGTGGCGTCATCCGGACAGCCAAGATCATGAACATGAATCTGGCCGCGGAAGACTACGATTTTACTTGGTATATTCTTGTGGCAAGGGGAACTTTGGATTTTCTTTTTGTATTCTGCAGAGGAGACTGGATTGTAAGTTGTTAAACCGAATAAACTATTTTATGTTGAAATTTCCGCTTCCACCTCTTTTCATACATTTCAAAAATAATTTCTACTTTTCCGTGTAATGGTCGCTTATATTCTGATGTCGATACAAATTACACGTACGTACAATGAAATTAAATTTAAATAATAATGTGTACTCACAATTTGCCGCAAGGTACTATTAGTCCCTATTGGCTCGGCACACTTACCTGAAACAAACAACAAAATGGTGCTGAAATAATAAAATAATTTAAACTAGTGGTTCTACAACGGGTATATTTTCTCATATTATTTGTAAGAGTCAGACAATTCTGTAATTAGAGTTGAACCCGTGCAAAAATTTCACACCGTTGAATTCGATTGCCTACGATTTCATGTGGAGCTCCGGACTGCTTCATGTGGGAGTCGCTTCATTGAGCCAACACACCTACACGTGTCCCTAACCCGCAAAATTGAGACCGGGCTTGGATTTGAACTCGACCTCGTAGATTTGTGTTTAAGTGACACTATTCAATTACTAACACGAGACGAGCCTAATCGACCGTGAATATTCATTTTGGAGTAAATCCTACTTATGGTTGAGGCGCTAGTAGAATTTACAGATGGACAGACAGACTGGCGGGCGGACGGGAGGACGAAAAAAACAGTTTTTCATTATCAAGGGATCTTAAAACGTGTATTTCCGTTGAAATCTCGAAATCGATTTCGGTCGCATTACATAACTTTCTCTGTACTACGTAAATGTTCTGTATATACCTACGTATACGAAAAAGTAAAAATTGGAGCTATTTTGTGACGGTTTTTAAAAATGTATTTGGGCAGTGTAAAATGCTCCAATAATGAAGAGATCCATTTCAAATTTGTTGGATGAAGATTGACTGGTGATTCTCAAAATGAGTATTTCCATCAATATGTCGGTATCGAGTTTTGCTCTTGACATACATTTTTTTACCTCCTCGACAGGATTGTTTGAATAAATGGTATCAGTTTTAAAGCATACAGAAGAGTCGAAGATATCACTTCTAGTCAATAAATATGCGGTGAGAAATCTTACACAAATAGTTACACACGTTACAATGGACTCATTTTACACGTCGCTCCTCGCTGATTGGTAGGCAACTTACCCTAGTGTTAGAAAGAAGTTCCTTATGAAGAGTCATTCTCATGGATCATGAATTTAACAAAATGTTTATCTCCTTCTGTAGCTTGAAGTCTATCAAAATTGCATTGGTGTTAAAGCTCATCACCAAATCTCATGACCATCAAATCCAGGAATTTCTGTAGTCTTCTGAAAATACTGTCGTGTACCTACCAAATACAAATGCAAACTGAGTTGCTTACCAACAAGGGACGCCATTTGTGATGTGTAACTTTATTTATTTATCTATTTAACCTCAACTACAATTGAAAGAGCTGTTACGTACTATGGAGAGGAGTAAAATCTGTTACTGTTTTTTAAACTCTGAAATCTCTGTTCTAACTCACTAAATTGAATTATGAATACAGGTAGCAAAAGAGTTTTTGGCAAAAACTGTTATAGACATATTTGTTCCCCAAATCGGTCACAGATTTTGGTTAATATCCGTTATCATGCTCTTCGTGACGGAATCGCCTTACTGCCGTTAGAAATGAAGCTAGATTTATGGCCAGAGGCAAAACAAGAGCTCGGTATTTGCTCAAAGGATCAGAGAAACTGCACAAAAAACCTGATCGAGATGGAGATTCATTGGCTAAGAAGGTGAGGCGCAATACTTGTTACGTAAAGTATTATTGCTGTAACAGGAAGTCAATTTTACCTTGATCTTGGATGTAGCCAAACCCTATTTTTTCGCTTCCGTTGCCAATCACCATTAGCTCTTTCATGAGGAGTGTCGTTCGCCTACAATTTTCATCACTTTCCTTTACTTTCTAAATGTTTTCTTAGTTTCCAAATAATTTCCCCGAAAATTAGTTATTTGCAGTTCTAAAGAGAAACAAAAGTTGTATCCCAAGATAAGGATAAAATATAAAAAAAGCATAAACCCAAGACGTAGAGCTGATAATACAAAAATGTTACCCAGGTTAGTTACACGCACGAGAACGCCACCACCTGTTCATCTACGTAGTTGTTCACACTCTATTTGTTTCTATACTTCTCAGAAGTGTGCGTCATATTTCTTTGAATTATATTTACTTCGTTTTTAATTATTAATTAGATCGCTGGTGAGGTAAATACCTTCTATTATTTAAGTATGATAAATAAAAGATGTTGTCTGGTATCAACAATTTATTTCGTTTTTACTTCGTTTGTGCCGAGCTATACCCAGACATACGCGTATTCGGCCGACTAACACTTGCCACGTTCCTCTGGCGGGTCAGCGCACAGCACGGCGTCTCTGGGGTATCCCCGAAACGAATGAATACCTTATTCCCGTGTTCAAGACGGAGGACTTAGGACGTTCGTGATTGGATGTAATTTACTGTTCTCGGTTAATAGAATATTATGCCTTTTTCTAGGTTAATCCCATATTTTTGTGGTGCTGTACGTGATAATACAAATAAAAATTGCACAGTTGATAGGAAAGAAAACTAAGAGAAGTTATTTTTTTTATTTCGTTACTATAATTTTATGGCCTAATATCAGTCATGACAGATGTCACGTAATTCATTGAAATAGTTACATTTCTAACAATCTTTACTAATCTAATCTTTACATTAAATACGTTGTGACATTCCCTCTCTTCCCTCTTATTATATCTTCTAATTTATTTATCTCATTAATTAATTATGAATTTGGCTAGCTAAGTTTTTATTACACTGGGCGTTATGGTAATTACAACCTCAGGGCTGCTATTCAATTATCTTCTTTGTGGGACTGAAAATAAACCCCCTCCTACGAAGCTACGGCTGGTGATAATATTTATTGTGATGGGAATTGAATTATTCTATAGTTTTTATCCTAATGGGTATTTTAAATAACAACACCTCCTTTGTTAATTAATATGACAGTGGCAAAAGTTCCAGTGGCAATTTGTTATTTCCTTACTATCTTTTCTTTCTTTCTGAATTGACATAAATTTAATCTTTATTTTATTACTTTCTCGTATCTATGATGGCCATCGTTACTTTATTCTTATTATTTTTGAAAATTGACTTAATTTAGTTTTCTAATGACATTTTTGGCCTTGAATAGTAAATATTTTCTCAATGTCTTTAGGGGATTCTTAACTTCTCTTTTGATGAAGAACTACCCTCATTCCGATAAGTCGAGGAGAATTCCCAAAACCATTGTGGGTCGTCCATCAACCATTTCTTGCAGCATTCCACACTTCCATGTTGCCACGATATTTTTAAACTGTCCGCACTTCTCTTTACTTAATTAACTCAACAAAAAAATCAATTACCTTGCGTCCTAATATTCGCATCTATTCAAAACACATTTTGATTTCAAGACAAACTTAAAAAAATATACTGCCCGCGGCATAACATCCTAGTCCAATCGAAAGACATCCATCTCTAACTTTCACATACTTGCAACTCATCTTCTCGCAGTTTCTCTTGTGTTTCATTGTTTTACACGTCATTCCGATATTATTTCTTCTGCATCTCTGCCGCACATCTGAGTTCATTTGTCCATCTAACAATGTCTTTTGTAAAAATATTTTACTTAAATAAAATATTTTTCTAATATTTAAAATATATTTCCCAAATTGATTTTATTTGCATTTTCCGTACTCTCAAGCCCAGAATGTCTCACTTTGTTTTATTTCTTTGTATTTATCTATCTTTCTAATGATATTCCGCCGAAATTTTATAATCATATTTTTAAAGTATTCCGAGAGGAATTTTTACACCTCTCAACGTCCATTTAGAAACCAACAAACGGAATTAAATTAATTATTTATAACATTTAATTACATAAAAATAATAAAATACATACTCTTCTCTTTACCACTTTCAACAACACTTGCGTTATGCGACTGCCGTTCACCAAAGAAGCCGAACATGGAAGTTTGTTTATCTGGCAAAAGTGTTTATAAACCTTCGCACACATGTTATACGTGAAGCGTGATAAAAAAAATCACTCGAGTCGTGTTCAGAGAGTAGAACTGCTTTATGAGCGCCATGGTCCCTCATTTGTCTGCTGGCCCATTACCTTCCCGATTGTTAAGTCGTCTCGCCTCCCGTTTCTCTGCTACCGCACTCGTTCTTCTCCCCCCCCCCGGCGTTCTGCGCGACGCGCCCTCTGCGCGCCCCGGCCTCCCTCGTCGCCCCTCTAAATATAAACGGCCTTATAAAGGAGGCGCTCCAGCGAATGGCAGCGAAGAAGCGGCGCGCGTCGTAAAATGGAAATGACCGCTCGCTAAACGCCGCACGTCAGGGTGCGCGCCTGGGCGGCTGTATCTGCCGCTGCTCTTGGCCTCCCCTCCCCCTCGGCCACGACCGCGTCCCACTCCTACTTCGTCACCGACTCCGCCCAGAGCGCAGGTCGGTAATGGCTGCACCATAAGGTCAAAGGGTGGCACTCATACCGTCTTAGATGGCTCAGGGTATCGATTGATGTCTCTGCAGTACATCTGACTGGCAGGTTGTAGGGATGCGAGTTCCCACAGTGGCAGGCTTTTCGACACTAGTTACATAGTTAGGTGGAATTCGACTGCGGTCTGGAGGTTGGCTGCTCTGTTCGGTAGTTTTCCATGATTTCTTCGATCAACACCAGGCGAGTGCCGGAGTAGCCTAACAAACGGGCCATGGACTGCCGCGATCCTTTCTTCCTCTTTTTTGTCCTATCACTACTTACACGCACTTACACTTACATGCGCTACACTGTCACTTATGGCTTAGAGCTTGTCCTGGCTCGGGCAGTGCTTCTCTGGTGGGAGATAACTGGTTGGGGCAATTCTTGCAAGCTGATGGGTAGGTCGGCGCCGAATCTCGTCATCCAGCAGGGGAAGATCACCGCAACCTTCCGCGATAAAAAACATGCACTGCACTTACTAATAACCTTAGCAGTTGATGAGCTCGAAAGAACTAATCAATCAATTTGCTACCCATAATGCTCCCCATGCTCGGGGCAAATAAACAAAATTTAAAAAATGGAGTTGTTTTTTAAGAACATGTAGGTAAAGCTTCATGTAAGGAGCTCTCCTGAATCCAAATATTCTTTTCAAACGTCCAGAGCCTTGATTTCGGCCAGATCGATCATGAAATATCACTTTGGGAGAATATTGTCTAAATGCTAGACGCTATTGTCTAGGCGCTAACGTTAACCACATACGGGCAGAAAGACAGAAATCAATATTTAGGTATCAAGGACCCACAAAACATAGATTCAGAAAACGTTAGAAAAAGTAATTTATTACATATAGGAACAAGATGTATCCACTTCTTCAATATCAAAGCCTCACAATGAGTTTTTCTGTCGAAAATTGCCGAATGGTGCCACAGGATTACAGTACTTTCCCCTTGATGCGAAGTAAGTAGTATTTCAAGAAGGTAAAAAGTGATTTCACTACCAGTCAACTGCATAATAATTTTGAAAGTCATGTATTGTTGCGTGGAAAAGAGCTGAAAAAGTCTACGTTTTACGTCAGTGTCGTATTGTAGGTGCCGGATACTGAAAATGTAGATAAATCATGTCCTTCTATGCGATCAATTAGTACCTCTGACTCCTTGTGTTGTCAGAATTAACTTTTTTTGGTGTTTGATGCCAAACAATTGGTTTACTACAAAAAACTCGTCTAAAAACCGTCTGTAAACAATACCAGCTGCTAAACCTGATATTTTATTTGTTGAGGAATGTTTTGAGAAAATGTGTGCTTTCACTAAACAAAAAAAATCAATTTCGCTCGCTGCCAATGAAACTAATGGCAATATTATAGCACATTCTTTCTCACATTATTTGTAACGGTTCCGCAATATTGTATTACTATATGAACCTGTAAAAGAGTTTCTAATCAGGAAACATTTTCCGCATCAAGATTCGGTATGAAGGACCCACTGACCCATCGAGTGAAATTGCCGTGCGTTAAAAAACGCCAATACTCGGCCGTTGCCACTTGGGCCGACTTCTGTGTTGTACTCTCTTGGGAAAAGCTGAACATTTATGCGTCAAAATCTATTGACAAAAGATTTATCTAAATACCGACATATCTTCGTATCATAGCATTTTATTAAGCTTTATCATACTAAGACTGCTACAAATATTTAATAAATTTGTTCTGAATTTTCTGTTTTCGTCTCGAATTTTTATAACCTGAGCTAAAGATACCACAGGATCTATTTCTACCAATATGTGTGATAAATTACATTATATTTTAAACAAAAGTTGCATTATAAACAATATCATTGAGTTTCAACTTCGTAAAAAAATGAAACCTATAAAAAACGAACACTCATCGGGGGACTTCGTTTGACCCCCATAGGTACTGCTAGAGTTAAATCTTGTAAATGATTTTCAATGTTTTTGAAACGGTGGATTTGTTAGAATTATTCGTTTCATACTAAAAGAAAGAAAACTAGGTATTTATGAAAAATCTGCCATCAAATGACAATCGATTCCGTATTAACCTAATAGTTATTAATTTGGAGAGTAGAACACTTAGTATAATGACAGATTGTCTTTGAAATCAACTGACATAGAAACGCGAGTCAAAAACATCAAGAATTCATTCCAAACATATAATTTTCTTAAACAGAAATATTTACCTCGCTTTTTAAGAGTTAGAAAAGTTTCAGTAATTATTACGTGGAATTTTTCTTGAAATAGCTTACGAAAACATGTCATAATTCCAATTTTTCATTTCCAACAGACTTTTTTTTTTGAAAAAAATGTGAGGAAAGAATCAGAGTTTGGTGTAATGATTTTCAAGATGCGGGCGAGCAACGTGTATTCTCACCATCTTTTCGTGCTTGAACGTCTCCGCCACATAGCTGAAGAAACTGAGACCACTGGTATTGAAGTGTTTTAGCTTCCCTTTATCCGCGGCCGGATCGAAGCCGGGCCCGCCTTGCAGAACACTAGAAAGCTGCCTATGAACCACCCAAGGTGGCAAATACCGCGCAAATAAAATATAACCTTTCCTTCGCGTTTTGCCCTACAGCAAGTAGGTACATTATATACCTTTGTCCATTCCATCGTACATAATGCGAAGTAAGAGTTCGTAGCTAATGGACTAGGGACAGAAAATCTTCCAGTCATGAATAAGGTCTGCCACTTTTTCTATATAAGATTTCGTCTGCCTGCTTCTCGTTCACCTTACTGTCGCTGCCCTTAATTTTCTTCTCATTTCAGATTTATTTTGCCACTTTTCGTGTGTCGGCGACTCATTACCTCTCCACCCTCATTCGTCTCTGCTCTCTTATTATTGCGTCCTCTTTTTTAGATCTCGTCTCTTGTGCATTTCACTGCTGTATACATCATCCTCCGGTGATCCAATATCTGTGCGTGTTATTTCACGTTTGTTTTAGCTTTCTTACAAAGCTATACATGCAAGCTCAAACCCGACCCTTTCATTTATTTAAGAAAGTCCCTGTCAACCTTCCTGGTTATCTTACACCAAAATTGTAGTCTTACAGTATATTTTAGCAGCCATTTAGGGTTCTTGTTTCAATTTCAAATACAATACAGAATTATTGAAATAAATAAAACAAATAGTTTATGAAATGAGAGATTAACTATCTACGAAACTAAGACATCTCGCAAATATATGAAAAACTATGCAACATTAAATGATTTTATTAACAAAGATTGATTCTACTTAGTAGATCAGTTTCTGAAAAAAAAACAAATGAATGAAAACCTTTCAGTTATGTGTGTTACCTTACAAAGTGCAAATAAATGAAGTGGCGCACAAAATATTCATTGAAGCCATTATTTAATAAACTAGTTTTATTGATCTGATTGTTCTTAATCAAATGAATCCAAGATTACTTTTTTCAATTAATTGGTAATACAGTTCCTAAGATACCGCACTTTTACGTCAGTAGATTAACGTCTCCTCCTCTTAACCTACACACGTCTTCCTACCTCCTCCACCTCAAGTCAGCCCCCACCCCTTCCTTTCGCTCACGGCTCCCTTAGCGTCAGGGCGTCGTAAATCGTCAATCTGCAACCCCCACCCCTGCTGGCAGGGCGAGGGACTGACAGGAGCCATCGGGATAATTGGAGGCACATAAGCCGGGATACCACGAGATGGGCAGTTCGCTGCGATGGTGTAACGGTTAGCGTATCGGACTGTTGTACCCAAGTTGGTGGATTCGAACCCGATCGAAGCCGTGAATTTTTAAGGGCTAAAAAATCCTTCAAACGCCTTCCTTCGGAGGGGAAGTAAAGCCGGCTGTCCCATGTTAGTAGATTTACTT
>BOPP01000081.1:5205712-5253472 GCA_017312745.1 Gryllus bimaculatus
AATGCGTCGTTATTTATTGATATCATCAAATATGTACTTGCACAGTTATGCTATGCAAAATGAAAGAAAACGAAAATGTATGAAGTAATTTTCAATGCATAAATGGTAATTATTAAGTCGCTCCCTTAGCAATTCCAGACGGAAACTATTTTGAAATAGCTAGCTCAGTGATAGATGCTGTGCTTCCTTTATTATCCACGGCTTATCTTGAATCTCTTCACCCAGGCATATCTAATTTCCTTCATTATACCCCATTCTTCATACTTATGGGTAAAATCCAAGGGAATGAAAAGTAAATCGAAAGCAAGAAACAGCGCAACCAATATAATACCGCGAACCATTTCTCATCGCCTAGCTTTACCTATTTTAGCGCACACCGTACTTAACATAACCAGTTCTCTGAATTTTTCGGTAAGAGCACGCAAGAGAGTATATCAGGGCAATTAAGGGCAGGTTAATATATTCTGGCTTTTCGTATTTCTCGAGAGACGAGAGCATGTCGGACGAGTAGATCGGAGCTCACGTGTTGACGCTCGTCAGTCGGGGCGGCGGTCAGCCCATGCTAGAGGAAGAGGTGCACCATCCGAGAGGAGCGAAAGCTGCAAGCTTGCCCTTTCTGATGCCTAGCCGCTGCACTCCGCTGCACGAGGAGACACGAAGGACTTTGAGGTCATCTGGCTCCCGGTCACTGGGCCGACGTTTTGGAGATCAAGGGCGCACGAGCGAGGAGCCGGAGAGCAAACGAGCGTGCGCGGGCGGCAGTGGGTTGTAACCACTGGGGGCGGGGGGCCCCCCCCCCGCGGGTTGGTCGAGAGACCGCGGAGGGCAGTGCCCTAGACGGCTGTCTTCGCATATATATACGTTATACTGGTAGAAGGAATCAGCCGGGAATTAAAAGCTCTCTCCATTATATGACTAAGACGGATCTTTAACCGCGTGGGAGCCTAATAGCCGGTATCAGGGGCGGCAGACGAGCGTCAGCTCTGTAGACGCGACTGGCGCGGACACGAGACCCAGGGAATCCCTGAGCTCTCTGATGTACACTCTATAGATCCTATCAGACGTTTAGCCGTCGCGTGTTAATCTCCTGCGATCGAAGGTAGGACGGGGATTGTGGCTCCCGCGGAATCTCCGTGCTCGATAAGCGAAGCGGCCGAGAGGCCTCGGAAGACGGGCACCGGGCGCCGTTCCTGCTCCCTCACGCCGGCGCCCGGCGTGCGAAGGCACGCACAGCCGACCGTCCCACGGCTGCGCCCACCGCGGCATTTTTATTAGGCGCATTTGGCCGCGGATAATCTGGCCGGCCCGGAGTATCGGGAGTGTTCGCCCGGCCGAGACTCGAATTTTTCTCCAGACTTGCTTAGATAAAGATGTGTACTTTAACAGTAAGGGTTGAGGATAAATCATACCGTCCAGGCGGGTATCAGCCGGTATATTCTCCTCGGCGCGAGCCGCCCTGTGTACATGTTGTCCTGCTCAGCCGCTCTATCGACGGTAGCGAGCGACGCTCAACGGTCTACTCGTAGATATTATACCAGGTGGGCGAAACCGGGGGACGTTCATCGAAGGTAGGTATGGGATCTAGTAAAGGAGGTTGGTCCGAAATTGGCCCGCCGCCGTCGGACGGCGGAATCTTAAGCGGCGTCCGAGTACGCGCGTTGCAGGAACCGTGGTACCTATTCAGTATTTCTCTCTCTAAGCACTCAGGCTTTCCGTGTCTTAAGCGCGTGAATTCGAACTAAGGCATGTTTAGGAAATTGTAAAATCTTGCATATTGCTCGGGGGAGAAACAAGTCCAAATGTGGTTACAAGTCCACCCGGTATGTGCTTACGTGCTGAGGTGTTCCCGACAACTCTATTCTATGCACACCATATCGTGAAGCACTACGGTCTCGCTTACTTCACATGTGAGACCTATTTCTTAGAGCACATACCGGTTGTGCAAAATTTATTTTCTATCTCGTATATCCTATAAATCTGCTGGATTAATGATGTAAACTAAATCAATAGTTGCGTGCTAATTAGTTTAATGAAAAAATATAGATTAATTATAAGGAGCTCTATCAAGTAGATGATACATAGAGTTTGCGATTACTAATTTCTCTAATATATATTATTTCTAATATAGTTCTACAATCAATAGTAACGATCTGTAACTTAACTTGGCAAATTGAAGAGACATTTAGTCCATATCATATTAAGTAAATTTTAGACAAGAAAGGGATAATTTTTATTTTATATCGGATACTAATCACTTGAGAGGTGCATTCCACAGGTGTATTGTAGCAGTAGTCACTCTTGAAAGTCGCTTGAAATATCATTGATATGCGTCCTAACAATTTAAGAATGATAGAAATACATTTTTTAATAAGTAATCATTGATCATCAATGAAGTTCTCTCAGACTGAAATAGTTAGCTACGATAATACGATAACATAGCTTTGGTAATTAAGTGAATTAATCACGTATTTATTGGTGGTGGTACATGACAATATCTGAAGTGAGAGAGAGTCTCTAATCAAATTTTATTTATCCCATTGCATAAATCCATGAATACTTGCTCGATTTAACTTGTGGGCGATGTGTTAATGTTTTCTTACCCTATCGAATATCTTTGAGCACCTATAGTACGCATAAGGCTTATCGGAGCCTTGCAAACGACATTCACTTGAAACTTATCTACATCTCAAACTCGAGTTTTCAAAACGCAATTTGATATAAATATATCATTATATCGATACCTATCAACTACAAATGGACCTTAGCTCTTGAAGTCTCTTGAGGTACATCTTTTAGGATCCGGTACTGGTTGATGGGTATTCGATCTAATTCATTTTGTTGGTACATCTGCGATAGCACAGATTTTGGATTGAATCTTACAGATAGAAAAGGAGAGATGATAAGCTTTTATGACTACTATTATAGATGGTTCAGAATAATATCGTTTCAATTCAAATATTGTAGTTCTTGATATAGACTTTATATACTCGATCGTTGTTTATAAGGGCTTCGAGAAACATTCACTACCTCGCAAGTTGGTCTCGTGTTTTTGTTTACACACCCTTATGCCTGGATCAATCGTAAAAAATCGTGGGATGAAGTTCGGCGTAATTAGTTCTAGAGAACTGTGTTGACGAGTCTGATTATAGTGATTGGTGTGGCGTCCTGCTTAGGATGTCTTTATATAAGCGGTTTGTTAAATAACAACGAGAGAAATATGATTGAGTATGCCATCGTCTTTTAAATCATTAAATGTGATTGATCTGCCCTCTCTTCTGCGATAGTTAAATTTCCATTGCCTACGCATATAGCGCACTTACTTTTGCTTTTGGTACGCTGTGACTCGTCCAATGTACTTAATGAATTACGGGCTACAAGAATAAATGGATGCGCGAATTCATATGACATTGTATTCTGGGATATAGTTTTTCATTATGTGGAGAGTTATTAATTTCTCAGCGCGTGTGTTAAACATCAAGCAGAGAGGTTCATTACCACCTTTTTTTATCTATAAACATAATCCAAACTCAACCTAATTACTCATCAGTAGAACCTGTATAGATTGGACTCGATTGGTCGGTTCGTCGCTCTCTTGTCGGGCGCTCTTTCAGACAACAAACAACGTCTTTTAATGCGTAGTGTTGGTCATCATTACATTTACGCACTCAGCAGGTTCTCACCTCTTGGTGTTCCTGCCTCCAAGGCAATGAGCCCCGCCTTGTACGCATATTATTTACCTCTGCACAGCAGGTTTATCGTCCTGCGTCTCTAATAGATTGAGACTAAATTATATCCACCGGGATCTCTGATCGATACTGTAGATGTCAGCTCCTCACATTGAGTCGCTAGTGAAAAATACGAGATGTGCGTTTGTTCTATCCGAATTCTCAAGATTTTAACCGCGAAGGCACTGGCGGGCCATCGGCAGTAGGCCGTGAAGCTGCCAGAGTTCCCGATAAGAGCGGGGAAAACACACGCATGTTCTGTCCGGTCACAATCAATGATGGATGCAGCCCTTCTGGGGGTCGGTCTCAGTAGCCTGTGTTTGTACGCACTCAAACAATGATAACACTGCCCCATATCATTATATACCGGGTGAATTAAGATTGAAGTGGATAGAGGCAGTAGGTTTATCCGTGTTCCTTCCTAGAACGGGCGAGATTCCGGCACGGTTTCCTGCATCGGTAACGGCTGCTCCGAGCGATTGGGCGGGGACCGAGTACGTCACATGAAATAAAGATATTCGACCACAGGCCCAGAACAAAGGAAGAGGCGCACGAGCGTCCCAAATCTAGGGCCACCGGTAGTATTGTCCGAAAAAAGCCCTGTGTGCTCACTGCTGCCGTCGACTGGTCTCCCGGAAACTGTGTGCGCAAGCTGTAGGGTTTACTGGCCCGAGAGTGGTTCCCGTTGAATGTTAAAATCTTTACTAAGTGGGAAGGGAAAAGATCCGGCGGATGCTGAAAGAGCTGAGAAACCCAAACAGAAACACGTTAGACGATAACACGCAAAGCGGGCGAATTTGGATCGTGACTGCCGAGGAAACCTGTCAGCCCAGACTCGAGGCCAGACATTCCTCAGCCTGAACACTGCGTTCCCGAGAGGAGTCGAAAGGAGCTTTTTACTGGGAATAGATGGCTAACCGTGGCGCCTCGCGCTCGCGCTCGAATCATCATTCTTTCAACAGTAGCGGCCGAGAAGCTTTTACCTTTGAAGCATGAGTTTAGGCGAATGAGTTTTTCACAGAGATTCACGTACCAAGGCACGCTGCTCCACCCACCACACGGAGGATCCTTCCTCACCACAGACGAAAAAAGGAAGCAGGCGCGTGAAGGCGCGACGGGGACAGTGCACTCGCAGTGAGGAACAAAGACCGGGCGGTGCCACGTAAGAACAAGGACAGGACAAAGACTTCCTCGTTCGCGCCATGCACTCCGATGCTGCCGCGGTCGTATGCTCTCCAATTCCTTTGTTTAGCTGGATCCGGTACTGCGTTATGGACAGGTCCCGTTCGTCGCCGCCGCCCGCGCAGTCTTCGCCTGCCCGGATCGGTATTGATTGAAAAAAGCACTACCACGGATCTCCCCATGAGTTTCCCGTCGGCGTATGCAAGCAAGTTGGCAGGAGGCGGTGCGGATACAAAATTAGCCGCGAGGCGGTTGGCACGCTAGAATAAGTCTCAGCATCCAGGGCTAGAGAGTGTGGATGGAGTTCTGAAATTATACTCTATGGTCAAGCTAATGAGGCGAAAAGCTGGCCAACCCCGCCCGGGAACGTTTGCAGGGCCGACAACAATTAGGCCCGCGCGCCTCGCCCGAAGTTTCCACAGCGCTCAGTCTCGAGTATGACGAGCCCCGCCAGTCAATGGCTCCTGACGCTAAACGGGGGCACGCCAATGGGTGGCTAATCGTCGGCGGAAGAAAGTCGAAAGGAGGGCCGTCTGCTCACGGAGTGGCCACATTCCAGGCGGCACAGTTGGTCGCCGGCAGTAGCGGAGTTTAGTTGTGCCGCCCGTAAAAGGGTGACTCCAGAACATATGCACTCGAACGACAGCTACTACGGAGAGCTGGCAGTTGAAGCACCACGCATGCGCCTTCCCATATAAAAAACTGCGAAGGAAACTCACACAGACCAAGAGCGCGTTAGTACGATCGTCAGTAACGGTAAAAGAACGAACGAAAGGGATAAGCTGTTGTAAGAACACGGGTGCAAGTGTGTTGCGTGAATACGGGAGAGAGACAGAAGTTGCATACATCTGAGCCAGAAAGTACTATGATTCAACACTACAATCACAGCCAAGGGACTTTGGGAAAGATTCTGCGACCGGCACGTCGGCGAAAGGCCATCGCGCTACCTGCATTAGTGCGTTAGGGGAGCATCCAGCTCTCCAGCTCAGGCCCCAAAGACATAAGCTGCAGGGATTTTTGCGAGCTGCTCTGCAATCAAATAACAGTCAAACGAATGACATATTATGATTGTGGCCGGACTAGGGAAAAACCACGTTCGATGAAATTTGCTTATATACGATCAAAGTTTATGCTCGCTCATTTAAAAACAAACAAACTGTCAATGAAAAAAAGCCGTGTACTTGTAGAAAGAGTATTTGGAATTAAAATGGAGAGCTAATACTTTGGGAACTTCATCGCTATAGAAACGATAGTGTTAAAGCACTGTAAAAAAACATTATTGTTGCAATGGTACTGTGAGTATCTATCTGTTTACTCATCTTGAAGTCATTTTTTTGTGATCCACTCGATCGAGCGGTGCCACTTTACAGTAACGGTGAATAACTTGCAACGGGGTTTATACGTATACCGGTTCAGACAGATGCGTTTTTCTCTTACCTACAGTAAATCTGATGCACACTATGAATCGAACCTCAGAGGGGCTGTAAACAAATTACAATTAATACTGGTGATGCATGATATGAATTGGATTCTACATCACAGAACTATCTAGTGCTTAGTGGACGAACTTTGCTTCGTAACAGAGATAGTAACTATTCTCTGTATACTTACTCACGGCAATCGGGAAACCTGTTCCGCAAGAAACTGTCTGCAGAGGACACACCGCATGGAGCGGGTTGTGCCGTCGACTAAGAAATTTGCATTTTGTCACTCAGTAAGCGACGCTACATTTGGGGCGATGGCAACTTAAGTCCGCCGATGGCATCCCTCCCTGCATCTACCAGCGAGTACATCTCAGGAGGCTCTGCGGCCCGCACCGCGGCACCGCGTTCTAACGAGAGGAGGATATATAGGCGGTTCGCTTGGTGTGTAGCCTCCGGGCTAGCATCTACTGCGGTCAACGCCGCTGACGCCCGCCACTAGTCGGTTCGCCCGATTGGCAAGAGCGGCGGCACTGGCCTCTGCACTTCTGATGGAGGGAGAGAAAGGAATAATTAAGAGTTGGCTTCAGTGGGAGATGATTCGGAGGCACGCTCAGACACTGCATGCGGGCTTGAGCTTCCAGTAGAGATAATTCACTAAAGAAAAGGCTCTCAGACATGGAATAGTCTGTAAAGATATGTACAGATAAAATACTGCGAGCGCGCACAGCAAGGCATGGACTTTGGGAGGAAAATGTAAATGGTAATCGAGATTGTTCTCAGTCAACAGATTCCGCTGCGAGGAGTTTAATTTTTCATTTCAGACGCGGAAACATTATTTTAAAGAAGGCGAGAGTTTGGCATAAGAGAGATACGTCTACGCATTCTAAACGGGTGCTGTGAATTGTACATACCCCTTGTATGTATGTAATTTGGTATTTTTAAGTGTTGAAATCGCGAAGATAATCCTTACACATGCCATTTCCAATAGCTAGGTCAGGAGAAAAACGCCTGATAGGGCAGTATCACTATGAGCGCTTGACAGAATATTTTTTTTTTATTGACGTACAATCCGAGACGATGAGAGGGATCGGGAGGACGGAGGGGAGGTTGTTGCAAGTGGGCGGAGTCAGGTACGATGTACACGCCTGTAATTAGAATTGACGTCACTGGAAGCTTGAAGGAAAATAAGGAATGTAGAGCGAACAGTGAGGCGAGGGGGAGGGAGAAACGAAGAGAGGAATAAAGGGGAATAACAAGATACGCGTGACCATATGTAAGTTTCGGCATAACCCAGGAGAGATGGCATGTGTGAGAGAAAAAAAGTGGCTCGGAGACGCAGCACTCAGGAGGCAATGCGGAAACCGTGAAGTAAGCAGGATTGTAGGATACAAAATCGGACCCTGAAAATACCAAATTACATACAGTACAGGTATGTTACAATGTAACACACGCCGTTTAGGGTAACGGGACGTAGCCTGGTTGCCAGATGCGTGGCGCTGACCACGCTCGGTGGCTCTCTCTTAAAACAATCATGGGTGGTACACAGCAGCACGGTCGGGTTGATGCCCCGACTTGGCCAATAACAGATTGCGCCGCGAGGCAGAAATTCGATGCTGACAGCAAATGAGCTGAGGTACGCATTCGGGTGGACACTGGTTGAGTGCCCATTTGGAGCCCCAGCTGTCGCCATGAACCGGTGCTTCAGGCCCGACCCGGTTACTGGACGGGTATCCTGACCGGCGAATAATGTCACGAAGTGCATCGCTAAACTGGGTTAGCACATGAATGAGCCATAGTTTGACCTGGCCACTGCTGTCATGCGCACCTTGCGGTGGCTTGCGCCCACTTTCTCTCTTCTGCCTTCTGTGAGTGCTTTCCGCTTCGTTCTAGTACTGTGAGTGTATGTCTGCGCGGGTCCTACTGCAGTCTCGCCGGTTACGCTCTGTTGTTGCTTACCGTACCATCGCGCTGGGTGGACGGTGGAGCGTGGAGCCATTTACGGCAGCGCACCCGCTACCACGGATGAGATGTCTCTGATATAGAGGTATGTTACCTCCATGTGTCTTCTTCATCCAGCAGATCGAACCGCCAGCAGTGTTCCTCACCGCTTTCCACCTCTGTTCTCATCAGTCCGCCGATCGACGTCCGGGAACAGGCGAACTAAGTGGAGACGGCGACTAGCGGTGACCGCATGGAAGATGGCTGCTGCCGAGGCATACATCGCACACACCGGCGAAATCGCGCCTATTTCAGGAACGTCTTCGCGCTTCAAACGGAGCCACGTTAGCTTACGCCGTGTCCAGCCTACGCATGGGTGGGCCAAGGAGCGGTTCTCCGGTGGGATCGCTGAGCTTATCCTCCCTTCTTCGGATACCCTGGTAGACTTGAGACAGGACTTCTGCTTCATCTCCGGCTTCAGGTATCGCTTTTACAATTTTGCAGGCAAATGTCCACGCGTACTCGTTATAGGAGTGACATATCGGCAAACATTGAAAAGACGTTGCATACTTATTATCACGCGGAGACACACATCTCCAACGGTAACGACGATGTTTGCTCGTCTTGGCTAAGTCGCGGTCTTCTGCGCGGACATTAGACCAGGACTGCTCCTACCCGTGATGACACGGAAATGTTTCGTTTCGAGGGTCAGGCTACGCAACTCTTACTTTCGTATGGTAGACGGCCCCTGCATACTCAGAGGCTTGGAAAATGTGCACCATTGGTCTGTAGAGTGTAAGTTCCGGTCATTTCGGAGTCTGATGGCACACGCTCACTCACCACGTATGTAAAGAAACGCCTCCTTGGCCTCTCTGCCGACGAGGAGGATCATCACATAATACTGTCATATCCTATTACTCTCCTTGGTTCTATTGTTGAGACATCACCACCCGATGACTGGACTCCTGGCACACTCACACTACACAAATGACCTTTTCTTATAAACTACCGCGATAAGTCATTGGTCCGACACCAATCACAATCTCACGTTGTTTAGGGCCGCACGTAGTTTTAGGGTACACTCATTCACGTTTCTCGGACCATCTGGCACAAGTAGGATTTCCCCCTGGCCTCGTTTTATTCACTTGTGTAAATGTTGTGCACACAGATCACTTGAGATAAGTGGCATTTAGTCTTATCTTGAGAGTATAGCATTAATTGGTAAATTACCTTAAGAAGCCACTATAAGCTGTCATAGTCAATAAGTAGAAGCATTTCCGATGTGCGCAGACGGACGTTTTGGGTTTCACTGCACCCCTCCAAAGCGTAGTTAGTATCATTGTCATCGTTATTATTCCTTTCGCGTGCATCTATACGTCTTCTTCTTTCTGGCTCGGTACCGTCTTGTCTGCACAGACGCGCTGAGCAGAGACTCTCTCACCTCCGGCCACTTTTCATCACAGTCACACTCACTCACATTCTGCTGCTACGTACTGTACGGCTCGTTGCCACGGTGTCGCTAGCCATGCATCACGAGCCACTGTCTCTCATCTTAGGCTCCACTGGGAGTGTTAATGCCATCTCTTGCTATTACGCGGGAGCTGCGTATTCGCTCCTCCACTCGCTTCTCTCTTCGGGTTTCTCTCTCATCGCCCGACGAAGCTTGCCTCGTGTCTCCTTACTACCACTCTCATATACGTTGCTCTCTCGTCGCTGTCACTCTCCATTATCGAGCGCGTCGAAGGAACAGTCCATACGCGTGCCATGTCGTCGGTCGATATCTTCGTGGTGCAATCCTGGGGTCTTCTTCTCTCCGGTTGCTCTTTTGCTTCCTTCCGGCTCTCTCCTTCCAGTAAACGCCTCTCATTTCTTCCGACCAATCTGCACTCTTGGGCATTTTTCGCGTAAACTCCACGGAGGAATTATTGCGGCTCGTCTGTCAAGGTAGAGACTGTGAAGCGGGCAGACCTAATGTTCGAGGTCTCGGTGCGTTGCGCGCAGCTCTTTTCGTCTATTCAGCGTACTATCTAGGATTTATCCTTGTCCGTTACACCTCATTCCCCGTATGCTCGACCCTCCTGGAGAGAGATTCTCAGCGGTCGTCCCGGCTTCTTTCTTGCAGTATCCGTGGTTAGTTGCTGTTTATTCAATCAACTCACTGCCGGTTCGCATGCTCGCGTTGAGCAGCCTGTTCTCTTTTTCTCTCCAGGGCTCGCTTGCTCTACCCTAACCGGGACAAGAATGGAGACCGAAGCCTGCGCGCCTGCCCCGCCAGGTCATTTGCTTGCTTTTCTTACCGTGCTTCTTCCGGTCTCCTGTCTTTCTCTTCTCCGCGGCCCTTATATACATTTCCACTTAACACTCCTCATAAACTATCACTCTCGGCACATTTTCGGGAGATCTCGAGGTCGATAGCTACACCAGCTTGTTCCGGCTTACGAGACGGTGCCCATGTTGGGGGGGCCTGCATGGGACATCCCCGCCAAGTCTCGCTGCTACACCTCTTATATAGCAGGGGACTGTCTCTTCTGGATCCTTCTGCGCGCGGTCCATCGCGCGTCTGTAAGCGAAAAGGAAAACAGGCCTCTTATACTTATAATCGCTCAATCTTGCCTATGCCGGTATTCCACGCGAGGCTTCGCTCGTTCCAGCGAGCGTAACAAAACATGCCGGCTCTTACGAGCCGTCAGCAACGGGCTGCCCGCACATTTGGGTACCCTGCCACGTCTTTGTTTCCTCCCGCAACCCCGGGTCTCCTGCTACCGTCCGGTCCTTATCCTCACGCTACTCTCTCCGTGCTCTCCAAATTCTGCCGGCCTGAGAGGACGCGATGGCCGAGTCATCACTCCCGCGTGCCTCTCGCCTATGGCCGTAACAACGGTGACAACAGGCGTCCTACTCTGCTTCCCGGCACTAATTTAGCTAGACACCCCTTCCGTGCTCTGCTGCCATGGGCGATCGCTGCAGCGGTAGCGGGCACACATCTGTAGCCAATCGTTGGCCAGTACCTCTTCTGGCTAAATTACCTCGCATCAGGGCTTGCCAGCTCTGAGGCAACGGTACGGCCCGGCGCACTTTACAGGGCGTGGCTGCCTGACTGGATCGTACGTTGGTCTCGTAAAATGTAACACCTGCTACGGCACATACCTCTTCGCAGTCCAGCTCTCTCCGTCTTTCGCTTCTCTTCCTGCAACCATCCACTCATGAGAAGGCTCGAACTAGGCATATTTATCTTCGAAAGTTGTTTCGAATCTCCTCTTAAAAAAAAGGGAATTGACCTGCTCGGGAGGGATTGCTCCCTCTTGCAGTACACTGTCGGTAACCACTCCCGCATACCTCAAGAGAACTCCCGCTCCTCTCGCACGTATCTCCCCCTCTCTCCGGTCCTGCCGACGTTACATACAGTTCACCTGTCTCAGCTTCTCCTGAATTACAGGACATCCTATCTCTAGGGATATATTACACTCATACTGCGTATTGTCGTATACGGTACTCTTAGGATCCTGCAGTTTCTTCCATATGACGCAGTCCAATCAATTCACAGGGCTCGGCCGAAAAGATGAGTAGGAACTGTCTCGCGGAGGGCTATTCTTGGAGCGCGTGGTGAGAATGAACATGGTATACCGGCCATGTCTGAGCCTGAAGGGCACAGACACATATGGCTAAATTTTAACATCATCCAAAGCAATACGTGATTTGTGTGCTTATCTTTCGCGTTTCTATTACCACGGTTGGGCCTCAGACTCGGCAAGGCGCACATAACCGGATCAGCCCATACAACTCGTCACTACAGTTCCTGACGGCGCGTCCACGTTTTTTACGCCACTGACGGAGAACAAAACACGAACGTAGAGTTTCGAAGACCGCTTAAAACGGACGATAAAGTGTTAAACTCGAGTTGTTCGAGATAAGCACTACTCTACTTCTGACCCTTTGAACAGTCTAATCAATATCTGCGCTTGTTTCTATCTGTTTCCCATTGCGCAACTGAGTTAACAATAATTAGAGACGAATACCCATCACAGTACCGGGATCTAAAAGGATGTTACCAAGCGGCAGCCCCTGCGCTGCAGTAGTCAAGGCAGGCCATTTGAAGGTAGGTATGAAAAATGATTATTATTTGAAGATGAGTTGCAGAGAATGACATGAAATAGTCTCTCACGACAGATGTTGCAAGGCTCCAGCTGGCTACTAGGTAAAATTGAGGGAAGAAACCTGTCAGAACACACGTTAATTGAGAGGCAAGAGCATCTTTTAGTACATTTTATTGCACTCGCGATATAAAACTACTGAATTGTATTTGTGGCGCTTCACGCTGCAGAGGGGTAGTACACACAATATACGTAATAAACAAATTAAAACAAAGTAGTTTATCGTATTACGTAGCTAATAACTACGGGCAGCGCGCCAGAAGCGTTCATTCGATGATGCCATGATTACTTAAAAATGCGTTTGATCATTCTGCATCTGATGCGCATCAATGTTCCCCCTTTCAGAAGTCACTGAAAACACTGGGTGGATCGCATGAACTGAGTAATCATTAATTAAACTGTAACATTAAAAGTGGTGTCTGTCTTCAATGGCATAATGATGGCTCTAATGATTGGAAGTAAGTAGATAAACCTGTAGTAGCGGAGACATATAGCACATGTGCTCTAGCTACCACAATATCTGTGTCCATTAAGCCTAAATAGTAGCACTGCATTTTTGATTTACCAGGACCAGAGATTTACAGGGATTCTTAAGCAAGAAATTACACATTTTTGACAAACCGGATCGCTGGCAAAAAGTGCTGCCTGTCAATCAGGGCGGTACTGATATTTGAAGAACGTAAAGTCAGGCAAGCGCCGCCTCGCACCCAAACTGACGCTGCGAGCAACATATATACCGGGAATTGTAAACGTTTAGCTTTTTCCTCGGGAGAGGGATGAAGATTTCATTCTACTGCTGGGGCAGCCCCACCGCCGCAAACCCGAAGCCTGTTCTGGAATACGAAGGGAAGGGTGCACGGACCGGAGAGGACGAACAGCGAGCAGATTCGTCGCCACTGGCCGACGGCGCCCCAATCCGGGACCATGCGCGCCATACAGCATCTCTTCCGTGGAACTCGGTTTTATACATATCAGGAAGAACCGTTTGTCAGGCGTGGCGTCAAGAACGCGGATGCACGCGCCTGAGACATCCTATTCCACCTATTAAATACCATCTACATTACAATCGAAATTCTGTCCCGGAAAAGCGAACAAGAACTCGACTCATTCCGCGCGGCAAATCGTAATAAATGAGCCGCGGGGAGCGTGCGGGAGGTCGCTGCGTGCCTTCTCGCCACGCGGTGGCCGGGCGAGAGAGACCAGGCGCGGCGCCCGGGTCCGCTTCCACGGCCTCTCCCGCTCGTTTCGGGAGGCCGGAGAATTCCGCGGCCTCCCAGTTCCGAGGCAGGGCTCACGCGAGCACATCGCGCGGACCCGCGAACGGCTATCAAGGCGCGGCGAGACGTGACGATCCGCGGGGCGCGTCAGCACGCGGGCGTCAGCCGCCAGGCGCCTACTTTAGCGACACGGAGCTAAGGCCGCGTGCATCGGGCGCCAGAAGACGCGCTCCCGGCCCCTCGACCCGCCCCCGCCGCCCGCCCGACGCCCCCCGACCGCGGGCCTTCGCGCTGCTCGCTCGCCGTCGCCGGCCGCGGCTCCCCGCGCATTTTATTACGATTTGCGCGGTAATGGAGTCGGGAGTGTTCGCGCGGACGAATTTCGATTGTAATTAGATGTATTAATAGGTGGAATAATTCTCAGGCGGTATCCGGTTTTCTGCGCCGCCTGACAAACGGTCTTCGATATTATAAAACCGAGTCACGAAGAGATGCTGTAGGGGTGTCCCGATTGGGCCGTCGCAGTGCAGATCTTCGCGGGTCGTCGCCTGCACCTTCCTTCGTATTCCAGACAGGCTTCGTGTTGCGTGGAATAGCAGTAGAATGAAAATCTTCATTTCGAGGAAAGTAACGTTACATCCCCGGTATGTGCTCGCAGGTGTTCGCATTACTATCAAATATCGAAGTACGTCTATTCAGGAGACTTTTTTCCACATCCGGTTTCAAAATTTATTTCTTTTAAAATCCTAAATCTCTGGTTAGTGTAAAATCAAATTGAGTGCTACTATTAGTTTAATGAAATATTTTATAGAGCACATGTTATAGGTTTCGTACTAATTTATTTACTTCCAATCATTAGGACATATTATGCATTGAAGAGACACCAACTTTTAATTTACAGTTTAATTAATGATACTCATTCATGCATCCACAGTGTTTCAGTGACTCTGAAAGGTGAACATTGATGCGCATCAATTAGAATGATAAAACATTTTTAATAATCATGATCATCAATGAAGTTCTCTAGAGAAATAGTTAGCTACGATAATACGATAACATACTTTGTTTTAATGTTATTACGTATATTGTGTGTACTACCAATCTGAAGCTAAGGAAATACAATCATATTTATATCCATGCAATAAAATACTAAAGATCTTCTCAATTAATGTGTTCTGAGATGTTTCTTCCTCAATTTTACCTATTAGTAGCTGGAGCCTTGCAAACATTCTGAAACTTATTCATTATTGTTTCAAAAGTGAAAATATATCATTTTCATACCTACCTTCAAATGGCCTGCCTTGAACTGAGGGTAACATCTTTTAGATCCGGTACTGTGATGGGTATTCGTTCTAATATTGTTAACAGTTGATGAACAGATAGAAAAAGCGAGATATGTTTAGACTTTCAAATGGTTCAGAATAATATCTTATTCAAATTGAGTTTTGAAAACTTTATCGTCGTTTTAAGGGTTTCGAAACTCTACGTTCGTTTTTTTCCTAGTGGTAAAAAATGGACGCGTCAGGAACTGTGTTGCGAGTGTTATGGATTGGTGTGCGCCTGCTGAGTCTTATAGCGGAATAAACAAAATATACAATTTTATCATAAATGTGATTGCTGCCCTCCTGCGAAGTAATTTCATTCCACCAATAGCGCACTTACTTTCTTTGGTGTGGATGCCGTCTTATGAATAGTAAAAATATCGCAATTCATTATTATTTCCGTATTTTATTGAGAGTTATTATTCTCGGGTGTGTTAAACATTCAAGCATAGCAGTCATTCCCTTTTTTTAAATACATTTCAAATATTCCTATTCGCTTCTCGGGTTTCAGAAACAACTGCTTAAGTGCTCATTTACATTTACGTCAGCAGCCACTTCCCCGTCCTTCCTCAAGCTGAGCCTGATGCATTTTACCAGGTACTTGGCACATAGCTAATTCCCCTACCTGAGATCGATGCAGCTAGCGAGTCGCTATTAATCGAGTGCGTTTGTCACGTTCCCTAGCGAAGCCGGCGGGCCCATCGCAGTAGCCGTGAGTCGAAAGGCGGGGAAAAGACTGCATCAATGGGGCAGCCCTTCTGCGGCTCGTAAGCCTGTTTTGTACGCTCCTGGACAGCCCTACTAATACCGGATAGATTGATGGAAGAGGCAGTGTTTCCTTTCCTCCTGAACGGCGAGATCCGGAGCCGATCTACATGTCGGCTTGGCGGGGATTCCCAGCAGGCCCCCCAACAGGGCACCGGTGTAGCCGGAACAAGCTGTGTGCTATCGACTGGTCTCCCGAAAAGTGTGGAAGTGTAGTTTATGAGAGTGTAAGTGAATTTATAAGGGGAGAGAACAGGGTAAGGAAAAGCAAGCAAAGATCGCGCGCGGTCCTCTCCATTTTGTTAGGGTACTGCTCCGGCATTCGCCGAGTATTGATTGAAAAAACTACCGATCTCAAAAGCCGACCGCTAGAATTCTCCTCCAGTCGGTGGATGAGTTCGAAATAACTATGTCGCTAATGGCGAAAGCTGGCCAACGCCGGGACTCGAACATTAGGCCTGCCCGTTCACAGTCACTTGAGAGACAGCCGCAATAATGGCTCTGAGCTAAACGCAGCCAGTGCTAATGTCGGAAGAAATGAGAGGGTTTACGGAGTGCCACAATTCACCGACACACACGCATGCTCCTTCACCGCTCGTAAAGGGACGAAAGGATATTGTAGAAAGGGCAATTCGTGATAGGAAGGAATGCATACCATGCCAGAATACAGATTAACACTCATGCCAAGGACTTGAATCTGCGACCTGCACCCGCTACTGCATTAGTGCCTTTTGGGAACTCAGCTCTCCAGCTCAGCCAAATATATCACAAAATAAACATGACAATTATGTTTGGCGAAAAACGTTCGAAAAAGCTTTATACGAAATTATGTCGTATTTAAAACAAACAACTTCAATGAAAAAAAGTGTACTTGTGACATATTGAATAAAAGAGGCTAATACTTGTCCATAGAACGATAGTGTACAGTACACATTATTGTTCAATGGTACGCTATTTTTGAAAGCATTTTTTGTGATCCACCATCACGTGATTTACATAACGGTAATATTGAATATTTTATACGTATACGTCAGACCGGCGTTCTTTACCTACAGTACGTGCACAATCAAAAGCTTACATTCAAATGGTGACATTTGAATGATCTACATACAGATATCTAGCTAGTGACGAACTTTCTGTACGGTGGAGACTCTAACCCCGCAGAAACGCTGCAGAGACAACCATGGACGGGTGTTCGATAAGAAATTTGCATTTTGTCACTCGTAACGACCTACATTTGCGATGCAAACTTAAGTCCGCCGATGGCATCCCTCATCTACCAGCCGAGTACATCCCCGGGCCGCTCTGCGCCCACAGCGGCACCGCGTTCTAACTGCCTTGAAGTCAGAGTTGCTGAAATAGGCGGTTCGCTTGGGTGTGCCTCGGGCTAGCATCTTCCTGCGGTCAACCGCTGACGCCCGCCACTAGTCGGGTCAGCCCGATGGCAGGAGCGGGAGGCACTGCTCGCACTTCTGATGGAGGAGAAAGGAATAAAGAAGTGTAGCCTAGTGGATGACGAGAGGCACGCAGACCACTGCAGCGGGCTACCTCCGTGGTCATACAAAGAAAAGGCTCCAACATGGAATATCATTATGACGATAAATACTCGAGGCAGCAGGTTCATGGCACTTGGTCAGGATAAATGTAAATGGTAATCAGATGTTTGTCAACGTTTCGTGCGATTTATTTTCATCAACGCGTCTGTACATATTTAAGAAGCGACGTGTTCATTGAACCACTACGTCCTTCTAAACGGGTGTGTAGATTGTACATACCTGTATGTATGTATTTGGTATTTTAGGGTCCGATGTATCCTACATCCGCTACTTCACGGTTCCCAGGCTTGAGCGCTGAATTTTTTTTCTCCACGCCTCGGGGTAGGGGAGACATATGGCAAGCGTATCGTATTCCCTTTACGGTATTTAGTACGCTTAGCCTGCCTGAGTGTTCCTTCCATCATGCAGCTGTATGCTCTTGAGACAATAGTAATGGAAAAATACAGCTCCATTTTTGCCCCGACCGGGAATCAATCACGGGATTTCACGTAGGAAAGCTAGCACACTGCCCATGAGCCACTGGAGGGGCCATGCAGAACGCGTATTACGTAAACGAGATTTTATTACCAAAGAAATAATTTTTTTAATCCTCCCTCGAATAGGACAAAGTTTGTATAATAATACGGAATAGGTCCGTTAGTCATTAATACATTTAAATTTTGGAAATTCCAGAAGTTCAAAATTTCTTCAGATCGGGAGCTTTTTTATACTTAATGGTGGTTTAACGTACATGAGCATTCATCGCAGGGACTGTGGACTAAGTATTGTTTAGCATGTACTGATACAGGTAGGTAACATTAATAATTTTACGTAACCGTTACAAATATCAATGGGAACTATTTGCGTTTGTAGCATCACTAGTATTTAAAACGTATCACTCTCTGTTCGTAATTTTATTTGTGGACAACAGTACCACTTAAACTGTACACAAGATTTCCCTCGAAATGGATATTCCCAAGCCATATAGTCTCATCAAATCCCTGGAAATCAATCTCACTCAAATCCCACTCAATCTCACATGTATCACACTCACTGAAATCCCTGGAAATTTCAAACATGTCTTTTAATTTTTTAGGTTACTTTACGATATGCATGTAGGTTATTTTTATATTTTGTATAAAATAACCCTAATGTTTTGCTCGAATGGAGTAAACGAAAAGAAATAGAGAAAGTCGATTTTCATTAAATCTCGTACATTTTGAAAACTGCGAACATTATTTCTTTAAATTCAAATCTTTACATTCAAATCTTTAGCTTTCTAGATTTTTTCTAGAAATGTCTGAAGAATTAGTAGGGCACAAGTTACATTATTATAATCTTACATACGTGTAAAAATAAATACGACAATGTATGTCCTGTTGTTGCACTAATAACCTTTGTGAGAATGTAATACCATAATGCTAAAGTATTCCATTTTCTATTTAAAATATTTAAATTTTTAGTTTTATCTATGAAAAATTGCTTAATTATTTTACAACATTATTTCATAATTACATCAAATTATGTCGACCTATTAGCGTAAGTCAATTAATTATAGGTTTGACATCTGGACCTTTTATGCAGTCAATGTTCTAATTGGAAGCTGTTATATAGTTATCAATAAATTATATCGTACATTTTTTCATAAGTTTGAGATATTAACAGATTTACATATTTATGAACGCATATATTGCGTGTCGCAATATAATACACGAAGTTTTCCCTCTCTCATTCGGTAAACCATAAGTCAATAGTTCCCTCGTAACTTGCTCAGTGAATAAGGACTTCGAGAATAATCAAGTTTCCACAGTAGTTCGTTCGTTAGGTAACTTCAGAAACACAGAGCGCCGCATTGCGTGCCGAGGAAGAGCGTCAAATTACAGCCCTAGTCTTCCTTTCATGAAGCCACGCAAGCCGAAAGCCTGCCCAGCTTCCTACAGCTCGTAAAAGCTCATTACTAGTTAATATACGAAATATTATGAACTAGGTGGTGATAAATAGTATTTTTAATTTTATCCATGTCATAACTCGAAAAGGACATCGCCTCTGTCAAAATCATGTTAATAACTTATTGTTTTCTTTATTACTATTACTAGTTGAAAAACATACATTCATTTCAGGAAAGTTTCCTGTATACGACCAATTACAACATTTAACGCTCGAGCCCTGTTTAACTATATTAGCGTTGGTGTCAATAGGTGTGGCTTTTCTTTTTATTTGACAATAAGAAAATGAAAAATCAACGGCCGTATTGATGTATAATGGATCATTTTCCTAAAATTAACCACAATTTAAAATGTTTTTTAAAACTTTAAAAAAATCACCTTTTTTCCTCGACTTCAGTGTTGATTAGTCTCCATCGCTGCAGCGATACCATTTCTGCTTTATTATAAAAGATTTCAGTATATTATTTACTCCTTTCTCTACCACGAAACACCACAGAGAACTCATAGCCTGTCGCTGCTCTTTTGATCGCCGGCCTTTGTCGGTCATATTCCGAAACAATGGACTGGGCCAAACGAGGATATGTGCCCATCGCTCAGACCACGATGAGCTGATAAGCGAGGCCTACCTCACTCTTCACAGGTTGAGATGAGAATGTAATTTTTTCTGTTAAGCAATTATGGTTTGAACACGTCTTTTATTTCATGTTCTTCAGTAACTTTCTACTTTAGACCGATCTTTAAAAAAACTTATTAAAAAAATATTTAATTTTGTGAGTTTTATATACTGCCAAGGTGTCTTGAAATTTATAAAGTACTCCTTGATGAATTGAGGAAAGGGAATATTTCTTATTCACACGTTTTGCACGAGCCCAAGAGTTCACCGCCTTTATCTGATTTCCTTAGCGAATGAAATATAACGTCTTATGAAGTGGTGTATTCATCACTGTCCATTTAAGGAAAAATCAGTTTTGACCTCTCATTGCGAAAGCGCCCAACGAAGAAACCCCCCCAAACTTCTACAATTTCGTGACGATGAACCCGACAGAATAATTCACTGCGTCGGGCTCCCGGCTTCCCGTGCGTCCCCGGTCGTCCTCCTGGAATTAACGCTCCCCCTCGGCTACAGCGTCCTCTTTGCATTTCGGACGGTATCTCCGACCTTCGAGATGACTTGAGCGCATCCGATTTGGAGGTTTAATTACGGCGACGAGGTTTTATAGCGCTGTCAGATTAAATGTTTTCGTTATCTCGCTCCAGTTGTCACGCCGGGACACTTTCTCGCGCGGCGAATCTGGCGAGCAAGTTCTTAATGCATTAACGTTCTCGCGCTCCACGCAGCGCCTGGGCCGCAGGGTTGAGACTCCGGCTCTGGTAGCCAGCGTCGCCATCTGTGCCAGCGCGTCGGGTGGGTATTCAGTGGTTCCGGCGCGTCAACTACTACGGTCAATATTCCGTTATTGTATTACAAGTTCTATTTTCTTTCCACTCGAGATATTCTTCCCACGCTGAGAGAGGTGGGACAAGAATACAGAATGAAAGATAGGGCGCGATACGTGCCCCGTTTGATAGGTTAGGTACTGTTCCAGCTTTCTTGTGGTACTGATGGGAGAAACCCCTGAAAACTACCGCTCAGAGCAGCCGGCCCGTAGAATTGTTCTCCAGGCAGCGGTTAAATTCCACATAGCGATGTAGTATGCCATTGTCAGGACTCGAACCAAGCACCCCCCGGTCAACGATGCTGCAGAGTCAACGGTGTTACCGCTGATATCTGGCAACCAGTGCATCTCGTACGGTGGTGGAGGAAGTACTCGGAAGATGATGAGGTTGGAGGTTGGTACAAGCGAAATGATAGATGAAGAAGATGGATTGAGATTGAAGGCGGATGGAAGCGAATGGTGCCAAAACAGTAAATGAGTAGATGCGGAGAGATGAAGAGATGAAACGAAAAAAAGACAAACGGCGACGGGAGGAACAGACAGGGCCTCGAAGTGACGGAGGAAAGAGATGGATAAGGACAAGATAAATGGAAGCCAAATCACGAATGGTTAAGACACGTGCATTGGAATCAAGAAAGGCGAGCAGACGAGACAAAGATTTTATTTATTAATCGTCAAACAGCACAAAACACTGCATGTAACGTGTGTGGTCTAATATCCGTGGGCGAGAAACGATGGAGGCAGAAGGCGGGCGGAAGCGCAGGGATGAGGCAGTGAAATCGCGCGGCGGAGGGAGAGGTGAGTGCCAAGAAGCGGACTGGGTGGCGGGAGAAGGGTGGGAGTGGAGGGGAGCGAGGCTTGCACGTCGCGTGAGGAGTGGGCTTGTTAGCAGAGGCACGTCGAGAATTATTTACGCGGCAAACGCTTTCTGCGTCGCCAGTCTCCGCCTCCCAGCGCCTCTCGCGAAATTCATTTCAGGGGACATCTCGAAAAGCACTCGAGCAAGAGGAGGGCGACGGGGAGATGCGGGGGGGCGGCGGGAGAAAGGTAGTTGGCGACCAGAAGCCACTTCCTTGCACAAAAAGTATTGGTGGATCTCGGTATTAGCTCCTTCGCGTGTGAAACATTCTTTTTTAAGTGGCTGTAGACGTTCATACAAAAGTTACTTTTTCAATTAGTGCTTATCGTAGGCGAGATGGAGAAAATGCATGTAAGAAAACGTGGTCGACAATTAATAAATAATCTGGAACCTGGACACGAAAAGGAGCGGCAGATAAGTATTTCTCAATTATATAGTAATTAACAAAAATTGTAGTTTGTAGCAATTTGAGTCCCTGACTATCGTTGTTATGAAACTACTCAGGAAAACAAAGTGTGAGTCATTTCTGGTAGCAAAATTGTCCACCGTGTCAGTCACAATATTAGCAACAATTAATGCCTCTGCCACATATAGCCTCAGATGTTTATGTCACGAATGCAATGCTTTTTTTAAATCGTTCCAGCATGTATAAGGCCTGTAGTCACACGAGCGTGGCGTTGACGCGCGTTAAGTAACATGTGTTGTAGATTAACAGTGTATCTTAAGCGGAACGGCCAAGAGCGTTCGTGTACTGTTTCGTAAGATACAGTGTTAATCCACGACGCGCGTTACTAAACGTAACGTTCGTGTGAGATAAGCCCAATTGTATCACTACAGGTTTATACGTATTTTTGGTCCTCGAAGCGATTATGTAGATTTAGAAGGTCATTAGCGTCATTTGTAATCAGCGCTCGACAAAGAGCTGTGATTTGAACCCTAATACCAGTAATTCAAAAATTTGCTTTTGTCTTGGTTTGAATGCGAAAAATGTAAATATTTTCTTCGGCAATACTTGAACTATCCTCAGAGTATTGATTCACTATAAGCATTTCCTTTTGAATTTCACAAAAGAAAATAAATATATAGAAACGATGTGTTTTTTTTCAGCAAAATGACATTAGAAGCATACATATAGTGAGAAATGAGGATTTTTTAACTTTCTCACATACTACTTACATTTCATAAAGAATATTTTAATGCCATGGTAAAAATTGCGATTTTTTTAATACAAAAGCTTGTATCGTATCTAATGTTGAAAAAGAGGATAAAACGTGTTCCTATGCGGAGTAAATACTTTCCTTTAACCCGGTGTATTGTCAGAATCCACGTTTTGTGTGTCCTTCAAACCTAAAAATTGGTTGACGGCAAAACCTCCATGTGTCCTTCAGTACGTCTGTCTGTCAGTCTGTAGTCAATGCTAGAGCATTTAGTCGAAATCCTCCAAAAGAGGCATTCCCCGATCGATTTGAACGAACTTGAGACCCTTCGGTATTCATATAGGTATTCTGATTTTCTCAAGATGGCAACACATTTTTTATCATTAAAATTTTTCGTTAGGTAGAGCAAAGTTTTAGTGCATGCGTTGTATCCGAGTCAACAAGCATTATAAAAATTGAAAATAAACATCTATCAATGCTAAGGGTTTATGAATAGATATGTAAAGGAAAGAGCCCAAACCCGGGCCGCCTTTTTGTTTGGGAATATTTTTAAATTCACTTTTCTTTACAATTAAATCAAAATACATGCAATGCATACCTTACTTAGTTATACAAATGTTATGTTCTACTTAAAATTATTGGCCAAGCAGTTTAAGAAAACATTTTTTCATGAACATTACATTTTGAATTTAAAAAAAAATTAATGTTAGCCCACTGCAGTGGCTTTAAGAAATTAGTAAAAATATATGAAATAACTCCAAATAGATTGAACTCAGTATAATGTTTCAAAAATACAAGTTTAACATCTCATACATAAGAAATTTTCTTACATGTCTGACATTTAGTCTATATATTCAAGTGCCAAAAAATCGCAGAATGATCAGTGCAAACCCAGAATGAACATATTAGGCACAACACCCATAGTTCTCCTAGAGCTCTCTGAAAATGTTGCACTGCAAAACACGCGCTCTGCGTCTTCGTAATCTGGGAGGAAATATATTCCTGGTAGAACATTCAATTCGAAAGAGCCAGATGATATGTTCGAACCCTCGCCGGAGATGGAATATTCCTTTTGCTTTTTGTTTTACTTGAGAATTCTCTTGAATTTCTCTCATTCGACTTCCGTGGGATTAAATTCTGAAATTGTCTCTGTCCTCTTTCTTGTTCCTGTTCTCTTGAACTGTTAGTCTTCAGTGTAAGCTTTTGCTTTTTATTGACCTTCTAATATATAAGAAGTGCCAAATACCTGAATTGTTCTTATTTTACAAGAAGGAAAACTGGGGCTCTGCGTTAGGAACATTTGGGGTTTCAAGTTATGCACCAGCGTGTTTATATTCCACACGCTAGTAACATTTTTACAAAGCAAGTAATATAAATTATATTACCCAACATCAATAGCTTATGTTCTCTCTAAAATGATGCAATAGTTAGAAGACTTAACGATGAAGTATCGAAATTAGGCAACAGAGAATAAGAACTTGAGAACATTTTGCTTTTCACTGTTCGCACTAATGGCCGCCTGTTTGGCAACAAGTGAAGATGACAACACTACCGCTTGAGTGGGTTGCGGTCTAACAAAGAACTACTATTTTAGTTCGTTTGAAATAGGCAACAGCACTCTACAAATCAGAAAATCAACGGACTTTCATTAGGAACCGGGCCCTGGTTAGGGTACATTCCTCTATTATTTACGAGTAATAGCAAACTTTATTAATAATTACGAATGCTTTCAACTTATTTCATTTAAATTTTTTTGTTTTGGAGAACGAGTTCAAGTGCTGCTACAACGGCAAGTACTTTCTAACATTATTTGCAACGATTGTAATACTACTCAAACCTGGAAAAGTTTTTCTAATCAAGTTGAACCATAGTAAACAGTATTTTCAAATTAACTGAAATGATACTACTTGAATATTGAATTCTGAAGAATCGACGTTACGAAGAAAACCATCTTTATCTTCAATATTGTAAGGTAGAGAAAGGCGTCGAAATAGGTTAATTTTTTGCAATTCCCAAAAATTCTGGGAGTTCAGCAAAAATCGAACCTGTGTCATTGTTACAGACCTTCTTTGCTCTATCCATGAAAAAATACATTTAGAGCCATCTTTGGGAAAATGTTCTACTTACTTAAACTTACCTTCATTTCATACATAATAAGCACAATACTACCCATATTTTGAAAACATTGTACAACTCTTTAATTAAAGATCTAGTTTTGATGAACAGATTTCATTAAAAGAATCTCTAACTTCAAAATTGTAGTTGTTCGAAGGCGCCAAAATATAGACTATTGCAATTTTCGAAAATTACCATCTGCGTTCCTTTTATAAGCGCACTTTACTCGACACAAAAAAAATCAAAAAACTTGGAAGCCTTTTTTGTGTTAATTCTGAAAATTTTGGGAGTTCATGTACAAGTAGAGTATCGTGTAAAGTATCGAACCCATAAAACGAGGATTTTGACCATTTAATATGTAGTTAGAAGAAATCCTGCCACCATGAGGACTCGAAGCTCAGGACCTTTCGGTCAGAGGTACTACGGTGACAACAGTTGAGACCCTGAGCCACCTCTCCCGGGCGCTCCGTGGCTTTCCGTACTATCGCGCCTGTGTCAAACGGAGCCGCCAGGACTCCAGACCGCGCCTCGTAATGAAGCTCTGCTGCGACGCTGACGTCAAAGCCACGGCCCCGGGATCGAAACCAACCGGCGGCCTTCTCAGCTTCCGACGCGACGCGGGCAGATGTAATGGGAGGGGTGCGTAGCCACGGGCGAGGGATTCTACACACGAGATGTGGCAGGAGAAAGGAAGACGGCTAGCGAGAACGAACGGCGTAATGAAGGCCTTTAAATGACGAACCAATGTATAGAAATTTTCAAAATTTTGAAGACTGCGCTGAATTTTCTTTTGTACAATGTGTATAATTGATGCTATGGACAAGAAAGGAAGTTTCCAAAAATATGTTCAAAACTATTTTAAATGCTTTTTTTCGTATGCTTTGAGAAACAAGATATAGAACAGATTAACTAATTAAAAATATCTACAAAGGTAATGTATCTACAAAAATAACTAAATTAGAAAGACGCCTTACTTATAAACATTTATATAAGGAAATGCAATGACATCAATTTCTTAAAAACATCGCTTTGATATAAAAAATACTTGCATTCTTACAAAGGAGCATTGGTACATTTCATGGAAAAATGAATCGAAAATGAGGCCTCTATTCAGCATGTGCCTCAATTAAGCGTGATATCAAAAAGGCGAAGATGTTGCGTATAAATCATCTTTTGTTACTGTACCGAGAAAGACAGTAAAATGTGTGTATGTAGTTTTCTTTAAAGAATTTAAGTTTTTATTTTTATATTACGCTCAAATTTGCGTATGCAAATTTCACGAATGATTCTTTCCCTTTTATTCGAAAGATACACCCACAATACATTTTTATTATTTACACTACGGGTCATCAGATCAGATGAAAAGCAGCTATCATTTTTCGTCGCTTCTGCCGAAGAAGCCTACTGCACACGACCGCCAGCAGGCCCGCTGCGCACGACGTTGCGTCGTGGCGTGGGGCGCTGCCTGGCTGCCAGGCTCGCGCTTCTGTCCCTGAAGCCCTCACCACCGTCACACCCCACCCCACCCCCGAAGCCTTTCCCCGGCGGAGTCTCAGACGGGTAATAACGGCCATTAGGAGGACGCCGCTTCCTAGCTGCGGCGGAGAACCAGGCGGCGGCGCGGGCAGGGGCTCTGACGCAGACCCCGCGCCCCGCCGCCCACCCCCCGCGCCCCCGCCCCGCCGCCGCCGCCCCCGCCGCCCCCGCCGCCCGCCGCCCCCGCGCCCCGCCGCCCAGCCCCGCGCCCCCATCCTGCGGCCGCCACTCCGCCCCGCCCGCCGCCCCCGCCGCCCGCCTCCGCCGCATCCCGCCGCCCCCGCCGCCCCGCCGCCCCCGCCGCCCCCGCCGCCCCGCCGCCCGCCGCCGCCCCGCCGCCCCCTGCCGCCCCCCGCCGCCCCCGCCGCCCGCCGCCGCCCCCGCCGCCCCCGGAACGCCCGAGTGGGGCGGGGCTCACCATGCGCAGTGCGGGAGAAAGAGTGCCATCGCACAGGGTGCATCTCAATGCATAGCGGTGGTATTAGCACTCGCCTCAAGGAAGGACCCGACTCGGTTCTCCAAGCCGATTGAAATTAAAGTGGGGAAGAGGAGGGAACAAGAAGGAGGATGGGAAGATGGTGCAAGGCCATTTTGTTCCGGTACTGTTCCGGTATATTCCGCTAGAATTCTTCTCGAGCTTGCTGTGTGGTTAGAGATATAATTCTATAATAATCTTCTTCTATAATACAAGGCCTGTTCAAAATAAGGGTCTAACTGAAAAAAAAAACAATTTTACAGTCGAAAGAATACAGTATTTCTGAGGTATATTTCATGAACGATATCAGTGAACGTATCAGATATCAGTATTTATTCAGGTCTCTGCATTATTGTAATTGGTTTGATACAGTGGAAACTAGTGGTACTACAACTTCACATATTTTCTCGCACAATTTGCAACGTTTTAAATTTTCGACAATTCAGAAAGTTTAGCGAAAATGAGATCTGGGCCATGTTTAAGCGTCATTTGCTCCATCAGATGAAAATATGTAAAGAAACAAATTAGTACTGGTTTTGAGAAAATAATTGTTTAAAATTTGTCCATATGTTCATGTAGTAATGGGAAAAGTATTCACATTATCTTGAAAATTGTACATGGTCTTTCTGTTACTTCTAGGCTGTTCAGGGTACTTGTCAGTACCCTGAAGAAGCCTGCGACATGACAGGCGAAACGTCGGCCTATCTGCCAACGACGCGGCGTCACCCGGACAGCCTAGAAGTAATGGACTCGAGCCGCGGAAGCCTACGTGTACATGGTCTTTCTGTTTTTACCAATTCGAGTCAAAATCGCTGCTTCCTTCCTTTATTCATAATTCAGCTCAATAACACATAAAAGCTTGGATGCGGATTCCAGAGCTCAAAAAAAGTGCAGTTTACACTTTTCCCCCTACTACGTTACACACTTAATTTTTTACGTTAAATAAATAAATAAATAAATTTGATCTTGGAAGGTTTTATTTAGCTATCTATGCTATGCTATTTTGGTTACTTGTTAAATTAATTTATTTCTTCGGTACTGTAACATGAATATCTATTATATTTAAATAGTTCATCTTTTGTCAGCACTGTACAGAAAACCTTTTTTTAAAAATTGGTTTGTGCTTTGATACCATTCCTTCGATTATCTTTTGCAGCCGTAGATCGTTGCTGATAAGCATATCAGATTAAATTTTACCACTGTATGAATGTACTTGTAACATATATCCTTCCTCACCAATTCAGCCCAGTCATCAGACATACAAAATATCGGGGGAAGTTCTTCTCTTCTTTTCTATGTTTCCGATGTCTCTCTCACAGAGTTGATACGTATGGACAGAATATTTGAGAACAAACTGCCATATTTTTACCGTAATATTTGCTGACCTAGCAGGACCAGAGCGCCATCGCGGTAGCCGTCAATTTACCTGGTTTTACTATCTCCCTCCAGCGATTTCAGAAATCATAAGAAATTCAAAGACCAATATTTTTGAGAAAATTTGAAAGTGTTGTTGGACTTCATTTAACGTACCCCCAAAAATAAAATATTCGTTCGAAATTCAAGGAGTCATGACATCATCCAAATCGTTTGGAGAATATAAATTTTGATGAACATTTTGCAAACGTTTTAGGCGCATACGGAGCGACAGGCAGATAGACAGACGGCCGGACGAACAGAAGGACACACGTCTTAAAACTCTCCAAAACGATATTTCTGTCAAAATTTCGACATCAGTGCTTTTCAGCTTTACATATCTTTCTAAATGCCTTACTAGAGAAACTAAATTGATTAAATGAATTACAAAGAAACTTTCATATTATTATACTTTACAAATACTGTGTCTATTCAGTTAAATCTGATATAAAAACTTTTTCTGAACTGTATGTGTAAAGGGCAATTTGGACTATTATTTTGTGTCTAATATGTCCAATATAATTTAATATAAACCCTCAACAGTTAATTTTCAGTGCATAGCTACTTCTTCAAAATACCGTTCTCAGATGTACATAGAAGAAATGGTAAGGGACAGATTGCGGCAATGCGTATTTCAGTCTCTAGACAATCAATTCACGTGTTTGAGAATGAAGATGGTCAAAGCATCTGTGTTTTCGAAATTAAAACTAGTGGTGCTAAAACAGCACGTACTTTGTCGCCCGTACTTTCACGCAAAATTTGGCGAAACGTACTCAAATTTCCGAAAAATTGAGAATGATCTACTTTCAAAAGCTATCTTTAAGAAACATATTTCATTATGGGAAAAATTCCTATCTTCATAATTGTAGTTGTAGGAAGACTCCGAAAAAGTTCTGAACTTTTGCAGTTTTCAATGAACATGACACCTACACCATTCTCTTAAACGTACTTCACACCATCCAATAAAAAACAATGGAGCCATTTTTTTTGAAAATTTTGAAAATGTCCAAGCGGCTTCATCTAAAACATCCCTCAAAATTAAAATATCGGTTTCAAATTCAAGGAGCCCGGACATCAGTCAGCTTGGTTGGGGAATATCAATTTTAGAGAAAATCGTTTCACCGATTTAGCAGTTAGCGTTGTTCACAGACGGACAGAAGAACGGACGGATGGATGGACAGACGGAAAGACGAATATTTGTTTTCACTTTTTCGGTATCAAGTATTCTGGCTACATCATGTATTTGAAGGTATCAGCAATGTTTCTGGCTACATCATATGTTAGAAGATTTTTTTCAAAATTAGCAGGTGGATTACAGGATCCACGTTTTCGTTACCAGGATCCTGTAATGAGTTTTTCCTCCGAACATTTGCCGTTTTCTCGCGCAGCATTACAGAACTTTCTCTCTACTTCGTAGCTAGAAAGTAAAAATAGAAACACTTGAAACTAATATGATTTATTGAACAGACTTAGTTCAAACCCCTACGTAAATACTAATTTATATTTGTTTTCGATTTTTCGATTGATTGAGAATCAGCATACGAGCCTATGATCTCGACATTACTTTGCCATTTTTTCATTAAAATTTCTCAGAGAAACATTTTCTTTTAATTCGAGTCGTGTGTTATACTATGAAAGTGGGTATCTTATGCAGAATATAGACCTCAATTTCCAATTTCATTCTGTAATATAACTTAAAACACAACATAAAGTACATATTTCATGCTTTTATGCTCTGTAATATCTCTTTATGGAAAGAAAACACAATTTGGGTGACTTTCCTTGTAATATCAAGAAATAAGTCCCAAATTTGTCTGCCATTTATTTTTCTTATTTGTATATACAATTATTTATATACGGTCGCATCGACGGCTAGGTTTTTGATTACCCGATCAAGTTTATATTAATTTCACATTTCTTTCATATCCGCTCTGTACGCTAAGGGAAGATAAAGAAGTATTATCTTTTATAAGAAATCCAAAATACACAAAATTCCGTATGTGTATAATTGTTTAATACGGAATGAACTCCCCGCTCCAGTAGTGCATCAAAGAGATTTAAGACAAAAATACATACAACGTAGTTCGTAGATTATGACACATGAGGGCATATCTGGCGACTTGTAAGCCGCAAAAATCAATGCGGCGCAACACACTTTTCCATCCTGCGTAAGTCAGAAGCGATGCGCCCTAGAGCCTTAAAAACAGTTTTATTCCCTAGGGGCACAAGTTATGCTTTCTATACAGTAAAGTACAAAATGAGACAATTTTGAATGTTCTATTACACTTGTTAATGGTTTCGTCACTTTGTATTACAGGTTGCCAGAAAGACTGAAAATAGAGTTCCTCAGAAAAAAGCTATTTTCAATTTCAAAACAATATATTTTTGGAGATAACATTTTTTTGCGAGCATTTCTTTAAAATTATTTGGAGTTTCGCTCTTCAGGGTACTTTTAGCTATTCAGAACTTTCCATTTCATCCGGCTGGAGGCACTGAACTAAACGCTGCTGTTACATTTATTGACGTATTTCGTAATGAAAAAACACTTAAATTTAATGTTTTAACTTCTAGTTTCGTTTTCACATTATAAAGTGAGGGATCATTCCGTGAAATTGTGAAGCAGATTTGTGGCAACATTGTGTCATAATTAGGAGGACGTTGTGAGAAATATTTGGGGGAACATTTCATGGAGCATTTGGAAAAAAAGGGAAGATTTGAGCAGCATGTGGTGAATATGTGTGGAAACATATACATCATGCAGAAACTAGATTTTTTATAGGATTAATAGGCCAGTCAATACTTGAATGTGCAGTTCATGTTCACGCTTGATATTGAGAACAGTTTCAAGCTATTTCCATTTTCTAAACAATGATTTGCAATGTCCAGAATATTTGCCCGGGTCCAGATAGGTATAATTAATATTAAAATTACATACTGTATAACCTTTTATCCTGAAATTACTTTCCTGATTTCAGATTGCAGTAGCTTACTCGATGTCTTTTTGTATGACTGCAAATATGTAGACCAATACTTTTCAAATATTTGAAATAGGTAGTTAGTTTTTGATTTCATTTGTTTGCTTTTCACCATTCCCTTTTATATCCTTGCGTGTGAATCTTCCAGCAAAACAATTGTGATGCATTACACACATTTACATTGATGCATTTCTTATTGGTAAAATGTTGAACATTCTACAGCAAAGCCATTTATATACGCCTACCATGACGTACGACTCTCAAGACTGAGTCTGAATATTTCTAGACAAACTGGGTTCGACGTGGTGTCGCGTTGGCCTGTTTGATGAAGATCTTGGGTGTGCCTCACTTCTAGTTGAGTGGCAGTAATCCGCTTATCGTTGTTTAAAGTACAAATTTATGGGCGCAACGGCCGCATGTAAAGAAGTGCCAGCGCCTATCCGAGCATAAACGACCCGCGCGAGGAGACCTGCACAATCGGAGATGGCCATAAAGTACTCCATTTGCGTTTGCATTCACACCTTTGTTAAGCTAAACGGAGAATATAACATTTATCAACGTCAATGCTTGCTATTGTGAGGCGGAATTTACTGTTCGGAGCGGCGCTGTCTGCGGATTTTTATGTGTTTATTGCTCGCTCGCAATGGACTAGTAGAGGATAGATCCCGGCGCATGATATTTAAATTGGTCGTGAAAGCTGGATGTTTCTTGACTACAAGTCTCAGAGACAGCAGAATTTCAATCCTGGTTGATGAAAAGTCAGATAACCGGGAACCATTCGTTTTCGGAGAGGGCCAACATTCTTAATTTGGTAAAGAAGAGGCTATCAAATTTATTATAGTTTCCAAAGTCATTGGTGTCGTCAATACATACAGGTATGCCAAGTAGAGATTATGGAAGTGCCGTAATTTCCGAAGCGAATTAGCAGCGTCTTGAAAATATTGTGAGCATGAGACACTGACAAAAATTTTATTTTAGGATAGATGCAAGAAAATAATTTGGTCTACATCTCTCAACATCACTTCAAATTTAAAACAATTTGTTAATATAGGGCTATTTATTAACATTCTAGGTATTTTGGACAAAATTTATGTCAATACTACTTTTTTATTTATTAAATGTCAAAACAGTTAAAATTGTATGTGACGCACTTTGAGTAAGTGCAATCTGTACACTTTTCCTTGAGCTCTGGAATTCCTGTCCGAGCTCTTAAGTTGAATTGTATAGACTATTAAGTTGAATTGTAAAGACTGCAAGGAAATAGCGTTTTTGTCAAGAATTGATAACAACATATTCCCTATTATGTAAAAAAAACTATTTACAGGGGCAAATGAGCTATTGGTTTTGGATATTACCCCCTTATCGCGGCCTACATGGCAATGAATTGGAAACTTGAGTAAATAATGTTCTTGTTTTGGAGTGCGGTATTTCTACTCTCCGAGAGCGTTGTTTAACGTTAGATTGACTGATTAGTGATTCCGGGAGGTAAGGTCATTAGTCTCGTAGGTAAGGTGTATGTTTTTTTCTCGTGATTTCTCCCCGAAAGATGATGAGGGCCGGCGACCAAACCTTTCGCTACTGGAGTTTTCATGTTTTCCCCTACCAGGTATCTCCTACCAGCGGAGAACCGCCCAAGCCGGAACAAGCTCTAATCTCCCGACTGATCTCCCAACAAGTGGGATAGGGTTGTGGATGAAAGTGTAAGTCTGTGTATGTAAGGGATGAGGATAGGACAAGAAAAAGGAAGGAAAGATCTCGAGCCGTCCGTGGCCCGTTTGTTAGGGTACTGCTATGGCATTCGCCTGGTGTCAATTGGAGAAGATGTAAAAGGCTTTAGAAAGATTTAAAAGTATTCCAATGGTTTTGATTAACTGATTGATTATTTCATTATTCCTGACTCTGTGGTCATCGGTGTCTAATTTATAATGTATACTTTCATCACGGGGGTAACAGTATTCTTCCCGTGCTGATTGGTGAGATCCAGCGCCGACTTACCCGCTGATTTGCAGGATTTTCCCCATCCAGGTGTCTCCCACCAGCGAGGTACATTCCCGTTCAGGACAAGTTAAAAGCTCCCGGCATGCTGGTAGTAGAGTGCTTGAAAGTGTGTATGTGTGTATGTAAGGGGTGAGCATAGGACAAGGGAGAGGAAGGAAAGATCGCGCGCGGTCCGTAATTCGTTTGTTAGGGTACTGCGCATGAATTCTCTTGTTGACAGGAGAAACCACGGAAAAGTACCTTTCAGAGCAGCCAGCAGCTAGGATTCTCCATACCGCGGCCGGATTCGACCTTGCTATCTAGCTAGTGCCAAAAACCCTGCCACTGTCGGAACTCGCACCTCAGGACTTCCCGGTCAGAGGCATAACCTCAACTACCTCCGCTGGTTAAACGACTGATGAAGCGACATCTTTAAGAAAAGAAAAGATGGTTGTTTGCGTAGATTTTGATTTTGTACATCCATCTTCGCAAGCAGAATATGATTCTTCGTATTTACCGAGAAAAAAATCCATTCACCTTTCTAATATTTTTCAAAAACTGACCAAAGAGAAATTGGCGGATAATTTTAAATTTCATTTTTTGCCTCTTATGAAGAGCGGCCAAACGTTAGATGATTTGAAAGTACCCGGAAATATTCGAATGCATAAGGATGCATTAAATACATAAGTTAACGGCTTATAATGGATGGCGCACACGTTTTAAGCAAAAATAATCAAATTAATCAAAACTGGTCAAATATGTATTTTTTCGTTCAGTGATATTTTGAAAATTTGTTAGGAAGGAGTTTTGGAAACAATCATCTCGTCAAAGTTTATGTGTGTGTGTGTGGGGGGGGGCGTCAGATGTTTAATTTTGTTGCTTCAAGCTCAAATCTTACTTTTAACTAAAATGACTAAACATCGTTTGCACCATCGATATGTATCTACGACTGATATATGACTGATGATGAAACATAACCCAGACATAACACTGGGCGAAATTTTATTCTTGCATATGATCAAATGATATTTGTTTCCTCTGAAAGTTTGAAAGGAATTTTATATAAATTGACTAACATTTTGTATTTGAGGTATAAATCATCATAAAGATACACTATTGGCAATATAAAACAAACTTTCCAATATATCTTTGGCAGTATTGAAATATTAACACCTTTTTTACAGCAAACACTGATGGAATTTTTTAAATTATGAGAATTCCAGTGACACTCAGTGGAAGCAGAAACAAAACGCAGACTTCAGCAAAAGGTCAGATTAAGGGCACTGAAAGTTCTGGAATTAAGTTCCTTCGATGCGTGTCAGTCAACATCCCCTGACTGAACGCAAGCAAAGTGAATACATGCTGCAAATACTTGGAGTCTTGAATTTAAATGAAATAATAGTATAATATATAATAATGTGCCTAGAGATAATGCCTTAATGTCCAGATACAAAGAAACATTATTTAGTTTCAGCCATACGGATGGAGGAACATCGAAGAAGGAGATATAACCAAGAAATAATGGCGAGAACAAAGAATATGACGCCGGCACGATTGTAAATGATTGATACTTTATACTAATGATGTTTTAGAAGAGCCTGTGAGAGATAGTTATAAGCCACAATTTTGAGTTCAAAATATCATAATGCTGCGAAACCTTCTTTTCTTAGAAGCTGAAAAATCAATACATCATTTTAAATGAACTCTCCGCGACTAACTCCAGCTGCGGGTATAGCGTACAAGAAATAAATTGCTGTCTGGACACATTCTATGAGTCGACACTAACCATATGGAGATGGCGCGTGTTCTCTCGTCTGCAAAGGTGGGTGACGTCTCTTGCCGTCGTTTCTCTCGTTGGTAACCGGTATAGAACTCCAGGTGGTGCTGCTAATGAGCGAGAAGTAATGGGGAAGAAGACAGTCACTTTTTTCTCGAAATGGGATGTCAGCGTCTCGGCACTTTTTGAATGTGGGTCCTTTTGATTGAGACTACTGGCACATGCGATCCCTGTCTGCACACGTGTGTCTTGCCATTTGAGGTCAAAATGAATGCTAAATTATTTTTAATATTAACAATGACATTTAATGTATTATATTTCATTTGGATAGTATAATTATAAAGAACATGTAACATGTATTGTACTTCAGCTTCTGGGTCATTGACCTCCATCTCGATCAGGTTTTCGTCCAGTTTCTCTGATACTTGAGCAAATGCTGAGATGGTCCCTTGTTTTGCTTCTGGACATAAATAAATGTAACAGTTTTTAACTGTTTTCGACGAAAATAAATAAATAAGTACTGTCTTCAAGAGGTATCTACGATCCAAAGAATTTTATGGCCACATCGTTCTCTGTGGACAATAAGGCATTGTGACAGTTTTTACAGAGTTATTGAGAGATTTCTAGACGTGCAAGTGAATATACGTAGTTAATTTCAGGAACATGTGCCTTTTCCACTCGCTTCAAATTCATTCCTCGCTGTATCCGACTGCTGGTACTTAACGCTATATTTTTGCCCATAGATTCACCGCACGTGTTATCACCTTCCACACGTTTACTTCCCTACATTTTCATCAAGTGCTGCTCCACTTTCTCATCAGTGGTGCACCACTCGAATCCTAACCCATATCGGTATTCTGGCTCAGGGATCACCATAACACGAGGTCATCTACGTCGCATTAAGATAAGTGCCACCATTCGACCATTTGCCAGCTTAGCTTTTACTAAAAGCATGTGTCAAATCCTAGGTGCGCCCGATCAGAGCGGCTGCAGAGGCAGCGCCAACACCGCCTCTGGGCTGAACGGAGCCGGCGCAAAGCGCGAAAGTTCCTCGGGCGGCGCGTCGTGCTCCACATGTGTCACCGGCTCCCTCGGGAGGCAAGAGCTCGTCATTCCGCTCCACCCTGTGGTGAGCAGCGGCGAGGGAAAGGACGGGTGAGGGCGGCCCCGAGGACTGCAGCCCAAATTGCCGTCGCCTGACGACCGTCCTCATCCCGGCGCCCGCGCCCATCCCCCCGCCGCCCACTCGTCGCCAGGCCCCGCCCACTGCTTCCGCTGCCGCCGCCGCCGCCGCCGCGCGTCGATCGTGTGCCCGCCGCCCGGGGCGCAGTGCGCTCTGGATCCGGCGCGGTGGACCGGGCACAAACGCCGCTCAAAGCGCGCGCGCCACTCGCCGAAAACAATTGCAAACACAATTAAAAATATAACGAAATTAATACGTACCGATTTCTGTGAACTGTTTGATGTTTCCTTTTACCTTCAACATGGATTTTCAGTGAGAATTGCGCGAAAGGCACCTATAGAAATAATCCGCATATCCGATTAGAAGGCAATCATTGTAAAATGTGCTACTCAATGTTATTATTATTGTTATGATTATTGTTACTATTATTATTATTCGTTTTATGAACGGGATCTTTGGCGTATTCCAGCCATATGGTGTGTTTATCACAAGTGGATGATAAATGTGGAGTGACTAATAAATTTCCGATATTCCCATTATAGCAAAATAACCAGTAAGAAATGTACCTAAATATCCCCTTTTGAGTAAATTAAAAAAAATGGAGTGTACTTACCCGGAAAATAAACATAACTAAATGTGATTTTCAAGTACAAAATTGAGAGGCGGAGAATATGGGAGAGCCCCATTGAAACCCGAAGCGTTTTCCCATTTGTTAACTACAAATCTACCTCATGGAATGACGTGAATTTCACCACCCGGTCCACACAGCTGGAAAGCGAGCGGTCTGCTAGGCTGCTAGACTCGTCCTGTACCGCGGATTTCTCGCGGTCCTTTCTGGTTTGATTAAGTTTCTCGTCCTCGCTTTTGCGGCTCCGTTTCGGCCCAGTGCGCGATGTCCCTCTGCTCTGCCTGCGCCCCCGGAAACTATAAACGCTGGCCCTACCCCGCTGTGCCCCGCCGTGGCCGGCGTCCCCGGCGCCCCTTTGCGCCCCTCCACGCCCCGCGCCCCGCCGGCGCCGTGTTCCTTTATCGGCCGGCCCGTAATCTGGCGGCGGACTCCTATGTCGCTGGAGTGGAAGGAGATACGGCCGGGGGCGGAGAACCGTGTTTAGCGGCTGGCAAGATACATCGCCTTCGGAAACTGAACGAGCTTTACAACGTCACGGGCCTGCCCCCTAACCCATTTCCCACGGACTTATCGAATCTCCATTCTGCGCGAGTCGTATTTTTTTATTCCTGTAATACTTTTGGATTCGAGATAAAAGCCTGGTTGAAAATATTTTTGCTCTCTTGAAAAGGAGAAATAACCACAGTCGTATTCGAACGTTCGTGCTTTGAATTATTGGTGTGTTTCAGCCAAGGCAACAGGGGAGAACGAGGAGAAGCATTCAAAAAGTGTCGTGTGACTGTGGATTCATGTTCATTTAGCCTAGGTAAAAATGGATCACGTAGAAGCAACAATGGACTCTTACTTGCATGTTTTTCAGGTAGACCCACTGTTCACTAGTAGACTACACGATCACTCCTTCGTTGTCACACTCACCTAGAAAGGAAATTCATTTGTTAGTGGTAAATACAATTGTTATACATACATACATAAATCATCAAACTAGGATTTCCAAAATAAAAGCACTTTTGTGCTCATGTCTGTACAAGACGCGCTTTCTCTATAAAATAATACTTTGGGACATGAAAGTTTATTGGAGGAAAAGTACAATAACAGATTTTACTTTCGAAAGCAAATTGTAGGTTAAGTATGAGTGGTATATAATTATACTGATTGTCCTGTATTGAATTTAACTTGAGCTATTCCTCATGAAAATGTATTTCTTAGTGAAATTGAAAGTATGTTTCCAATTTGAACTAAAACGTGTTATTTTCAGAAAATTTTTCTATGTGTATCATTTTGCTTACTAGTATTGTGAGGGAATGATTTGTCAAATACAAATGATTTAATGATTAAACATCATTTAAGCGAACAACTAAACGAATTGCTGTAAAAAGTTGACATTTCCCCAAAACAAAAGAAGTGATCTTCGTCACATTCTCTTTAAAAATTAGGTATGTTTATTTCGAGCCTCTCTTTTTACATAAGCTCGTCGCTGGCAGCAAAGAGTGAAAATATTTCGGACCATTGGGAACAGTTGAGAAAAACGGAATCGTTTGTATTGATATTTAAGGAATATCAAGAAGCGAGACCTCGCGAAACGCTCTGTCTTCAAAGGAACGCTTTTCGTTGTAGTTTATTTTAACTTTTTGTCTTTTGCAGAAATGTTTACCCTTTAAACTAAAAATCACACTGAGAAAGTGTTTCAAGATGAAGAAAAGATTAATTCATTTCCGCAGCTGGAAAAATATCCCTGATATCTGGCAAAATTGGCTCTCTACTTATAAGAAAAAATAACTATAAAAATTTTGAAAACCGAAATCTATGTGAAATTATAAAAACGTTATTTTCAATGGACATTCAATGTTTTTGGTGTTATTGTGATCCCACCACTGTGACGTGACTTGATACTCAAGGTTTAATAGATAACGAGAATAACCGGCGTGAATGAGCTGTTGTTTAAGTTGTCTGCATGCATTTGAGAGAACGTTAAATAGGTGCTCATATTCTGGTGGCTAAAAAAGGTTCAATAATGCAAAAAGCATTGAAAACTTGCCGCAGATCCTCAGCCACTAGATAAAATTATGCATTCATTGCGTTCACGGCCTGTAAATTCAATTTCTTATCTTGAAACCTTCGTAACACTCCATTTCATTACTAGCTCACTTAATATACGCACTGCCGAAACGGTTCCACAATCAGGAATGCAGCCGTTGCGATTAGTACTAGTGCTGTCAAACGACCTGGGAGGAGGCCAACTCGTGACGCCTGTGCTCGTTATTTCGATGCACATGCCTCACAATATATGGGTGGTTATAAAATTGAAATTATACTCGTAGAACTGAAACGACAAGTTCTGAACACAAACTTTCCAATAAATTCGGCTGTTACTGCAACATGGAACTAATTAATGTACAGCATAACGCAATATTCTAAAAAATAATAACACCAACATCCACGAAAAATCCTGACCAGCAAGCGAAATACATACCACGAATTTCGTGTTATTCTTTTTCACAAAGGATGTCTGTATTCAACGAAATTAATGTTGAGTTCGTTTAACTTTACAATCCAATTTGTTGGTTTCAACGGATATATGCTGGTGAATAGAGCTTGAATTCAAGCATTTTATACGTACATTTTGTATGAAATTTATGTTTAGAATTAGTTTCAAAGGAGTGATTTTATTCCTAATTTCGAGAATTCATTCTCTTTTATTGGGTTGTCTCGCCACGCGCTAGAAACAAGGTACTCTTTTGCCACCCTGTTTTACATATTTGGTAGTTTCGGTCGTCGGACAAATGTCTTTGTAGGCTCAGTCAGAAGTTGTTTTCTCACTGGCCTTTGTGGTCCTGGCCAACTTCCAATAGCCTTCGACGGTCTGTTGAATCATGAATGTTTACTCCAGCAGCTGCTAGTTCCTTCTTGACAGATTCTTCTAGATCAAACAGAGTTATTTGAAGGCGGAGTTTGCTGTAAGTAAGCAAATACGCTTCGTCTTTGGGAGTAAGTTTTCATCATTGCCTATATTAATTTTACAATTTAGGAATTCTATATCATATTACGTGTCTTTTTCACAATACTTAGAGCAGAAAAACTGATTAGTGCATCAAGGAAAGTCCCAAACTAGTGTTGGAGATCTGAGATGTTGCGGAAAAGCGCCCGGAGTACCTAAAAAAACAAAGAGAAGCATTGTCTCTAAGAAATTTCTGAATCGACTATGGTAAGATTTTCATGTGGTATGTATTGACGGATTATAATTTTTCGTATGTATTTTACATTAAAACAATTATCCATACTATATTTTATAATAATATTTTACTAGAGGTGAATAAATGATGGCATATTAAGAGGCATTATTTAAGACAGCAAATGATAGCCAGATATTGACTATTTATTTTATTTTTTCTTTGGCATTTTCCAGCAGACAGCCGGTTAAGATTCACGTCCCAGCGTGACACGTATTCGACCATACACTAGACACCAAAGCACTTGCGAGCTCCTGTGATATGGGGTCAGCGAAACGCGAGGCCCTCTGCGACAACGTATACACGGGTGTCAGAGAACAAACAATCATGCCCAAGGCGGGACTCGAACTCGCGACCCATCAGACGGAGGCGCTGAAACGGTACACGTTCTTAGCCATCTCGATCATCCAGGTTGGCATTTACTTGTGATTACAAAAAAAAATCCAGTTTGAAAGACGATGAAATAGAAAGAAGACAAGTATTAACATTTTCATTTTTATGTACTAAAGTTTCAGCCCATCGGATGGCTCATGGTCAGCTTTCTGTGGAGTGATCTCTGGTTCGACTGCCGGTCGGGAAAAAATAGACCTGTATTTTTCCATTACAATCATCCCAGTTGGTATAGCTGTGTGACGAAAGAAAGCTCGGGCAAGCCAAGCATGCTAGATACGATGAAGGGATTGGTTATGCTGGTCACATCTCTCCCTTGATGACACATTGAGGTGTAGTGTCATACCATAATTTTCATTTAATGGTTTAAAATTAATTTAAAATAAAGTACATTACTAAATAAGGATATATTTTATTGGACGTTCCAATCGATTACACTCATTGGTTTTCATTTTAAATAACTAATATTCGCAAAAACGGTTGCTACGGTTAACTACAGCGTATTTAACTAAAAATTGTACCTAATAATTATTGAACTCAGCAAGTTTTAAAACCTATAAACATATGAACATTTCCCCTATCCCGACGATTCTTACGCGTAAAACATCATTCTTTGGAGCCTGTCGGAGTGCGGAAGGTTCGGATCGTAGCGTGAGGTGCCAATTCGAGCGCGGTGACCGACGGTGGAGCAGGCCATGTTGGAATGAAATGGGTGGATTTTTGCGCATCTTATCCGACTTCAGCCAACGCGCTTCAGGCACCGGTGTGCGTCACAATATTTGCGGGAATTTGAAATTCCCAAATTAACACCAGGGTCATTGAAACAAATATATATAAAGCACTTTTTTAGGAGTATTGCGTCTTCTATTTCATCGTGTTATCTTTGGTTGTTCGCGGTTGAAAATTGTCACTTTATGCCATTTTCAAAATATTTCTCAACACTTCTCGCTGCTCATGCAACATGGTGGCCAACGTCAGGGCTGGTTTTTCAACTGAAGTGCCCGTGCTGTGGTCACGTGGTTCGTGACGCGTACTGGTGCTGCGCAGAACGAGCAAAAATGGGTGCACCCGAGCCGTCTTTCCACCAAGGAGCAGGCGGCGGCGCGCGGCTCGGCCTTGGCGGCTGCCGATGCCGCTGCCGCAGCCGGCCTGGGGTAAGCAATGCTGACATGCGGCGCGCCGCGGCGCTCGCGGCTCGCTTTGAGCAGCGGCCGGCCGCGGCCCGGCGGCATCGCCTCGGCGCTGACGAATGCGTCTGGCGGACGACAAAGAGCGGAGCGGCGCGGAGCGGAGCGTGACACGGCGCGCACCTGGCGCACACGGCCTGCGCGCGGTGCGTGGTCCGCTCGGTTGCAGTTCTGCGTCGGCATTCGCCTAGTGTTGATTGGAGGACGGAAGCGGAAAGCCAACGACCAGAGTAGTAGCCGCTAGAATTGTCCTTGAGATTGCGGTGGAATTCGACTATGCTAATAGTAATTATAGCTTATATTATAGAGCTAATAGTAATTGTAGAGCTTAATAGTAGATATTTTAGTGCACATTGAGGTGTAGATTCAGAATATATTTTTCATTGAATCGTCGATGATTTAAAATGAAATATATTGCTAAATAAGGATATATTTTAGTGGATGTTCTAATCGATTCCATTCATTCACATCCACCGCCGGCGCAGGTGCGGGTTAGGGATGTGACATCCGCATCAAAACAGCGATTGTCGATGTACAAGTAATTTAAGTCATCAATGTTTAAAATGATTTACCTTAATAATGTAGACAAAATTCTGTCATGGAGTGCCTCGCAGAAACGATTCCAAGTTAATATCTTGGTAGGCTGAGCTTCTAAAAAATCAACTAAACTCCCTCTTCAAGAAAAAACAATTCCACATTGCGATATCAGAAAGGAACCGCATAGACGTAGAAATCTCCACTGGAACAATATATGGTATAATCACCCTTGTCACTTCCACCAATGCAGAAGAAGTATCTTTGATAATAACAACCCACTCGCATCTCTTTAAGAAAAAATATCTATCACCTTGTATATCTTATAACATTTCTATAACTAATCAATCAACATATCTTAATACCTTGCCTATATATTATTCAGGATTACATATGTCACATCCACTTTCAAGTTGCCTTTCCGAATTACTTACTGAAACATCTCACAAGTCGTCAACATAACCAATAATATTACATAATGTCTTCGAATAACAATGGGAACATACAATGTCTTGAAATTTCTGAAGGATCTTTATGCATTGAAAAGAGCTGATGTTTTAAACATCGATGCTTTAAAAAAGTATTACTAACCATTAACATTAAATTCGTGTGCAACAAAATTTAATTTGACAGCGGCCGTGCATTGTTTACTTTATATTTAAAATTTAAATGAAGAAAGTTATAAATTACCTCTGTGTGAGCGAAATACGAGGAAAAACAAAAGAAATACCAGGATAACAGGATTATTTCGCGCAAGGAATAGTCTGCCCGATGAAGATAGTGCAAACCGCGTTAGTGCAAACACAAAACATCGAAGTTCAAAAAACATCGGCTTCATTACCTCAACATCTAAAAACAACAATGATTTTATAGAAACATCGATGTTTTGAAAACATAATCACTAAGTACGAGCGCGGGTGCGGGTGCGGGTGCGGTCGGCGTGAATCCGACTCCATTAAAATGGACACTCCTATTCACATTTCATCGCTGCTTAAGTGAAGGCGCGGATCTCAAAAATATTTTTATTAGATAAGTGAATAAATATGTTTAAAAATTTGAATGTAGGGTAATCATTGTAGGTGGAAAATCAACACACCATCGTGTTTGCCTCAATGAGAAGACCAATTGTTTTTGTTTTTTCTGAGAGACGCTTCGTTATCGAGTTCGTTACAGCACATTCTTTGTATTTTTCCTTTTCTATGGCACCCAGAAAGCTGTGCTTATGATGCGAAACGCTGAAGAAATTTACTAAGTATTGCAGAAGGAACAAAGTGTTTTGGGATTCAAAGAACAGAAAATGCAAATTTGTGAATTGACGGAATCGGGGTACATATACGATAGTCTTGTATCGTGATCTTATCCCACTACTACAGGAATAATGTAAATGGAAATCTCTGAATTTTTGAAAATTAGTATTGCAAATGTTCAGCGTTTTATACTGTCGGGAAAGTAAAGATTTGCTTTGAGACTGGTGTTGTAGAGTACAGTGAATGCCGTGAACTTTTGAGTGGGAATTTTAGTGCGGAGAATAATGTTTGCTGCTTGAGAACACTTTTGTAGATTCATGTAGAAATATAATATTGCGTATCCCTTACAAATATGTGAAAACGTATGTGGTGTTGTATCACCACTAGTTTAAATCTTGAAGTCACGTTCAATTTCCAACCTGTAAATCGTCCCTAACCACTTCATTAATTATGAACGCTTTACGTGAAGGGAACTATCTGCATTCAAGTTGTCCAGTTAACACTTCAACTATTGCAAAACGTGGAGATTCCTTGTTAATTTTACATGCACACACCGTCCATTTCACAGTTTGTCAATACTGTATTTAGACTAATTGGTGAATTTGTGTTTGTCGATTTGTACAACAAATTAAATTAAATTACAATATTTACGAAACGATTTTCGTTTATATTTCTTTCACTTCACGGGAGGTATAATATTTCTAAGGGGGCATATTAACATGTATGAAGTAGGGATGAAAATCTTTATATATTCGTAATATTGACATTTTCAGTTCTGTGATTATAAAATATGTATAGTTTATCCCTGTAACGGAAGCACGTAATCTTCGTGCAACCTTCATCATATATCCCAAAACAAGGTTTAATCTCTTTTAGTTAGCCGGGCACGCCAATAAGAGTTTTTCTGTTAAAAATTAGCAGTTTTGCAGCGAACGATCTCGATATTTTCTCTTCTTATAAAGTAAGGACGAGAAGGAGAAAATCATCTCCATGTACAAAGAAAGCTATAAAACTGCTAATACATTCTGTCTCCAACAACGGCTATATTTTAGCCAATTAACCAATTTTTTTCATGAGTGTCAGATGTACTGTGTTGATGTGCGCAGTGTCCCTACTAGTTTCATCAATTTTTTTCCCTCTTCGAGAAACAAGATTGAAGAATATTTTATTCATACGTGGAAAATGTGGAAGAGTGATGACTAAAAGTAAATTTTTGCAAAAACGTAGATGATCGTTGTGATCCCAGCCTCCTATAAGAAATGTTTGGTATGTGGCTCCACAAAATTCTTCTGTAATTAGGATATTGTCAAGATTATCAGCTTCTGCTTGTCAACGAGTCAACAAGTCATGGGAATGGCTTACAAATTGTTCACTGCAAAAAGACGATGCATTTTTTTCAGAAAGTACTCATTGAATAAATTTAATTATATTTTACCCCTAGGGCGTTATTCAGCCGACAGCCGGTTACACTTTACGTCGCGATAGGACGCCTATTCGGGCATTCACTAGACACAAACACCCTTGCGGACTCCTCTCACCTGTGGTCAGCAGAACGTGAGGCATGCGACAACACATACATAAGAGACAAGGAACAAACAACCCCACCCAAGGCGGGACTCGAACCCGTGATCCTTCGGAGCGAAGTACTGTGTTAGCACAAAAACTTAGCTACCTCGGCATTCAGGTCATTGATAATTATATTTAATATTCTTGAAATATTTTAAAATAAATAAAATTATCTGCGCTGGAATAGTAAAGTGAATATAAAATTATATATATATATATATATAATATATATATATATATAAATATCCAGTTTGACTTTTTTCTAAAACATCCCTACTCGCAAGACAACTAGTCCGTATACTTGTGGCGTGACTGTCGCTGTTGCATGGTGCAAGTCCACACGTGGTCTCGTCGGGCTCCCGCGTCTCGAGCCCCGCGCCCCGCCCACGCTCCTCGCCGGCATCGGCCTTCGGACCGCGCGCACGCCCTTCCTCATAAATCTGTTTAATTGAGATTATCGAAATAAATTATGATGAGCGAGAGAATGAGATAAACGCCGCGCGGAAGCAACTATAAAAACTTGCAAAATGGCGGCGGGCCAATGCGCCGACTTTATACTGAAAACCGTTGTTTAAACTCCGCGCCGCTACGAGCGCGCCCGAGCCCCGCCGACCGGCCACCATTAAAAGAATTATTCCCGGGCGCGCCGCCTCCCCAATCACCGACGAATTCTGCTGGCCACCCACCATTACCCGCCGACCTCTCACCTCCCGCCTCGCCGCCTCCCCTCCTCCCTCCTCCCTTCCTCCCACCGCCCCCTTCTCGCTTCACGCTTCCCTCCTCCCGCCACCCACTTTCGCCGCATTTCACTGCCCACCGCTGCCCACCACGGACTCCCACACCCTGCTAGAGCTCCCTATGCGGCGGCGGCGATGGTGGAATGGTTAGCGTATCGGACTGTTATACGCAAGTTGGCGGTCGACGCAGTTTTTAAAGGCGAAAAAATCCTTCGCACGCCTTCCTTCAGAGGGGAAGTGTTAGTAGATTCTACTTGTAGATGGTACATGTTAGTAGATTTACTTGCATGTAAAAGATCCTCAAGCCTAAATGACGCCTCTAAGCAAATTTTTATCGCTTGTTTCGTCGGCCAAGAAATACATCCTTTCTCCGCTACTTGGAGAAAGGAGCGTAGCGAAATTTGCGTGGTCGAACGGAAGAGCGGGTCTGATGCCCCGAGTCTCCCAACGTAAAATGAGGCATTAATTCAATTCGATTCGATTCGATTCGATTCGACTCGACTCGACTCGACTCGATTCGATTCGATTCGATTCGATTCGATTCGATTCGATTCGATTCGATTCGATTCGATTCGATATGGATTCGATTGGATTCGATTCGATTCAATTCAATTCACCCCTTCCCACAGTCATCCGTCTCCGCGCGCCGCCTGCTGCTACTCCTCACCTGCTCTCGTCTCTGCCTGCCTCCTGCCTCCCTTCCTCCCGCCCACCGCCGCCGCGGTTACCCGCCGACTCCCACTATCACCCGCCGCTGCCCGGAACTGCCAGCTGCCTCCTGCTACCTTGCCAGTACCCGCCCCTCTCCGCCGCTGCCCGCCGCTCTCCACCCGCCGTCGCCTGCTCCTTCAAGGAGCGTCCTATGCGTCGCCGAGGGTTACCGTTCGCGCTGATTAATCTTTCGCGTCGTCCCTTCGGATAATCTCCGTTAGTTAACCAGGGTGTTAGATAATTATTAATGAGCTTAATTAGGGTTTAAAGCGTCCCCGGTGAGCGTCGCATCTGCGCTGGTATAGAGAGGGGCGGGAGTCAGAGGGAGGGGGAGAATGAGGCGCGCTGGGGAGATAGAGGGAGTGCGGGGGCGGAGAGACGCACGTAATAGTTTAAGACTGGCGTAGAGTCGTGGGTGGAAACGCAAGCACCGTTACGGCTTTTGCTTCTAGATTGAATAGATGTAGAGCTTGCAACCTTATAAAGAAACGTGCTTGAAATTATTGCCTCTCGCACTGCAACTGGTTTCCTATGTAGATACGGAAAATAGAACGTCTTATTTCGTATTCGATTGCCACTTCTGGAAAGCTGAAGGATAAATGGAAACAGTTATTACCATGCAGCGCAATTCTTTCTGATAAAGGCAGAACTGTCATACTCGTGTTTTTTATTATTTCAACCCGACTCAAAATGTAAGATTATCTTTGACGTACGAGCAGGCATTGTGTTGTGTATCTGCATCGCATGCAAATAATGCTCTTTGGCGTGGAATCCATACAACTCACCTAGAAAGAACACCACGAAGCAAAAATAATGAGCATTCAGAAGACTTATGTGCAGTATATGCTGTATCTGAATATATATCCTGTTTTTACTTTTGTCAGATTACATCTCTAACTCATATGAATGTTTACAGCTATTCTAGTTTACTAGTATGAATGTGACAAAGAAACAATAGTCTGTATCCACAGAACTATAATGATACTTCTTGCATGCGGAATATACATTCTGTTGTTAATGAGTTCTCTAATACGGGAGACCAATGGTGGGGGTACATGGTGTTCGTTAATGAGCTTAATTAGACACAAAAGCGGCCCGCATTGCGTCGTATCTGCATTGACGTTGCAACACGAAACTGCAGGCGGCGCCTGGAATGTGGGAAGTGCGCTTGGGCAGGGGGAGAGGGGCTCAGGCCAGGATGCGGCGATGTTTGACGAGCGGGGAAGCGAGGACGATGACGCTATCGATCGAAGGAGATCAGTGCGGACGAGAATGCGGGTAGGGGCGTGAGCCGAAGAATAGCGGGACGAATTGAAAACATGCGTGCGTATTAAGGCGGTGTTGACCACGCGGCCGGGCAAACAGGGAGAAATTGCGACGGGATGCAGGGAGAGGCGGCGGCGCCCAACGCTCTGAGAAGCGGCT
>BOPP01000081.1:5263089-5295330 GCA_017312745.1 Gryllus bimaculatus
GCGGAAGACGAGTGGGCGCGCTGCGTGGACGCGGCGTGAGCGCGGGGCCGCGGCGGCGGCGCCGTCCCGCGCAGTTTCACTTGCGCCGCTCGGAAATAGAGAAATCCCCAGGAAAGCCCCCCTCGAAATTGCGCGCCTGACCAGAATAACAAACGGCCGGTTATGGGCGGCACGGCCCAGGGAAAGGGCGAAGCAGCCCTCGCGAGAAGGACCGAGCAGAAGGATGTGCGGGGCGGAGGGGGCCCAATTTCTCAGAAGTATTGGGGACAAAATGGCGCAGTTACAGAAAAGGAGAGGAGCTTCTTCGCAAAGACAAGAGGTGAAGTTGTGGCAGGTGATGGGGAGAAGTATAATAGCCTAAACAATTGCGTGATTGCAAATCTATTTCTTTGCTTTTATGGTGTTCAAATGGAGGCACGTGAAACGGTTATCTGGACAAGTTTCTGTACCAGCTGTTGTCTCTTATGCTGCTTTACACAAAATCTCGATATAATGATGTATGGCAGCTGATAGAACAGATTTCGTGTGTCTTCCATCGCTATAGGAAGTGACTGGTTTAAGTATTCCGACCTAATGCCATACGAAATTCAAAGGCCTTTGTTGTCTCTGTTTCCTGAGAGTTTCTCATTGAAAGTTCTCTGCGTAGAGTTTAACATTTAAAGTTCATGGTTATAAATATATAGTTGTAGTAGTGTGTTTCCTACACTTGTGGCCATAATTGTATATTTTTTTACTTTGAATCACACAATAATATTATTTGTAAATGGCCATAGAGCTCAAATATTTTAGACTAAACTATTTCCATTTCATCTATTAGTATGCTGTCCGATACAGGGCCTGGCTATTTTGAATATTTCTTCAAGTAGTTGAAATAATTCTATCACATGGATTCATTTCCTTGACTACGTTGTAAGAAAAGACCGCACACTTTAGCCATTTATAAATTATTAAATGTTAATCAAGACATTGCCAACATGACAAGAAGATATAGTTTCCCCCGCACCCATCATGTTCACTCCATGACTCAAATAATATTATTAAAATTAGCATAAATGAAACCACTAAGTTTCTGGTAAAATAGACGCTGTGTATATACGTGTTTTCTACGTTTGGAGCTATAAATTCATCGTTTTAACCAAGTTAGCTTATTTAATCTTTGATTAAATACTTCGTTTTAATAATTTGTTTGATGAACTGACGGAGGAAACAAAATGCCTTAGCAAAAGATTTGTGTTTATTATTTATTATTTATTTAGTACTTACTGTAGAATGTTTTGCTTTACGTAATTGAAATTACAAGCCGTAATTACAATTCTCTATCATTTTATTATCATCAGTGTTGCCTGAGAGGGAGAAAATGATTTTAATAGGGAGTGAACAATCATATTCCACACTCTTCGGTTTGCACCATATTAATGCTTATTCAATAAAACACACAATAGTTTTGCCTTGCTGTCATATCCACACTAAGTTACGAACATTGAACCATTATAGTTCCAAATATTAAACTGCATTTTTGGAACTATAATGGTTCAATGTTCGTAACTTAGTGTAGATATGGCAGCACGATTTCCGTTCAGTTAACATTTACTACACTTATTTCTCCTTCCTTGAAACAGTACGCTCGTAAGGTAAGTGACTGTTCACTTATTTTGAATAAATCGTTTTTTTATAAATTGCAGTGATCGAAAAAGCAAAGAATGCGCGCGAGAATAGCGACATTTAATTGCGGCCACGAGAAATAAACCTCACTACAGCGAAGGTAATAGTGGTTTGTTTAAGTTTAGCACTCGAATAACTCACTGCTCCTTTGCTCCGTATTTGCATTAAGAACTTGAGTGACGTTGGATGTGCGTTTCCCAGTATGTTGAAATGCCGTGCATGAAGAACGGCACGGCACGGTAGCAGAGAAAATTTACGTTGGAGGGAGTCGACCGGTTTCCGCGTCTCTAAAAGTCCAGTCGATATTAATCGCTAACTCGACTTCCTAAATATATTTAGAAACCGGTTTCCTACCATCTTCGTCTTTCCTTCTGGGTCACTTGTCTCATGAAATTTTCTTAATAGGGAAGCAACGTGCGCCATTATTTTTCTTTGTGCCTACCTTTTCGTTGAAAGGAATTACCTAAAATATTTTCTGTTATATACTGTTCTTGTAAGTCTCTCTAACGATGTGGCTCGAAAGCTTTCAATAGTCCTGAGCATTTTGAACGCATTGCGTTTTAAGAGGATTATTTTTTCATGCATATTCATAAGATTCTTATCATTCGTTTCATTATTTGCGTCGATTGTTATACTTATCACGAATCTCAATATATCTCATAATATATTGAATTTTTTTAGGATTACAAACGAGCACAAATAATGTAGTGTAACTTTATTCGTATTAAAAAAGAATGAGAAGAAACAGGTTTTTAAGCCACTTCATGGAATTTGAAGAATATATTATTAGAGCATAATTAGAATAATATTGCATTTAATAATTGGTCTAAGGCTTTAAAATTGTGAGCACCGCTCAACGATTACAACACCAGAAGAAAAAAGTTAAGAATACAAAACTATATTTTGCATCATCCGCTCATTATATTTGATGTCTTCTGTTCTCTCTAGTCGTTGGTTGAAATTCAGAATTTTCCGTACCAGAGATTTAATATTCCACGCTTCGGTAAGGGAATACTAAGTGTAATTTTTCCAAACTTGTCATCTGCGTGTGTCGGGGTTTCTATCATTCTTTTTCTCTCGCAGGACGTACTTCAGGAAGCCATATATTTGTTTTATTTATTTATTTATTTATTTATTTATTTATTTATTTATTTATTTATTTATTTATTTATTTATTTCACGACAAAAACAGTTGAAAAATTAATGTGAAATTCTACGGGGAGAAGTGGATTCTATACATGTTTTCATAATTCTGTTATCTCTACCCTACGCCATATACTAGTTGAATTTCGAATACAAAAAGAAATTAGCGTTTTTGCGAGAATTGTTTACAAAATATTCGCTCCGATATAATAAAATCTATTTTTATGATTAAATCAGCTATAAATTTGGGCTCTAATACCTCGTTATATCCTTCATGAAGGAACAATTCTTCCTGTTGCACAATTGGATATGGATGGATATTCTTCTGAATATCCATCCTGATCTGGAGTAAACAGATTGAAAAAAAAATCCCGATGAACAAGACGAATGTGGTATAAAAATGGTTGATTAGTAATAGCAAACGAAACGTTTTCATCATTTTTATAGGATATTGATGAGTGATTCATTCTCTTTTACTGTCAGTACTAGGAGTAAAACATACGAAAGAAGCAGCAAGACGTTTTTGTGCATTTTATTTTTAGAAATTAAAAGAATTTGGGAGGGTTATGCAACATTGATAGGCATTTTTACAGAGTATAATGAACGTGTGTTGAACTTCTGTTTCATTTTTCCAGCTACAGGAACTGCAATTTTCTCCGGAAATGTATTTCTACGAAACACATTTCCTGAGAAATCAGAATGAGAAGACGATTAATGCTCTCCCAGTGAAAGAGATTTCATGCACCTAACGATCATCTGTGCACACGGCGTTGCCTAAGAATCAGGGGCAAATGCCAGATACATAAATGCATTGTACGCAACTCCTATACCTATTATATGCAATTATATGATTTGCATAAATTTTTTAATATGCAACTCCCCACTATCTGATCATTGACAGAAATGGTCTTTTTCGAAGTGGTGAAACAAAATGTGTTGTGTGACCTCAGCAAGTCGTTGTCCTACCATGATATTCGTACCTGGTTTTAACAAATTATTATTCTTGGTCTTGAGGTCTTGCGGAGTTAGTCATACTCAATAGATCACTGGATTTCGCATAGTCTCTGCGTATCCACATAGAAAAGTATTTATTATGTACTGCGCATGTGAGTAAACGAATATTATAGTGGCCGTTTCCTTTAGTGAAAAAATGTCAAGTGGTTTAACGAGTTCCGAATGAGGTTGAGAAAAATAAACGCAATAAATGCGTTGCCAAGAGTATGAAGATGAGCGGTGGAGTATTATGAGACTTGCATGATAAGATCTACCTCATTACAAACAGTAATGTATTCTAATTCCGCGTAAGTGGATACTCTAAATAACGAGGGCATAACGTAAAGCAGGAAATTATTCAGTAGAAATATTCTATTTGCATCAAAAATTTCATGAAGCAACTGAAAATATTAGAATGGGCGTTCTTAACCCGGTTATACAGGAATTACTGTTCCTGGAATGAAGATCATTGCATGTTGATTGCCGGTTTAAGGCCAATAGTGTCATGGAGAATATTGAAATCATGTTAAGGAGATTGTTAAGGTTAGGGATTTTGACAATGGATCAATACTCCAATAAATTGCATTTAGAATACTGTCAGCATTTGATTTTGAAAATGACTGCAACACTTACACACAATTACACCCGTCTTTCATAGATATTTCAAAAGAACAAATAGAAGAATTAACGATGTACACGATGTACAAAAAAAGTTTACTGTAACACACATCATAATCGCGAATACCTCGGAAGCGATACATCCTAGGCCTTTTAAACTAGATTTGCGTGTCTCATGGGTGCATTTTTTTAGGGTAAGTTAAGTCTGACGATGTGTTTTGGTGGACGGGTACATGTCAAATGGGGAAATGTTGAGGCACCGTTGGGGTGCAGGTGAATGGTAGATGGGAGATAGTGGGGAAATGAAGGGAGTCAGGTTGGACCCGGATGATGTTTTTAGTCAGTATTCTACAAAATACTACAATTTTGAACATTCTTTTACAATTTTGCAAATATAGTTCTTTTGGGTGCTCTCACTCCATAGAATGGGTGGACAGAAAAAATCAGAATCAGCAATCAATGTAAAATTAAATTGAAGGAAAATATCAAAATTATCTTTCACGATAAAATTAAAGGTACTATTTTATTTCCTGTACACTCTAAGTTCAACCCTCAGCAATACTGGAATAGTTTCTCACGCACAATATCGGGTTTATAAGGCTGTAAACTACATTTCGGGGAATGAGCGTTCGTATGCGGGTGCTACTGTAAATAAGTTTTCAGTTTTATTACAATTATTATTTACGAAGTCCAGAGTATTCGCACGTGTCCGGATTGTAAGAACTTACAACTTGTGCCCCTTCACTTTCCCACGCGTCTCCCCCTTCTTCACCTGCGATCGAATTGGTTTTTCATAACTTCCAAAACTATCGCCTTTCCTTAGATTCCTAATGACATAATTATGCAAAAGATTAGAAAGCTTTTAAAACATATTACTGCGTGCTACAGTAACGTTTGAAAATGTATAATAAACACTCAAATGAATGCACAAAACTATTGCAGTAATTTTGAAAGTATGTTTAAAGGTAAGGGGACTTAAAGGAGGGAAAATGGTGAAAATCGTTTAAGTTTTTTAACAATAGCCCAGCAGTCAAAAAATCTAAAAAATGTTGACACCAATTTGTGCTTTGGGAGAAACTTAAGAAATTTTTCCAAAGTTTTAAAACACAGAAAAATATTTTTTGTAATTTTTTTCAAAAATAATTTTATGCGTTTGAGTTCTGTAGTGAAAAATATTAAAAAAAATATTTATAAAAATGTGAGTTATTTTTTTTATTTTTCATATTTCTTAAATCAAACAAAATGGTGTTAAGTTGAAAAAAATTAAAATAAAAAAACACGTTTTTGGCTGTAGAGGGGTGTGGGTGGGGGACGGGAGCTAAGAAACCTTCCAAAACAATTATTTTTATGTTGTAGTGTGACTACTCATATGTCGTTTGGTTTAGGGGAACTTTTTATCATATTATATCTTTCAACCAATCCCAGACGTGTATCAGAAAAAAAATACAGAATTTCCCTCCGATGTTATTTACGAATTTGTTTCTCTTTAAAAAAGTTAAAACGTTTACTCTGTGAGTACGTACACTGCACCATTTTGAGAAATAAACAAATTCGTCGTTACGCGGATCCTTGGTTCATCTGTTATTTCGAAACCACTCGTGGTATTGCGAAAATTCTGCAAACAAACCATCGAAAAAGGAAAAAAACCTCACATACATACCTCACTTAATTAGTAACTCGAAAAAAAAGAGATAAGTAATATTTGCACAGGTGACTGGAGAATAATTTGATACAAAAGCTTCACATTGGCGGGACGATGGCAACGCCTCTTTCTTTAATTCAAGCCCTCCTAGAATTGACCTTGAAGTATTGTTTTTTTTCCGATGGCAATTGAGGCTACCCGGGAGCCAGAAAAACAAAAACCCTGTGATGTGACAAATCGCAATGCAACCTCATCATTGATATATACGAGGAAGACACTTCGTGTTTCATTTTTAAATGTACCGCTTGCTAATCATTTTATATTAATATTTATTCTTAAATAACATGCTTCTTACAAGAAGCTCGATGGGAAAAATTCCTTAGCCAACAGAAATTATCCAATGAGGTAGGAACAGGAAATATTAAGGTTTAAAGGATATGGTTACAATCTCAATATTATTCATAAGATTTCCTTCCATCGCTGACGTATATAAGTAACATCAAGTCTTTGAGATATGCTCACTTTTCTCACTCAAGCTGTTTCGTAAGCTTCTTGCGCTGAAGACTGAACGTCTGTAAAGCTGTACAAGTGGCAGTAATACATCCATTTATTCGTCTAGCTAGTTTTAATCCTCCTATTAACATTCTCCTTTATTTAAAAGTGCAAGAGATTTCTTACAAGGAGAAACAAAAAATTTCTTCCAAAACGTCGAGTAAAGACAGTTACAAATCTTGGAGCGAGGGAGAAAGTGCGGTATAGGCAGACATCCAGGTAATTCTAAGATATTTAAGATTTTTTCTTTTCTATGCAATTTTTCACTTGCTAAATTTTCATAAATATATCACTTTTGAATGAAGATCGATTCCCACACATTTAATATTAAATTAAAGACTTTTTATTTATTGTTCTCTCGGTTTTTCAATATTTGTAATTAAAATAAATAGGAAATAGTGGCACTTGCATAGGTAGTAGACATATATTTAATGTTTTCTTTCTCTAATCCAACTAGAAAAAACTCAGAAAAGGCTAATGTTAGATACGTTTCGTCTGCTGATTTACAGACCAAATCGATGCTACAAAAACTATAAGGGTTCATTTGAAGTGGAAAACACACACACGACAAAAAGCATGAAATGTATATTTACTGTTTTTTTCTTCTTTTCATGTAGATACACTGTATAAAAACTTCTCGAAATTAAAAAAGATGAGATTAATAAAACGGCAAATGGGAAGAGAGGAGATAAGGATTATTAAGTTAAAGGAGATAGACGGTAAGAGAAGACCATTGGAATAGACGCGACGTACTATATCGATTTCCTTTTGTTTCCTAGTTCTACAAATAAATATATTCTTAAGACGCTATTCCACCATGTTGCCAAATATCGTGTTCAAAAATTGCACTTCGCCTGTATTAAACGGTGTCTGAAAACCGTTGAATACCATCTCGAACTATAAGACTGAATGTGAATACATTCTCTACCTGAAATGGGTTTCTTGGACAAAGCTTTCTTTCAAAGTAAGCTCTGCATATATACAATTTATTGAATAAAAATGGAGTTACCGTGTTAGGGATACAGCTCTTATTTCACCCGACGTCTTCTGCGACCAATTGGCGCGTTATGAAATACCAAACTTTAGTCAATTGTGACATTCCGAAGACATTTATTTCATGGGGGCATATCGCGAAAACGACTTGACTGATGTCCTTGCTACGTCTTGTTTCTGACTTTGATGGAACCTTCCTCTCTCCCAGGAAACTGCATTTTTCCGATTTTACTTTCCTAGGCTCTGTTTTTAATTATAATTAACGTGTCTCTTTTAGCGTTATTTTCTTTGGATTTTGATTACGTTATTATAGAATAATACAACAGACTCTTTGTGTTTAGATATTCCCATCCACATAAAACCGCAGATGTGTTGAATGATACTCACGACGTATGTTCACATGGACAAATTTTCAAGGAATTGCAAGACCGCCAAATAGTTCTCCACCTGAGCAAAATCGCGTTTATTTTTATAACATTCGCTTGTCCAGACTTGTCAAATGTCCAGAGAACATTGTAGTGAAATAATGTTTTCCTAATATTATATAAATCAGTTCTTTGAAGTTAATTTGTCATATTATTCTATACATTTTTTTCGATCTTAACATTCAATGCAGAATTATCACTTTCATTTCTAGTATCGATAGCCAGCAACAGAACGTCTGCTCCCTCTCGTAGCCCAAGCAATTACACAAGATGTGGCAAATGAAAAAAAATCATCATTAAGGGATCAGTAACTGTCAAAAAAGGCTCTTATTAATCATATGTAAGAGTAGAATCCAGCTCTACGGGTGTGGCATTGAGAAGGACAAAACTCATTCTATTGTCGATCTTTCTCGCTGGCTGCTTTACAGTCTCGGAGAGCGCGCGCCTCTTATCTCCCGGTGAAATCTATACGTACGTACGTTCCTGTCAAGGATGAGATCTGTCAAGACCGCTCACCGTTCATTGCTCATTGTTCTTAGCAGTATCGGCGGAACATGCTCGATGCTTAGTTTGTTTCGTTCGTGTTGAGCTCTCTTATAAAGAATAAAATAATTTCACACAGTATTTTAATTAATTTCAATAATAACCTAGCAATATTATAAAAGCACTTACTTTCTCAAATCATCTGTAATGGCCACACAAAATTTCGCTAAAAATTCTCAAATTTTGAAAACAAAAATTATCAATAACTATTACTTTTGAAGAACGTATTTCATTGAGAAAAAAATCGCACTCGGCCACATTAACTTGTAGAAAGGCACCAATAAAAATTTTAACGTTTAAAATTTTCAAAAATACAGAGATTTTAACAAAAAATGGACGATGGACGGAAAGACGTTTTGCCATTTGATATGAAGGACCCACAAAATGTGGTTTTGGACTACTCAACCAATTACAACATACAGCAACAAAACAGCCTTTTGGGATATCAGGGATCCATAATTCACAAGAGTCTAATAAATAATCCGTTTAAGATATTTAATAGAAGCGTTTGAGCAATAAATGGAGTCGAGAGATCCGTTGATACCTCCAGCTTTCGTTATCCATCATCGTCTTTCCGTCCGCAGCCGCGGAGAGCTCCCCCATATCAGGACAAGTATCCGTGTCGTTCATTCCCGATAATGGCAAAGCGGATCTAGCATTCTCGCACTTTGCGGTCTCAGTGCGCTGCGCTCGGCACCGAGAACGATCGGAACATAGTGCCTTTTGTATCTGGCTCTAGAATGGATCCTAGTTTTGAAACATTCTATGTAAATTGGAGTCTTAGTATTGGGATCTCGATATCCTTAAAATCTTTAGCGAGACTATACCACTCGTGAAATTAAAACCAATAATGTCTATGTCTCAATCAAGACGGTGTATCTCAAAAATTTTATCGTTTTTTATCTCTGATTTTCGTATATTGTGACTCATCTATCTTAGGAGGCGGTATACATCGAACGCTATATCAATGTCCAAGAAACAGCGTATGTATGATAATATTACCTCTTTGATTTTAACATAGCTTTCAGTTATTTTCAGTATTTGGTGCATTATGGAACTCTGTGGAATAGTTCTATTAAACACCACTCATATTTTGGAAATTCTCAGATTATTCTCTCGCTTCGCGAGTCGGGGATTTATCGACAATTTCCAAAGTACTCGTGGCCTACGATAATTTAACTTCTCTCTCTCTCTCTCTCTCTCTCTCTCTCTCTCTAATCTCTTTCAGGCTCAAGTGAAAAAAACTGAATTTTCACATGTTCTTTTGATGCATGGAGATAAGAAAATAGTCTTCAAACACAGTGTGCTTCGTTTTCAACCTTGCGTATCCTCAGAAAGAAGTGAAATTCAGTGTATAAAGAATCCTCCCAATCTGAGATTCTCGGCACGCAGGTGAGCGGCGTGTGTCCGAATCCAGTCGGGACGGGACGGACAGGCGGCGGACGGCTCCTTCGTCTTCAGCTACGTGAGCCGCGGGGCTGTGGGAGGGCAACGGACGAGCCAGCTAGTAAGAGAAAGGCAAAAGCCTTTTGGCCAGTGCTCTTTCTATACAATCAGAGATTATACTCAGCATAAAAACATTATTTTAATAATGATACATAATGTATTAGTTTACATTTCTATTCTATAATTTTAAAATGACTTAATATTCCTACTATAATAAATAATGTACTTCAGGGCTTACGGTCCCTATCTCGATTATGTTTTTGTCCAGTTACACTGATCTATTGAGCAAATGCTGAGATGGTCTCTTGTTTTGCTTCTGGGCAAAGGCTTTATTATGTGCACGATTTGTTGAGCTTTTGTTACGCTGGTTGAGGAGCTGGTATGGTCTGCTGTGTTGTTGGAAATGCTAAAAAAATCAAACCTGTTGTTCTTTTACGAATGCAAATACGTTTTCTGTATCTCGGAAGCAAAAATGTCAAATTTACACATGTTTTGAATCTCTTTGATGGGTATGCATCATTCAACCACTTATTGTTGAAGGGTGGGGAGAAGATTCTGGAACACAGGCGAACGTGCGCGAATTAAACTTCTCCCTTACACCTCAGATGCTTCTTACTGCTTATCATCGTCTATAGCTTATCCCAGGTAGCTGGGATCGGCTTTTTCGGATCGCTTACTTCTGTACATTATGATTTGACTGTGATTATTTCAAGCGTCTGTCTACCTCATGAACGAAACTTCAACCCTCAACCAGATAAAACAAACTTTTTAAATTAATTTTTGATTTTGACTATTATTATTATTATTACAAGCGGCTGTCAGCCTTACGCCAACCCCCAATCCGGAGGATAAACTTCATGATTTCCCGAAGTTAACGAAAACTTCATGATTTCCCGAAATCGGCTTCCTAACGACGATTTTGTGACCTTTTCAGTAGAACCATCCCAGCATTCGTCTACATGACTGAAGGAAACCACAAGAAACCACTGTCAGGGTGTGTGACAGGGGGATCAAACACGGGCCTCCCGACTGCGAAGACGTCGATTACGTCCTGATCCACTTCGCTCAGTTCAGATTCTTTTTGCTGTTCTTTGACGAAAAGAAAACAAATCAAATCAAAAGAACGAGAGGATGGGGGAGAAGAGGGATGTGACTAGGGACGAAACAAGCGAGCCTCTGTGCAAACTAAAAATGTTAAAGCCTTATCAGATTTCTACTTTCTCGCCCTTAATAAGGCACCTCTTAAGAAAAGAAACTTGTGTGTTTTCTAAATCTTTCAGTTTGTGAAGGTTCGATTTCGGTAGAAGAAATGGGACTTAATATCACTTTGATTGCAATGACTGTCAACTGACATCTCTAAAGACTTCTCCAAAAGAGTGTCATGGGCCACTTACCCAGTGACATACCGCCTCCCCGTAGCACTTGGCACAACCCTTACTTTTAAAGCCAGCGTGTGCTGCTCTGGGGGCAATGTTCTCGAACTCTAGAATGCTAGATACCTTGCCAGCGACCTTAATATGCCTCATCTACGAGTACAGTATTATGTTATTATTGCTAGCTCTGTACTTTAGAAACGCTATTAGTGAAAGGGTCAGTGACGCAGACGTGAGGTTAAATTGTTAATACCTGTGAACGTTTCTGTAGAACTGTTGAAAAGTTGTCATGAAACTGTAGGTAAGTGAGGAAGTGGGAGAAGTAGATTGTGAAGGAAGAAACTTCGTTCATTCTGCACATGTGGAAGTTAATTAATCTTGTTATTAAAGTGATTTAGTTCAACAACGGCGAATTAACAGGTAGGGATATATCACCCCTTGTTCTCGCATATGACTCATCCCAATAATTTCCCGTCCCACGTCGTTGGACGACAAGTCTACCTCACGAAAAAAGTGGGAGCAATCCAGATTCATTTTAAAACCAGAAAAACCACTCATACCACTACCCACCTTCATCCTACACCACAGAAGGATCAAAGAATATTTGAGAATTCTGTGTGCAGACGAATTATTTATTATAGTAATACTATTCGGCAATTTCGGGAGATATAAACTACATTTTATGGTGTATACTTTCAAAAGTACGTTATTTGTTCGTTTCCTAGTTGCTTTCCAACTAGATCTACAGCCATGTATGAGTTGCAAAGATTTAGAAGTCAGCAAAGTTGCCATCAGTCAACACGAGGTGTTCAGGCAGGTGAAGAAATTATGGTGACGATGAATAGCAGATATATGATAAAAAGTGTTCAGGCTGCTGGTGGAAAGTTTCTAAGTCGAGAGAGAGAGAGAGAGAGAGAGAGAGAGAGAGAAAGAGGAAGAGAGAGAGAGAAGAGAGAAAGAGAGGAAGAGAGAAAGAGAGAAAGAGAGAAAAGAGAAAAAGAGAAAGAGAGAAAGAAGAGAAATGAGAAAAAGAGAGAAAGAGAGAGGAGAGACAGAGGAGAGAGAGACGAGAGAGAGACGGAGAGAGAGGAACGAGGAGAGAGACAGAGAGAGAGAGAGAGAGAGAGAGAGAGAGAGAGAGAGAGAGGAAGAGAGAGAGAAGGTGTGCAGTTTCTAGTTTGACTGTGTCAGTCGTCAGTTTCTATTGACGCCAAAGTGCACCACTGGTGGGAAATGGCTGATTGGCGAAATACCCGCTAGCGTAGGGCGTAGCGTAGGGAAATACCCGCGCTACGGTAGGTTGGCGCAGGATCTCATGATCCAGCAGAACAAAGAACGTTCACTGCTACCTCCCGGGAGAAACATTTACTACACTTATGGGGCTAATAACTTTAGTAATTGACGCGCCCGGAATCACTAATCAATCAAACAATCACCGTTATCGCCAAACATAACCTCACTATACAACAGTTAATGCTTCGCTATGCATTTTTGAGATGGCGACGAGCATCCGGATCCATGTACATAAAAAAACAATAATCTGGGCTACACATATTTGAAACGCATTTTTTTACCAATATAATTTTTGCGAACACGAAAGACGCCACACATTCTGACAAACACGTTACTTTAGAAAACATCCTGTGTCTGATATCAATTTTATGAAGTCTGATATGAACCGTTGATCGTTATTTATATTGCTTTAGTCACACCGTCTGGTTATTGTGCAATTTAACCGGGCATTAGTAACGTTATTTATTTGCTTTATTTGAAAATACAAAACACGTGGGAATAACCCCTTTTGTACTTATGTGTCACAAATTTTTACACTAAGAATCTAACGCCATGCGGCAAATATACATGTTTGCTTTATTGCTTAATTCCTTATGGTATTAGTAAACACATCAACATGATCTTTGTAATAAGAAACGAACTTATTAATTATACTGATCATTTTATTAATATTTTGAGCTTGATTCATATCTATTATTTGTAACTGACATGTAAAATGGTCTATACGCCTGCGAAACATGAGAAAAACAAACAGCGAAATACGTGAATGAATGTAAGGGCATCACACTCCTCTAGGCCTTGAAAAAAAAGCAACAATAAACATTGTAAAATGCCGCCGCTGAGCGAAGCTTTGAATTGAAACTTCTCGTGAAGGTACTGCCTGCTGATTCGTCTTGAAGGATGTAAACCAGATTCCTTAAATTCAATGTACTTTAAAAACCTACGCTGGCATTTTCCCAATGTATTAATTTAACCATCTTATCCATTATCCTTATCAAGAATGCATATTTCTACTTCGATCGCAAAAATTATGCCCGTAATATTAATACAGAATTTAATTATCTCCCTATTCGAATAATAGAGCTTACATTTTTATTTCCAGCATTGACTAATTAGTCTACATCTGGTTCGAATGTTAACTTTCTATGAAAACTAACTTCCATTCACTACCAGACGTAGTTCGGTCCTTCTCCCCGCCCCGAGGGAGAGGGCGGAGGGGCAGTGGGCGGGCGCGAGGCGGCCGAGCGAGGAGGCGGTCAGGCAGCGCAGCGGGCGGGCGGGCAGCGGCGGCGTCCGCGGCCGAAGCGTCACGGTGCGTGGCAGGTCCGGCCCCGCGCGCCGAGCGGCCCGGCGCGTAGAGTCGACGGCGGCGGCGGCGGCGGGAAACCAAGACGAAATAAAAGGCCGCCGCTCGCCGCGGCACAGCGCCGAGTGGTCCACCGACGAGGGTTCAGCAGCGGAGAGGAGCGAACAGGGCCTGGCAACTCTCCGTCAAAACCGGGGACAAAGCTGGAGCGTGCTACGATAGGAGGTGCTAGTGTCGCCGGATGCAGTTTGCTCGGTAGGTTAGGGTCGCAGGTTAGGCTCGCCAACTTTCCCTCATACAAATTGGCTAATTTGTGAGAAATACGAAAAGTGTCTTCTAAATGTTCAATTATACATAATGTATACACATAATAAACCTCTAGAGAAAGCGTGAACTTCAACGCTATTTTTTGTATCATTTTGAACTTGCTAGCGTCTCAGGAACTCACGCAGCAGCCACGCACGTTTTAAGAGTCGTTTGCAGCAGCTCGTATTTTAGTTCCTGTAAGAAGGTGCTACAAGAGAGCACGCCACTGTATTGGTTTCCACCATGTTATATGGGAGTTGAAAGGCCCTGGGAGAAAACCCGCATCATGCCGCTCTCCTCCGTAGCGTTATCGAGTGGTGAAGTGTGTGTTGCATTATTTTTATACGGCCTATAATGCTTGGGATCGGCGCGGTTTCAAACCGGGAAACGTGTCTCAGGGCATCAACTGGTGCCGTTGCAGTACCTGGGCGGTCCTAGGTTCGAGTCCTGACGATGGTAATCCTTTCGACAATAGCTAGATAGCTCTGTCAAATGCAGTCGCTGTATGGGAGAGAATTCTAGCGGCAGGCTGTTCTGATCGGTAGTTCTCTCTAGTTTCTCCGGTCTCCTAACCCTGAGAACGCCGGAGCAGTATCCTAACAAACGGGCCACGGACCGCACGCGTTTTTTTGTTTGTTAAGGTCGAAGTCATTAGCGACCATCGCGATTTTTTCTTCTTCCTCGTCCTATCCTTACCCATAACTTACACTCACTTTCAGGTACATGCACTACAGTATCCCATCTGCCGAGAGGCCGGTCTGGAGCTTAGAGCTTGTCCCTGTTGGGCGGTGCCCCGCATGGGGGGAGATACCTGTTTGGGTATCCCCTCTAGCCGATGGGAGGTCGGCGCCGCTTCTCGCCTTCCAGCAGGGGAAGATAATCGCCAACTCCAGAGGGGAAACAAAAAACGCGCTTTGTTACAAATAGTCGTATAGAACGACGCATAACTGCAACGGATCCCTATTAAAACCATTTATTAAATTCATTTTTCACGAAAGGTGGAAGAGTCGCGTTTTGAAGCTAGACTCCTCATTTGTTGTATGTAACAATAATGTGATATGCAAGCACACGTCTCTCGTAAGGGCGGACAGCACGTTTAACACGAAAGAATATTTGTAGTTGCAAGTTAATACAATTATTGCACTCTTAAGAAAACGCTAACACGAAAAGTACATCATATCGATAGAAAATATTCAACTGCACTCTCAAGAGACAATTTCAATTATAATTGGTATATTTCAATTTAATGGAGCATTTGTTTGCTTGGAAGAGGAAATAGGGTATAATATCGCCCTGAGGGTAGAAAGTGACAACTGACTTCTCCAAAAGACTGTCAAGCGCTAGTTACCATTGGGGTACCGCCACCCCGGAACGCTTTGTACAATCCTTACGCCAGTGATGTCAAGATCGGTGCAACCAACACGAGTCCATGGCACGGGTAGACGAAATCACTCCTCCATGCAGTTGATCCCCTCGCCACAAGAGAGCAATAGGTAGTCAAAATCGCCGTGAACGATTTTTCACTTTACACATAAAATACGATTAGGCGGGATTTAAATAAATAAATTTAAAAATGTATATTGTTATTTTTACATTTAATTTTCTGGGTATATCCTCTTTCTTTCATGCGATTCCACCAAGTTGGAAAACGGACGGGTTACTACAAATAGTTTCCTTTCCCGACGCTAGTTGCGCAGGGAAGCTGGTGGAATGCCACGGTAACAAGAAGCGTGCCACTGCCACCAGTAGGGGACCTTGACATCACTGGGTTAATCAAAATCCATTTACTCCGGATGCAGTGCCCGCGACCCCTAGAAAGCTAGTTACCTCCCCGCGACCTTGTCACGCCTGATCTATGGAGTCCCCTCTGGGCAGTGGTCCCCTGAACCCTACGCCCCAGAGCGTGAAGGACGTTCCAGCGAAGATACCCACCAGAGGCGCGCTAAACAGAACATCCATACTGCCTGCACGTGGAAACACGCGTTTACTGTGTCAAATTAAAGACAGAGGGGTGGTATTTTGAATTACGTGGTGGGATGGATGACTCGCGGTTCCAGAACCTGTCTTACAAGAAGGTTCAAGACAATATGGAGGACTATTATTAATTTTACATTCTCTCCTATAATGCACTTATCAAGTAAAGAGGAAGTATTGTAATGTCGCTGCAAAAATCAGTGGGCTTTCGTAACAAAACCGCGTATTGTGGAGCTGTTATCTAAAAACTGCATAAATCTCGTTCCTGTACGAATTAACTTATTTCCCCAGCACCTTTTTTAGTCAGATTCCTGGCGGGCTTTCGTCAGTGTGGCTCATATGACGGGAAAAATAAGTAAACGGTCAAACGTCTGTCCGTCCGACCGTCCGTCCGACCGTCCGTCCGACTGTGGTCAACGCTAGCGCCTAAACCGCTCTGTCAATTTTCTTTAAAATCTATATTCCCCGATTGATCTGGCCTAACTCGAGGCCCTGAAAATTGGAAACATATTTTGATTTTGGGGGGAATTTTACATAAATCCTTAGCATTTAGAAACATTTCTCAAAAGTGCCCCTTAATTTTTTGATTATACTTTATCCTCGAATAGCGTAAAAAAGCTTTAAAAACAGCTCATATAGAATTTTTGATGAAATCTGTTAATTTTCGAAAATTGCAAAAGTTACAAATGACGCCATATAGTGTGTAGAGTTGTAGAATCTCTTTTCATAGAGATGTTTAATTTGAAATTATTGTAATTATTTTCTAGTAATATAAATCATTTCATGTTATATTTTTATCACAAAGCACTAATTACTTATAAAAATTACATAATTTAGCTGCTGGGGTTCATTTACCCTTAATTTGACGCGGCAGCATTTTTACGCCTATTGCTTCGTTTGATTCTGTCTCGGCATTCCGCGAAGTGCTACTGTTGAGCGCGCACTATGAAAGATGCCACTTTGCCTTACGCCACTTTGCCTTATGCCACTTTGCCTGAGGATGTAAGTGACCCAGAATTATCCAAATATGGAATAAGTCAGTATTTTAGTGATTTATTCCACTCTATCTTTCAGCAGCTCAATTTTCATTTGCCACATTCAACATTTACAGTTCCAAGGGGATATGTACCGCCCAGGTTCCCCTTCGTACATTGCAAAATTTATACTCTTCGAAATATTATTTTTTCTCTGTTCATTTTATTTCGTTTGAAAGTATCATGATTTGAACTACTTTTATGACTTCTCTCCTCAAATTCTTCTATATAACTTTTAACTTCAGGATGAAAAAGTAGTATTCTTATTGTTCCGGTTTAATTTGATTTCAGGAAAGGAACTACTTTAGTTATTTCGAGATTCATCGAAACATGTATTTCCACAGGGAGAAATGTTAGGAGATTCTGCAACAAAAAATGTAGGTAAAGGAGAAAATAAGTAAATGCGTAAGCGAAAGCTTTCTAATATTGTGGAGATGTACGCACTCAATGACAATCTTTACTTTTGTAACAGAAAATTCAATCAATATATGCTTGGAATGTACAACCTTACTCCATTGTTATGTGGTAGTAATATGATGAATGTTTTTCTGAACTGACATGTGTGGGGCTGCCTTGCAAGTGTATTATACTGAGTGATATTACATTCTGTATACAATTTTTTAATAAAAAATATATAAAAATAATTAATAAATAATTATTAAATTATTTTGAGATGCATTTGCGACAGTCCTTTCTATTGCAATGTGAATATTTTTTCTGAATATATTCCAGGCCTAGTAACGATTCCAAAAATATTGAAACTAGCCGCATAAATGAATTATTTTCTTAACTGCCAAAACCATCTATTGAACGTTCCTACGAGATAGGGCGTATTTTTTATATTACATTTTCACTACCATTCATATACCTTGAGAGAACATGGGAAACTCAAACATCCGTTCAATTTAACCCACTCGTTTACAGTAAGTCGGAGACCACAGAAGACGTACTGTGGCTCGAAACATCGTAATTTCCTGCAATTTGGCACGCGGACAGTAGCACTTCTTGTTACGCAGCTCCCCAATGGCACTCAATCTCCGAGATCCCTCCCTGCTATCCGTACAGGACAGCTCTCCAAGACAGCTGTCACCGGCCTCCCTTAACTTCTTCTTGATCTTCCAGGCGGCGGTGCTTTCCACGCGTCGGCGCGGCGGTGCCATCGGAAATTGAGTTTGGCCTCCTTTTTCTTGCGAGGAACGGGGGTTGCGGAACGTTCATATGTTGCGGAAATACTTTCTTGTGGCGACTTCCACTCCCAATCACTTCTTCTGGGGAATTCTCATCCTCTCTTTTTCCTTCTTGGAGAAGCATTCAATTAACTTTTCATACTATTTCCAATATTTTCAGGCGGGATTTAACGCCATTTTCCAAAATCTTATTTTCAGGCAAATGTAGGACGAGCAGGATTTTTTTCACGATTAAGCCCTATTAACGCTTATAACGCTTCTGTTTTATAAAATGAGAGGTGTAAAATAGTTTCCACAAGTAAGAATTACAGTACTAACACTTAATACTTTAATAAGTTAATAGATTTTAGTATTCGAATATTTTTTCAATGGTTTCCAAGCTTCATTAAGAATAATGATTCTGATAATGATAATCGTAAATCATAATCTCTCTCATAATAATTGCTCTCATTGTTAAGATTGAACCTATCTAAAATTGTGTATTTAACTGACATCCAGAATAATTATATTTAGTGTAGTGTAAATCTTCAGTGATTTTCTGCGGAAATTACGTTACATAACGTCTCCTCAAACTAAGCTTTCAATAAATGGAATTAAGCTTATACAGGTCCGCCAGAAAGACCTCCCATATTTCAAAGGCCAGTTACAAACAAACAAGAAAGTTAGAGAAAAATACTTTTATTTGTGAACAACAAATACTGTGCCATTTTCATTTTTTTGGTACTAAAAATTGTTCTGTAAATGGCGTCCTCCGTCCTTCATTAACAGAGCCTTTCTCGGACGTTGCCTACAGTTCTTTGTGTCATTTCCGATGGAATGGCATCTAATGCTTTGGGAGAGTGGCTGCTTGAGTGTTTGCAGGGTCGTTGGTTGATGTTTCTACACTTGGATATTTAAATGCCTCCAAAGAAAAAATCACAAGGAGATAAATCGGGTGACCTTCAGGGTCAGGTGATGTCTCTTCGCAAAGACAGAAGACTCCAAGAAACATCTCCCACAACATTGCAACACAACGCCGCTAAGTGTGAGCTGCGGCTCCGTCGTGTTGGAACCAGAGGTTTCCGGTACAGGCTTCGTCAATGTATCAACAATGAAAGACGCCATTTACTGGACATAATTTTTAAAATAAAGTAATGTAAAATGTTATAGAATGAATTTGTGGTTCACAAATAACAGTATTTTTTCTGTATTTTCCTTTGCTTATTTGTATCGACCTTCTGAAATAAGGGAATTTGATTTTCCTGGATCTTGAATTTACATTCTGAATTTTACATTACTTTTATACAAATTCCACACACGTTACACTTTCATTTTTTACTTAAAGGTATTTAAGTATTTAGACTGATTAATTGTACCACTTAATGTTCCTTAAATAACAATCCTAAGGTTGTAATTAAGAGTTTAAAATATTTATAAAACAGTGTAGAAATTAATGTCATATAAAATAAACCTGCAAGAGCTTATGGTTAAATCGAGAGGCTAAATGGCATATTGCAATTAAATCAAAAAGATGAATAAAAAGGTAAAATTCTGCAAGATGCATATATGATAAACGAAAATTACAAAATAATAAATTATATCCATCCTTAATAAATCAGTGCATTGTGGATAGAATAACACTTCCCTATTCATAGTCAGAAGAAATGTTTTCGACTAGTGTTGCAATTGTTGATGGCGATGACGATTGCCTGTGTCGGTGACGATTTTGGGCTCCTTTCATTTCGCTCTCAGACTTTAGCAGCTAGTTGAACACCCCTTTCGAGAGATCACGACTTGTATTCGTTCATCTGTCGGCCACATCTCTCTTCTGGCCGTCTGTTTCTCGTCTGTCTATCTGTCCGTCCTCCTACCATCGTCTGAATGGATGAGTCAGTGTTGATGAAATTTTATATACCAATGCTTTGACGACGGTCAAGGCTTTTGCATCGTATTTCTAGCACAGTGAGAAGCTTCTAGCGGATTCCTCCTTTCATTTTTGTATTCCATAGATTCTTTCAAAGAAGAACCACCACATTTTCCTTTTTTCTGTATCATCACTCATTTCGCAATTATTAGGTGAAGCCATGTACCAGAAATATCAATTAAGAAGCTCGGTCGCCATCACCATTTCATAATTGTGGCGAAAGATGAAGAATTTGTATTGAAGATTTGATCAAATTAATAAACTAATACGCTTTATCGAATACTTGTCCCTCTGGTTGTCGATGACGGCAAAGATAATGAAATGCGCTCAATCAACAAAATGAAGTTCGCGTTGTCAGGCACGGTCAATTTTTACGAGGTACTTCAACGTCAATAAAATGGTATTATTAAAAATGGATAGGAATCTACCCGACCTGTATGTATTGCATTACCGCACCTATCATTGGTTCTAGGAATAATTTATAACAATAATTTCTTCCAGAAACTAGTTGATGGTCTCACACCGATGATATTTGCGGAGAATAAATTAGTTATCGGATATATTCACAAATTATTAAAAAATAATGGAAAGAACCAGCCGCTTTTCTTGTTAATTTGATTTAAACGGGATAGAAGAAAACGGTTACAATTTTTGGTTTCAAAAACTATACGTCACAAAAACCAAAAACCACAATGCAAAGATCACTTGAAACATCTCAGGCAATTTTCTAATTTTTTGTGGATCTGTGTTTCGCACTTATGTTTATAGCAGAAAACTTCAAAGGATGTTGGGAAGAAACGAAGGTGTTTCACAGTTACATGACAGTTTTCTATTCCTGGTGCGGCTGCATGAAACTTTCGCCTGCTTGCTGTAACTTCGCCTACAGTACTTTCTTAACCTTGGCGTGTCGTAGGCGGAAGAATTTCGCCCGGGAACCCGGGTTCCACCCTTTTTGTCAGCGGCTTCCTTATTTGCGGCGTTGACCGAGCGAAGTGGCTGAGGGCTGACTTTGTATTTGGGAGGCTCGGGTTCATTACCCGTGCCGGCTATCCATGCCGGTGTTTTCGTGGTTTTCCTCGGTCATCCTGGTGAATACTGGGATGGTTCTACTGAAGTGCCTTGACCGCGAAACAGGCGTCGCTAGCCGAATTTGTCAACTACTTGAAACCACGAAGGTTAAACGATTTCGAGGCATCACGGGTTCGTGGTAGAGATGGGCTTAACAGATTTTCGTCAAAAACTGGTATAGCAAAAGAGTCGACCCGTAATAACAGTTGAAATTAACACGTCCATGATCATCAAACTAACACGTCCGACTGTGGCCGAGTTAAACCAGGCAAAACGAATAATGTTGGTAGCACCGTGAAGCTTGTGCAGCTTCCTTCCAGCGCTTGCATTCACTATTTCCCCAAACATGTTTGGGCACAGAAACAGCCGTTATGAACTGCCAAAGAAGAATAGTAATTGATATGATGAGTAGCAAATGTGTATAGAATGTTACTTAAATGACAGTGATACCTGATTCGGGTTCAGATTCCAAATATTCTTTCAATTATGCACCTCGTGCATTGTGAAGTGACGAGTGCCTAAAATAATGACGAGGAAATGTGCATTTGCTTACTTACATCTAAAGTGATAATGACGGTTGAATATCAAATATTATAATGCGAGTTATTTGACCGTACCTCATTTTATTTTATAGGACTTACGAAAATATTAGGGTGAAATCTTGCACTAGTTCGGGTTTGGCCCAGTAGATTGCAATACGTATTAGGTATTTCAACCAATAACAGCCAATAACATGATAAACGAAATAACTGTTATTTATGTAACTGTTAGTTACGACACGTTTACAGTTTAGCTGAGACGGGCACAACCCTAGTTCCTGGTTGGATGATCGACTAGGAACACTGGGATCAAATGGGCCGGGCCTATTGCCCTTAACGGGATTATAATGGCTAACAAATACAAACACGGCGCCGGAGCAGTAGCTTGGCCCGGCGGCATCTAATACATCCGAACCGGGCACGGGGAAGGGCAGGGCAGGGGCGTGGGCATTGGGCACGAGGACGGCGGCGGTCAGCGAGGCGGTCGCACGGAGCTCATGCTTCTCGGAAGGTCGTGTCAGCGACTGCCGTCCTTGCCACACACGCACACACACACACACACACACACACACACAGGCTGAGGTGGTTTAGGGTAACAACTGATATGATTGCAGGGGTCCCATGGTTCAAGTCCAGACGGTGGCAGGATTTTCGACACTAGCTACATAGCTAGGTTGAGTTCCGTCAGTCTGGAGGCGAGTTCTAGGGACCGGCTGCTCTGATCGGCACTTTTCGGGGGTTTCCCCTGTCAATGCCAGGCGAATACCGCAGGAGTACTCTAACAAATAGGGCCACGGCCTGCGCGCGATCTTTCTTTCCCCTTCCTAATCATAGCTTCACCTCTTGCTTACACACATTTACCCTTACACGCATTACACTGCCACACTTGTCGGAAAACTTTCCCAGAGAGGGGTTTGACCCGTTTGAAGGAGAAACCTGGATGAAACATCCATGCACGCCGACCTGTAGGTTAGCGAAAGATATCGCCGTCCAGTGGGGAAAGGACACGGCCACTTCCCGCGATAAAGCAAGAACTACACTAATGAGACTAATGGCGCGCCCGGAAACACGAATCGTCAATCGCCATCGCCTTTTGAACTGACGATCCCGCAACTACTCCGGTACAGACTTCGAGAAGTGCGCGCTGCAGTCGGTCGACGCCACTGACATGAATCACAAGCCAACTTACTTATGCTAAAGCACGTCTAGGCGCAGGGAAATTTGTGTACGGAAAATCCATTCATGGAATTCATGGAAAATCCCTCTTTTACTCGTTGCATTTTTGCAGTTGACGTGCCCAGAAACACAAAATAATAAATCAACCTGCGCCACACACACCCTCAGCCCGCATTTACGCTCTATGTGGGCATCCCAGCCAAATGGCAACGTTGCACACCAGGGAAACATAGTGTAAAGTATTTCGGGGAAGCGATCAATTTCAGTCCAAAAATAATACACAAAATGAGTTTGAAACAAAAAAATTCATAATAAGAATAATATTTTGAAAGAGATGAGATCACTAAGAACAGCCTCTGAATAAATGGAGTAAAATTACAAAACAATTTTTGCTTTAGGGCTTCAGCTTCTGTACAGCCTGCCTGGATCCTCAACTGAGGCATGGCCACGGTGGTTTCTTGCAGTTTTGTGCCACAGGTTCTGTTCCTCTGTTACCACCATTCCCAACATATCGAAACAAATAATAATAATCATAAAAGTAATAATAATAATAATAACAAAATATGAAGAATACATTGTATAATATGCAACTGGCTGTACCTGATCTAATTAAATTCACACAAATATTAATAGTATAAAAAGATTTCTTGTGTTTGAAATATCATATATGGACATTTCACACTTACAGATTTAAAAAAAGGAAACAATTTAAACAAACTTTGAATTTCTATAGTCTTCGACGTGAGCAAATGTATGTAAAAAACTTCGAATATATACTACAAAATTACCGAATAAGAAATAACTCAAAATGTTGAATAGGAATGAAAATTCTTTGAAATCGTTCCCGGAAGAAAAATTAAGCAACATTTTCGTGGAATAATTTGGACTCAGCTGTTTAAAATGTTTTGTTAGGATCTTTAATGTTACAGCCTTTTAATTCAGCACACTATTTGTGTTTGAATTACCTTTTATTTTTTCTCCTTCATTTTACCTTCTCTCTATGTTTTGTGGTTTTTGTAAGAAAATGATTAAGAAACTTCTAAATTATTTGAGATTAAAATATTTTTTCCGCATTAGCTAGTTGTGTTAATGCCACGAGAGGTGTTTAACTCTCATCAGTTATTTCTATTTTGGGATTGAAAATACTATTTCTACGGTATAGATATTTTACAAACACAGATGGAGACTGATAAGAGAATGAAAATTAAATTAGCAACTTGAAGAAACTGCTGTATTCAGTTGCAATTGAAAAAATAGCTCGAACAAAAAATGTAGGTACGTGAATTCAAGTTAAGAATTCAAGTTATGAATAACAAAATGAAGTAAATACGTGATACTAGATATAAGGAAAAATATGTAAGTTATTTTAGAATTTTTAGTCACTCCAGAATATAATTTGTTCACTATATATTTATGTGGCTAGTCCGTAAACACTTATAGTCATATCTAGAGCAAACCAATGATTTTGATAAATTGGGGATTATTAAGGCATGATATGATGGTGCGGATAAAGGCAGAGGAAATTGAGATAATTTGCAGTGAACCTGCCCCCCCAATGAACGTCCTACAACGATCGGTCATTGAACCCTTTAAGTGGAAGATCAACGATCCGATCTTTACCCGTCAAGCCACCCCTATATACGTGGTTTCATGGATCTGATTGTACACAATTTTGACGAAAAAAGCAACTTTACGACAGAAAAAGTATTGTGGCAGATGCCATAGAAGTGCGTTTCATTCAATGGTTTTTTCTTAGAGCATATTATTATACTAGGAGTAGCCCGTTAAAAAAGACAAGGCGAAATCAATCAGCTATAATAATAATTCGTTACATTTTGTTCTTCTGGTATTTTTTACAGTAGTTGAAGCAGGATTTTCTATCTTGCTTCAGTTGCTCGAACTTTACGATATCTCAAGAATGGATGTAATTAGTTTATAGATAAGTGGAATTAAGGAATCTTGTTTACCAATAATTATAATAAAAATAATAATGATAATAATATCTAGACGAACCGTTCTATTTTCCGTAGGCAGGGCGACTGCTCGGTTGTTTAATTTGCTCATCCGTGCCCGTGCGCTGAGTCAAGTTGCACTCTCACTCACGCGCGCGCAGCCAGGGCCGACGACGCAGCTCCGCGACGTCAGGTTCGGCCGGGCGACGCTGCTGCGTGTGCGGACGGGAATGATCGGGGGCCCACGGGATTCCAGGCGCTTCTTCATTGTCTCGCACGCGCCACGCTGCAACTATTCAGCCGAAGAACCGACTCAGGCGCCCTGCGCTTCGCACTCGATACCGCTTCGCCTCGCGCTCGCTAATGCGGGTTTATTGCGCAAGATGACAGTCGAATATCGTCTGCATTCTCCGCATCTCCTGCATCTGTCAGCAATGTCGCACGAGCCGCACTGCTGGACTCCGCTTGACCGCGCTTGTCTCGGTCCCGCCCTACCGCATGATACTTCAAACACAGGTCGACGAGCCAAAGCACTGGTATCAACCACAATGGACTGCGAAGCACTTGACGATGCAGACATAGCAAGAATATGTTCCAAATGAACAATAAGTCGATGCGAACAGTTTTTGACACAATTACACTGGACATTCATTTATAGCATCTACTTTCACTCGTCTTCTGGGAATTTGTTTCCTGTCCTTGAAGTTCGAGAAATTGCCTTCAGATTTGTTTATAGAACTCTGCTAAAGAGATATCTGCTCGGAGTAAGAGCGTATGGATGCAGTACCAAAGTTCTAGTTAAAAACATATTTAGAAGTAAATTGAGAATACATTTTTCTTAAAGTAATCAATCATTTCAATGATCTGTATTAGCAAATATCGCTTAATTTTAATGCAAATATATTTTTGGTATAGGTGATTTCCATTTTTCGAATTACCTATATATCGTTACATGAATGAAAAAAATTCCACCTCTGTGCTTGTTTAGAATAAAATGCATGAACCTCTTGGGAACCTCCAAATGCAACTGGTATTATTTTAATAAAACGATTTCTCAGATATTATGTCTCCATAAGCAAGATAAAAATTAGAAACTGACCTGGATGATATAAAATGTGACAATATTGGCATAACATCTAGCGGTACAATTCGTCAGTTATTGTCGGCGCGCAATTTTATTTCGCAGTTTGAGCGGCCGGGGTTGGAAATGGGCAATCGCTCTTGCTATCGGTGCGACTTCGTGCAGGAAGTCGGCACCGCGCATTTACGGGCCATCACACGCTTCGGAACTCGAGAACTGCGAAGGCGGAAGGATTAAATATCCCTGGTCGACGCGTGCCAGATATGTTCTACAAGGTTGGTGATCACTAGGGCGCAGGTTTTAATGGAATGCCATTTTTTCTTTTCACTTTAGAACAGTGCCGTATAATATAGAAATTAATTTTATGTTATGACGAATCGAAGTGACCCATTTTTTAATGTAATTTTTTGCATTTTCGACTAATGAGTGGTTTTTTTCCTTTTTACGTCATTTTTACTATACTTTTTGCTTATTTCGTCTATTTTAATATGATTTTAATGGTATTTACTTCAAACAATATTTACTAGGTACATAAATGCTCACCATAGTATTCCTGAGTAGCCTACTTGATTTCTTCACCCATATGTTGTTATCAGCCGTTGTGAGTACAATGTAATCTAAGGTTCCTGTGACGCTTGTCGGTGCCATCGTCAGTTCGGCCGATTTCGCGATAAATAAAGTTAGAGATTTTCTTTTATAGAAATGCCAAAACCCAAAGTTTGCAAGTTGAGTGCTCTTGAAGGAAGGCAAGAACCCTCTATTTCATCAACAACATATCCAACAGTTTAAGTTGTTTATCTGAAATGATTTTCATCATTCTTTTTACGTAATTTTTCTTTGGTTTTAGGGCAGTTTTAAAGAATTTTATTTATCATTTTTGGCAATGTTTTAGGTCATCAAAATCCGCCCCCTAGTGATCAGGAACAATCTAGAGGAAGTGAGTCACTTTCATATTCAACTAATCCACTATCAATAGTAAAATGAACCATACGTAACATTTTATTACGAAGAACATGTCACAGTGCAAAATTATTCTGTGAAAACAAATAAATAAGGAAATGGTGTAATAAAAATACGATTGACAGGGAAGGACAACCTTAAGATATAAGACCGAGCTCCCTGCCCCCGCGGCAGAGAATTAGAAGATGACTATACGGGCTGCGCGTATGGACTTGAGAACACAGTGGATCTAATCTTCGATGCGCACGTTGTTGGATTCGGGTTTTGTAAACGTCTGTAACAAACTGCAGAGGAACTAAAATCGATTCCTCCTTGAGACGTGCCAACAAGGGACAGCAATGGCAAATAGCTCAAAATTTCAACTGCTAGTCTCGTCAGGTTCTCCCTAAAATTGCTTTACGGTCTCCCAGAGGACCGCGTTTTCAGGACCTATAACTTATAAAGGAAATTTTGAAATAAAAAAAACAGTGTTCAAGAATCGTTTCGTCCCGTCATTTTTGTCGAATTACTCCTGCTTATTCCATAAACAAATGCATTGTTACCCCGCACAACAAAAAGGGTTATAGTTAAGAAACAGAATATCTAGGTACTGTACTCAGAAAGCCAGTTATTCGCGTAAAACAAATTTTAGAGACCTATTGTCTTTATTAATATTTATTGTGTCCCCTGTAGTTTGCCATATTCTATTTAAAAAAATTAATAATAGTTTGTACATTTCAGGAAAATCTGAAGCACGAGATAGCACAAGAAAACATATGGCCGGAGAGAATATAGGGCTACGATTGTTCAGTGATTATAAATATATTCTTGACAAATTAATACGAATCACATCTGTCATATTCGAATATATGATTGTTTCACATGCAATTTTACTTTTTTATTGTCATAATAAAAGGGGTTTGATTCCATAAAATATGAAAACTATCAAAAGCATTTAACCCCATTCATCTTGTCCGAATTCACGTAACTTCTTCTGCCGTAAAGAAGCTTTGATGTATCTCCTCCAAGACATCTAAAGCTCGAGGTACTTTTTTAAGTTTTGTCTTCTCTACGCCTGTGATTTCCTTCATCAAGAGGCAAGTCCAGGACAAGCATGGGTTCAATTATCTCGCAGTTAAGCCGACCTGGGCTGTCCTTGAAGCACTAGCTAGACAGCGTTCTATTGATTACCTGCATCCCGGGTACAATGGCCAGCGCTGCCTATTCTCCACACTGCTTTACGCTCCTAGGTTCGAAGGTACGAGCGTGCATGTTCGCAGGTACCTCAAACACGTGTATCTCGTAATATGTGCAGAATCAAACGCTATGAGTTAGAAGCATCCTTATGGCTTCTGGCAGACCGTAATATCGTCTTGTTTTGCGAATTTAGGGGCAATTCTTAGATAAAATTTATTGTATTCTCTTTTCAATATATATATATATATATATATATATATATATATATATATATATATATATATCTGTTTGCTACGAGAAAATGTTTAGGAAATTGTTTCAGTCAGTAATACACGTAATCATTTTTGTAGATATAGATAACCCAAAAAATTATTGGTGATAGTTTAGTGAAAAAAAAAAATGCAAAATTTATAATAAGGGCATTCCACCACAAATCAGAAAGGGTCCCAATCCTTTCATTTTCAGATGTTTTTAAACTTCTTGTACCGGAAGTACTTGTTAATTTAAATAAAATTGCCGGTTATAAAGGCAGTAGCAAAATTAGTTCGGATGTTGCAATGAGTTTTCTAAAGATTAAAAAAAATATTTACATACCATTTTATAGTTCATGAACAACACTTTTCGTGGTATTTTGAAACAAATTATGTTTTTAAAAATGTTCCAAATTAACAAGTACTTTTTAAAATTTAATTAAATAAAATGATTATTTTAATTTAACGAAAATAATATTTTTAGTGCTCTTTATATAACAACTACATAAACTGTTTGTATCGGGGATGATAATGAGAACAGGAGTTAAACAATTGAAATTCAACATAACTCTTGAACTTGGTGGAAAAGAGCCACCATTTTCATAGAACAACGTGTTCACAAATGTCTGCTTGGAAGTTGACTATCACCTTTTAGGACCTTATTTAGGGCTCCCAATACATTTTAATCGAACGCCTCTGTTTATGTATCACGCTCGAGTCACATCTTTGTTAAAAAAACAACTTAAATCCACTTTGCTCTAATTCCGCTCGCTTCCGCTCGCTGCACGCGCGCTTTGTTTGTGTTGTTGTTCGCGACTCTCCAACGCTGGGGGCAGGAGGGAGGACGGCTGGATAAAAAGTCGAGACGAGTTGTTTGTCTGGTAACCCCTCCTCCCGCCCCCCCCGCCGTTTCTCTTTATCCGATTCCGCTCCTCAGATCCTTCGCTCGTCGGCGGCAGCCCCCGACTGCCGATAGCCTCTCTATCCCGGAGCCGCAGCTTTCACTCCCCTGCGTGGCGCTGCAGATTGCCTGGCGCCCCGCCGCACGACCGCCTGCGACCTGCCTCCGACGTTCAAAGGTTGAAGCACGGAGTAGAATGTCATAGATTTCCGGCATGGAAAAGATCTTATAAATGAAAGTTTAGAGGTAATCAGACCCCAATGAATTATTTATTATTGATTGTGGGCTGATTACCTCTAATCATTCGTTTATAATAGGAATTATCACAAGATCTCGGATGAAACCTAGAAGATATTAAATAGATCTTATGTGGTTGGTTACATCAATATCGTTGAGTGATAGTCTATTTAGTATTTGTGGTGGTTAATTCCTATGATCATTAGTCCCGTTTGTGTAGTGCACGTTATATCCCGGTAAGTGACAGTTTTCCTTCCGCGATGAAACTGAGATCCGACGCCAATCTACAAATAGTTTTGCGGGGGGTCTCCATTCACCAAGTATTTCCGCCAGTGGGGCTCCGCCCCACCCGGGAAAGTCTCTAAACACTGGATTGCCGCTGTAATGTAAGTGTGTGTAGGTGTGTGTAAGGGGAGAAGACGGTTCAAGGATGAAAGAAATATCGCGCGTGGCCCGTGACCCGTTTGTTGAGGAACTGCTATAATTCTCCTCTAGCTTCCTAGCTTGCGTCGTGAATTCACTACCGTCGGAACTCAAACTCTAGGACGTTCTGGTCAGACACTCTACACATGCAACAGTTGTTGCCCTGAGCTGTCCCAGCCTGTATCAATATCGTAAGGGTTCAATTAACGCAAAGAAGAAGTGTTTTTTTGTATTATTCACTTCTTAGGAATCTCTTTTCAATATTTTAACTTCATGAGAGTCTGGAATTAGAAAACCTCTTAACCTTCAAAGAAATTCCCTGTAGGAGGATTTTTTATTACAACTCTACTATGTTTAATAACTAGCGACGATTAGATCGTAATTGGCATAGTGCATCGCCTATTTCTATCACCCACTAACGTGAGATACACCAGAGCAAAACAGTTTCTTTAATTTTGACCTTATAGTGAACGATATTACAGGCATGTATTACGTTACACGAAACACAATTGCGCTAATTTTCTGCATTTACTTTCTCGTATTACTACGTATTTACGTAGTAAAAAAATATTTTAATGCTGCTGCACAAATACGCGCGTAATGCTGCAGCAAAAATTCGTATCCTGGCTCTCTACTGGAGAAAAAATGGATATTGTCCCCATAAATAGTAAATTACTCCCTCTAACTCACTGAGAAGTCAGAATTCACGATTTATGGGTCCTTGATTTGGAAAAATCGACTGATGGCAAAACGCCACCCTCTCTCTTTATCTGTCTGTCCGTTTGTGGTCAGTGCTGGCACATCAATTTAAACTAACTTAAGACCCTGCAAGTTTGAAACGTTTATTTCGATTCTTGGAGGTACTTTACATATAGCCGCAAACACTTTTTCCAAATTTTCTCAGAAATGGCGCCACCTCTTTTTATTCAATTTTTCTCGGAGTGGGCAAAGGATTCTAAAAAAAGGCATTGTTACTATTTTTGTTAAACTTTAAATTTTCGAAAATTGCAAAAGTTTAAAGTTTTGTTGGGGTCTTTCTACATCTATGATATTGAAGGAAGAGATTTTTGTCCTTTTGTCTGCTGTTTAAAGGCATTTTTAAATAAAGTCAGGTGCAATTTGTGGAAAATATTAGTAGTTTAAGTGTAATTTTGTGAAAAATATAGGCAATTAATTCTTTCCAAAACAACTCCAATTTTTTTCTTCAATTTTTTGGGAATAGAAAAAGAACACTTATTAAAATCGTACATTCTCATTTTCAGTTTAAACTGTAATTTTGAAAATTGCCAAATTTTAACATTGCCAAATTTTAAGATTGCTAAAGTACAATATTGATGATACAATTTTCCTTCTTGATGGTATGGGTTATAAATAATTAAATTTTTAAATAAGGTAATGCCCAGTTTTTTCAATACACGAGTTATTTTTCGTAATTTATGTATGGAATGTAGGCAATAAGAAATGTTTTTCTCAAAAACGGTTCCATTTTCTTAAAAACAAATTACCCATCAGCTAGAGCAAAGAAAGCTTTAAAAAGTCGTAGATATTATTTTTATTGAGCACTTTGAGTAATCGAAAATTGAAAACGTAGGAAATAATGCGATAAGATGTGCTGTTGTAGCACCAGTAGTTAGAATAAGGAAGGCGAACAAGAAAATTTTTGAATTTCAATATGCTATGTCAACTTAAACTTACGAAATTCGAAAAATATATGCTATAACTAAACTAAAGAAATTACTAGTGCGATAGTGTGTTAAAACTAAGCAATTTATTTCGGATATGAAATGTTTATGTAAGATTCGGATATGTAAGATTCGTATCTGAAAAATTTGCAGCTTTCTGACACGAGTGATCGATAATTGCGTTGATTTAAATGTGACAAGAACGATGTAACGATCTAATTTGAATCTGGGTTTCAAATTTTAGACCAACAATAGAGAAATGCCAGCGTAGAAGAGCACGAATTGACGCTTCATCTCGTCAAAAGAGGATCTGTCGTGTTTGCCGGAACCATCTTCACGAGCTCGTGCCCAATCTCAGGAAGCGTGTGTCGCGTCATGTTTTCCCACTTTCACCTCCCCCCC